>LPNX011127046.1:174135-245249 GCA_001517045.1 Pseudotsuga menziesii | reverse complement strand
TTATTTTATATTTTTTATTCCTTTTTGGAGATTTTTGCTTTTTTGGAGGAATTTTGGATATTTTTAGAGGAAAAGAGGGTTTTATGGCCTTTTGGAGGCTTTTGCATGGTTTTATGGTTTTTTGATGGAAATATGGTGGGAAAATGGACAAATGAGCCATGTAATGGGGTAGATGAGGTAGTGAACCCTTTTTGGGTGTTAACAGTGACAGAAGCTTACCATAATAGACTCTATGTAAAAATCTTAGAGGTTTTTGTATTCAAAGTTAAGACCTAGAAATTGAATTATTATGGTAATTAGCTTGTAAATAATAGTAAAAGATTTCAATGTTTACATAGTTATTTGAAGATAAAGCTGGTAACTTGACAAAATAAAAGATTGGTGATTCATTTCTACATAAAATATTCAATTTGATAACAGTTCATTTCATTTTATCCATGTATAATCATTCCTATCTACATCTAAACAATCATTGTGTACTAGAGTACTTCATCATAAGATGAGTGGAAAAATACAGAAAGAAATTTTACTCATTAACCAGTCTTTTCTAATTCTAGGTTAATTTATTCAAATAATCATATACAAGTAAATTTTCCTAAATAAATTGCAGACTTAATCATTCTACTTGCAGAACCAAAGTATCTAAGCAATAATAGTAAACTAAACATGACTACTTTCACTCCAGTAATTTGTTTGCATAAAGATAAATAAGATAACACTATGGAACCTGGTAATTTGTAGAAGAGACAAACAGCCCAAGGAGCCCGTTCCACCCAACCTTTTCCTGAAGATAGCTCAAATGCTTGTCTTAGGACCACTCGAGCCTATCCACTGATCCACTAGGATGAATGCATTGTGTGAAGAAATGGGATTAAATACCCCCGCAACTCAACAGAAGTACTTAACAGCAATACTGTTGTCCTCAGCAGTAAAGAAATCAGCTATCAAGCTACATTAGTTATGAATGCAGTCTTAAACACTCCATCCAGTTCTAACTTTCCCCTCATCGAATCTCTTGTGCTCCTTTTTCAATTTCAGAAATTTCACAAGGTAAATAATGAACAACCTCCTGCTGAATTCAATGGATAGATAAATGCATGCCTGGGTATTTTTTGTCATTTTTTCAATTAGTGAGCCACCTTCTCTGTTCCACTTTCTTGGGGAACATGACCACAAAATTAGGGAAGTTGCCCCCTGCAATAGCTAGAAGTGATTGAAGATGCCGCAATGTTTCAGTTTTATCTGACCCCAATTTATTCCTCCTAGTGGGTCAGTGGACACTCATTCAACAGCCTCTTTAGGCTATTTGTCTCATCTTTTATTTATTAAGTAATAAAAGATTCAACATAATTAATTATAGTCATCCCTGACCTCACTTGGTCAATAGTTATAAAATTTATAATAAAATAAAATAGAATGTTTTCTTAAACATAAAATGTTATTGAAATTGGGGTATGTGACATACACCCCCCCTTAAGTCCAACATCGTCCTCGATGTTTATTTATTCATCATCATTAGAGCTTCCCTGGAACAGAATTGGATATGTTTCCCGCATATGACTATCCAATTACCAGGTTGCTTCTTCTGGACTAAGGTGCTTCCATTGCACCTTCACCTATCCAATGGTGTGATTCCGAAGTAGGATTTTCCTCTTGTTAGGAAACAATTCGATTCCACCGAAAAATCTCTTTCGATCTCCACCTATACATCATTCTCATTTATCACATGAGTAGCATCATGTAGATATCTTTTTAAAATGTAAATATGAAAAACATTATGAAATTTAAGATTCGATGGTAAGGCCAATCGGTATGCCACCAGTCCAAATCTAGACAATATTTTGAAAGGCCCACAGTACCTGGGTGCTAGCTTAGCACGGCTCCCTAATTTTAAGGAACTCTTTTTAGGTTTTACCTTAATGAAAACATGTTCTCCCACCTAGAACTTTTTTCTGAGTTCGTTTAAGATCCGTTTGACTCTTCTGTTTGTCTTGTGCAACCTTTAAATTAACTTGTACCTACTTCATGGTTAATTCCATTTCCTTTAATAACTCGGGTCTAAGTATTAACGTGTCAACAGGGTTACTCCATGAGATGGAAGTATTGCATTTTCTTTCATACAGAATTTCAAATGGGCTGAATTTTGCTGAAGCTTGGTAGTGGTTGTTGTATGCAAACTCAACCAAGTGTAAGTAGTCCTCCCATTTACTTGGTTGTTCTCTTACGTACATCCTTAACATATCTTCCAAAATATAATTTACCCTTTCTGTCTTCCCATCCGTTTGCTGATAAAAAGATGTATTGAAATTTAAAGTAGTATCTAGACCTTTAAATAAATACTTCCAGAAGTTTTCCATGAATTTAGAGTCTCTATCAGAAATTATAACTTTTGGAATTCCATGCAAACAAAAAATTTGATTCATAAATATTAAAAGCCTTATGAGTGATATTTACTGGTATAAAATGGGCTTCCTTACTGAGTTTGTCAACAACTACCATTATCGAATCATTCTAGTTCTAATTTTTAGGCAAACCTGTAATAAAATCAATGCTAATTATTTTCTATTTCCAGCTAGGAATTGGTAACGGCTGTAATAAACCGGCTGGATGTTGATGTTTAGTATTAACCTGTTGACATTCAAAACATCTAGAAATATATTATGCCAACTCATTCTTCATATTCAACCAAAAGTAATCTTTTTGTAACATAGTTATTGTCTTATGATAGCCAGGGTGTCCAGAATAAGGACTTTTATGTATTTCATTTAAAATTAGCAACTTAATTTTAGGTACGTTAGGTATATATAGCCTATTTTATAAAGTATTAACCCTTTCTCATTTAGACTGTAACCTATTTTTAAATTTTCAGTTACATTTTCTGCCACTTTAGCTTGCAATTTTCAGTAATTTTCATCCAATTTTACTCCTCCTTCGAGTTGATCTTCTAAATCTATTTTGTAAGTACTGATTGCTTCCATAAAGTTTAATCTTACATTTATGCTCAGAGCATCAGCTACTTTATTTTCCTTCCCCTTGATATGTTGGATCTCGAAATCATATTCGCTAAGGAAAGCTAGCCACCTAGCTTGTCTTGCGTTTAAATTTGGTTGATCCAACAGATACTTTAAACCCTTATTATCCGTCATTAAATTAAATTTTATCCCGATCAAGTGATGATGCCACATCTTTAATACATGTATCACGACAGCCAATTCTAAATCATAAGTAGCGTAATTTTTCTCGTGAATTTTAAGTTTCCTGGACTCATATGATATTATGTGTCCTTCTTGAGTTAAGAACCCACCAAGGCCATCGTTGCATGCATCAGTGCATACAACAAAATCCTTGTTAGGATCCGCAATTCTTAAAATAGGTGCAGTAATTAATAATTCTTTTAATTTCGTAAAATTCTCTTCACATTTTTAATCCCATACAAATTTCTTCCCCTTCTTCTGTAGAGAAGTTATGGGATTCACGATCCTTGAGAAACCCTCAATGAACCTTCGATATTCCCCGGTGATCCCCATGAATGACCATACATCAGTCACATCCTTTAGGACTGACCATTCGTTAATTGCTTTTATCTTATCTGGGTCAACCGAGATCCCATCTTTAGTTATTACGTGACCAAAGTATTGTATTTTATCTTTGAAAAAGTCGCATTTACTGAACTTGGCATACAACTGATGTTCCCTTAACACTTGTAAAATTATTTTTAAATGTTCTTCGTTCTCTTCTTTAGTCTTAGAATAGATTAGAATATCATCAATAAATACTAATACAAACTTATCTAGATATTTATGTAATACGTTGTTCATTAAACACATAAATATTGTCGAGGCATTAGTTAGCCCAAATGGCATTACAACGAACTCATAGTGACCATATCGGGTCCTAAAATCCGTCTTGAAAATATCCTCATCCTTAATCCAGACTTGATGATAACTGGATCTTAAGTCAATTTTTGAAAATATTGTTGCTCTGCGTAACTGATCAAACAGATCATCTATGCGGGGAAACAAGTATCTATTTTTAATTTCCATCTTATTAAGCTTACGGTAGTCAATGCATAAGCGCAGAGTACCATCCTTCTTTTTAACAAAGATGATCAGTGCTCCCCATGGACACACACTTGGTCTTATATACTTTTTATCTATTAGTGATTTTAATTGCGATTTTAGTTCATTAAACTCTAGGATGTTCATCCAATAAGGAGCTTTTGATTTAGGCACCGTATCGAGTACCAGCTCAATTACAAAGTCCAGCTCCCTTTTCGGAGGCAATCCCAAAATTTCCTTTGGAAATACATTCGAATAACCTCTCAAAATTGATATATCTTCTAATTTTAATTTGTCTTCTTTATTAATGTGTTCTTCATTAGTTATAGTTACAGTAAAAGCTTTACATCCTTTCCGAACAACCATTTTTAGTTGTAAGGCAGAGATCTGTCTAATTGTTATTTTTCTAGGGATTCCTTTTACTGTTATTGTTTCTCCTTCGTTATTTAAATAGGTAAAAGTTTTATCAAAACAATTTAATACTACTCGATGTTGTTCCAACCAATCCATTCCAATTAACACATTATATCAGCCTAACGGAAATACATTCAACTTTACAGAAGTTTCAAACTGATTCATCATTAATATACATTCTTTCACAAAATCAATTACTTTCCTTTTTGCTCTGGTAGCTACTTGAACCAGCCGTGGCTTTGCAAGTTTCTCTACGGGTAGTTTACTTTTCTCTACTAAACTGGGAGAGACATAACTTAGGCTAGCCCCTGGGTCAATTAAAATAGAAATGGGTTTATGGTTCATCATACCTTCTACTTCCACCATGGAAGTTTGATATTCATCATGTCTGTTTTCCAACGCTGCATTGATTATGGGCATCCCTCTCGCTAAATCACCAACCATTGTTTCTTCCTGCACAACATAAATGTTGTTGACGGTCTTCTTTATGTTATGACAGACTGATGAATAGTGAGGTCCCTGGCATTCCCAACATTTTATTGGTTCCTTGCGTTCGTTATTTTTAACATAATTACTGTGATTATTTGTAAATTCTTTATTTCTTGTGACAATAGGGTTTTGTTGTGTGTTTCCTTTTGAATTACTTCCTTTAAATTTTCTGTGAGGAATATTGCATGAATTATTATGCCCAAAATTACGATTAGGTGTGAAATTTTTATTCCTTGATTCAAAATTATTATTAGGCCTTTTTGTTTTCCAGTTTTGCATGTTCTCCCTTTTTCGGTTTTACTCATAGCAGAAATCTGCTTTTTGCATGGCCTCTTCAAGGGTCTTGGGATTATCATATTCAATTATGTCTTTAATATGAAAAGGTAAACAACTCAGAAACCATCTTACCTTGATTTTTTCATCAACAATATAAGGCATATATCACAGTAAGCTTAAAAATTTACTATTTAACTCTTTCATACTCATAGTTCCCAACCTTAGGTCATAAAATTTTTTAGCGCATTCCTCGTAATATTGCTCCAACAGAAATTTCTTTTTAAAGTACTTCTTAAAAGTGCTCAAGTTTATATTCTTATATTTTATGCCCTTAACTTGCTTTATGTCCTGCCACCAGATGTCGGCTTTTCCAGTTAAATTATATATTTCCATCCTCGGTTTTAACTCATTTGAATAATTATAGATCTGAAAGTGATTTTTCATTCCGAACAACCATGCTTCGGCTTCCTCTCCTTTTTCTGTTTTGCCATTAAAAGTTGGTGGTTTAATCTTTTTGAACTCTCCAGAAATATCTTCATAAGGTTTGTATTTCTTCTTTCTAGAGCGATAATTACTCTCTCTACTGTCACCAGAATTCTGGTGTTTATTTTTTTGTGAATTACCGTTAATCTCAGAAGAATAATCGCTTTCAATTTTAGAGTGGTTTGACCTTTTACTCTTATATTGATAGGACATAGTGTCAGATTCTATTTGTTTATCTTTTTCTTCGTTATAAAACTTTTACAGTAGTATTCGATTCAACTCCTCCTAGGGTCCTAGGATTCTCTCATTTTCTTTTTTAACAGCCTCCATTTTAGTTTTTAGATCCTTAGTTGTTTGCAGTAATTCGGATGAGTTATTAGTTATATCTTCTTTAGCAGTTTCTTTTCCAGAATTATTTTGTTCATTTAACGGGGACCTCTCTTTAGCATACACTACGAGTCCTTCCATACTTGCAAATCTAATTCAGAAATATTCTGTACAACAACATTTAAAACCATAAATCAGTATCTATACTTTCTATTTACTTTTTGCTTACATGTGTTGAGCCACTTCAGGCTTAGTGTCTAAACATGTGCTCTGATACCATATGTAACATCCCTAAAATTTACAAAAATTAAAAAAATTCTATGAGACAAATAATGCTAAATCTTAGCTAGAATGCTAGTTTAATAACTAACTTTAGTGTAATTAACAAGTAGATTACAAGACAGGTTATCAAGAGAAAACTTAAGAGTTAAATTCTCTTTGGTTAACTGTAACTAAAAGGCTATAGAAATTTACTTACTAACCTTTAAGTCACATGTCACTAACCCTCCTCAAACTTTATTGATTTTCAGCCTTGAATAAAAGTTTATCAAAAGTTAAAGAGTTTCAAATTATTGAATTTAGATCATTGGTTTGTTTGTAAGAATGTGTATAATTTTTTATGGTTGTTTCTTTTCTTATTGAAGGAGGCTTGAGGTTAGCCCAAGGCATACTTATGTTTTCTTAAAGCTAACACAGATCCGATGCTTGTACAAGATTCACAGGTAAAACTTTCTTCTAGGTTACAATGTAAGATATTAAAGCTCTGAAGACTAAATGAATAAGTTAGGAAGAAAAAAACCTTAGACTCTATTTACTGTCTAGATTATCGATGTGAAAGAGTTCTTAGGCCTATAGCAAAGACTTTCTACCTAGGTAACAATTTGAGTTGAAAGCATGATTATTTTTTCTAAGCACTTGAATTATAAGATTGATTGTATACGATTATCCAAACATGCTTTTAGTTATTTTTGGTACTAGAAGCCATAATTTCTTCCAAATGTTTTATAACTATGGATTCTATCCAAATTAACCCTAAATCTTACCTAAGCATAAAAAATTAACATCATTAAGATGGTAGCTAGAAACTAACTTACAAAATCAATGAAACTATCCTAGGCATAAAACCAATGCATACAACAATATCTAAACCTAGCTAGAACTTGACAATGCATATATATATATATAAACTATAATCTAACTCAAAACCTCCACATATCAAATGACTTATTTAAATTTAAACCAAGTAATGGTATTACTTTGTATATAATGCAGGGTCAATTGTGCAGGCTCAAAACTATATCAATACCAAAAAAAAATTATAAAAAAATGGATACCACGTGGTGGTTACTCGATGGATAGAGGGTTTTGGCAATAAACCTTGTGCCTTTTCATTCAAGTTACCCTAAACGCGTTTTGGCTTCAACAATTTGTTGTTTGTTTGGGAAGGAGAAGTAGGCCGACAAGCCCTCGCCCTTCTAGGGTCTCTGCAATAGCTGTCGTGACATTAGCGAGTTAGATTCTCTGGTTTTTCGCCATAACTGTGAGCTCAATGTTAAATAGTGGTCACTTCTTGTTTTCCGCGAGGCTAGCAAGTTTAATGCTTTGGTTCTTCGTCTTTGTTTCTTCTTTGTATTACATGTTAAGACTAGTAAGTCGTAATGAAACCTTCACGCATTTTCATTTTCTTTTATTTATTTATCAATACGAAGCTTTTTACTAATTGTTCAAAGCTGTTTGTTGTTTGAAGGTAGGTGAAAATACAAGGCAATGCACTGTCAAATGCGAAGGCGACTCCTCTGAAGCTGAAGGGTGTGAGCACAATAAGCTCGGTAAGCCTCGATCCCAACCCTGGGGTACCCTTCTTCTTAAATGTGTCTGCGGCGATACAACTGGTTCCGGTAGAATGTTACAGCGGTGTTCAGAATACTTATATTAGAATGTTGTTTGGTTTTGGAATAGCGATGGAGGCCGTATGGCCATCCTTAAAGATAACCCTTACAGTTTTATAAATAAGCTACAACTATTGTAATGTCGACTTAGGGTGAGAATAATACTATTCCAAGGTTTTGTTATCATTTTGCATACTATGATATAGATGTGTGGAAATTTTCTCGGCCTTAGCTCGATCATTGTAACTCTTTCGTGGCTACGAATATGTTAAGGCATTTTGGTTATATGAGTAAGGCAATGTGGCGACCGTTGGTAAATTTCTTGATAATTAAAAGACTGTTTGTATTATTTTGTTTCTAAGAGGCAAAGCTTACGGCCATAATGTAAATACTTAATAGCATTTGTTTTTCCTTTTGTATTTTTGGTTGCATAGTGCATTAAGCTTGGTAGTTAGTTTTTGTGTTATTGCAATAAATAGTTGTAAATTATGATACGGCTATGAATGGGTTAAAGCCATTAGCAAATTAGTTGTTACAATTTTATTTGTGCAATCTGTACCATAAGGGGGTTAACCTAGGGTTTGGTTTTTATAAACAGTTTTGGGAAATTGGATGTAAAGGAATGTATTAGCGATTAGGATTTAGAAGAACAATTTACAAGTAGTAATAATAATCGAATTATACTCAATATTTACAGTTTGTTTTCTTAAGTACTTAAGGTACTATGATACAATAGATGTTATAATCTTAATCATTTTCAGTCTATTGACTGCTCATCATGAACTTACTGTGTTTGATGTTTTAAAAGAAACAAAAGGAGGTTTAACTGTGTATTATTTACTATAATATAACTAGAGTAATGTTGTTTGTATTTTAGATTTTTAAAGTATTAAAATAAAGAATGAGTTTTCTTTACTAAGTATAACTAATTTGATTGTATTACAGTGATTATTATTATATTATACTATACACATTTTGATGAGTGAGTGATTAGCTAATAAATAACAGTGAAAGCTTTCAATGTTTAAATGGATATTCGAAGATAAAGCTGGTAACTTAACAAAAGAAAATATTAGTGATTCATTTCTACATAAACTCTTCAATTCGATAACAGTTCGGCTCATTTTATCCATGTATAATTATTCATATCTACAGCTAAATAATCCTTCTGTACTAGAGTACTTCATCATAAGATGAGTGGAAAAATACATAAAAGAATTTTACTCATTAACCAGTCTTTTCTAATTCTAGGTTGATTTATTCAGATAATCATTTACAAGTAAATTTTCCTAAATAAATTGCAGACTTAAGCATTCTACTTGCAAATGCAAAGTATCTAAGTAATAATAGTAAACTAAACATGATTACTTTCATTCCAGTAATTTGCTTGCATAAAGATAAAGAAGATAACACCATGGAACTTGGTAATTTGTAGAAGAGACAAACAACCCAAGGAGCCTGTTCCACCCAACCTTTTCCTGAAGATAGCTCAAATGCTTATCTTAGGACCCCCCCATCCTGTCCACTAATCCACTAGGATGAATGCACTATGTGAAGAAATGGGATTAAATACCCTTACAACTCAAAATAAGTACTTAACAAGAGTACTTCTGTCCTCAGCAGTAAAGAACTCAGCTATCAAGCTGCACTAGTTCTGAATGTAGTCTTAAACACTCAATCCACTTCTAACTTTTCCCTCATCGAATCTCTTGTGATCATTTTTCAACTTCAGAAATTTCACAAGGTAAATAATGAACAGCCTCCTGTTGAATTCAATGGATAGATATATGCATGCCTAGGTCTTTTTTGTCAGTTTTTCAATTAGTGAGCCACCTACTCTATTCCACTTTCTTGGAGAACATGACCACAAAATGAGGGGAGTTCCCCTTGCAACGGCTAGAAGTGATTGAGGATGCTGCCATGTGTCAGTTTGCTCTCGCCCCAATTTATCCCTCCTAGTGGGTCAGTGGACACTCATTCAAGAGCCTCCTTAGGCTATTTGTCTCATTTTTTATTTATTAAGTAATAAAATATTCAACATAATCAATTACAGTCATCCCTGACCCCACTTGGTCAACAGTCATAAACTTTACAAATAAAATAAAATATAATGTTTTCTTAAACATAAAATGTTATTGAAATGGGGGTACGTGACAAACTCTCTCCTGGATTAGTCGTTTTCTGGGATGGAACGCTGGAAATGGTAAATTGATAAAGCTGGGTATTGATCACATTGTTGGGTAGAATTCTCCCTATTTACTATCGGAAGATTTGAGGGACTATCTCATTGATTATGGTATCAGTACGCTCAACCATGCCTGTAACATGGGAGAGGGTATTAATGCTCACTCTTATTGGTTAACAGCAAAAGATCTAGACCTAGATGGTGATTGGAAGGTTGAATGGACATGGTATGTTAATGTTCTATCTCACAGTGGCATCATACTTTCTGATAAGCATGACTCCTTGCTCTGGATGCATAATACAGTGAATGGTGATGTTTTGGTCAGGTTGGATTATGAACTTATTGTATCTTCTTACTTGCCGAAACTCTCAGGTTGGCGATCTGTACAGTTATGTTCATGGCACATTCCGATCAAACTCAAGTGCTTCTTATGGGTTTGCTCTGACAGCCATATAAATACTTGGGACAATCTGACAAGGAATGGGTGGACCGGCCCTAACAGATGTTGTCTTTGTAAATTGAATGAGGAAATGATGAACCACATTTTTGTATCGTACCCCTTTTCCCGGGCTATTTGTGACTCTCTCAACTTGAATTTTAAGATGGTTTTCCCCTTGGTAGCTCCTACTCTTGTGGAGAATTTGGACATTTGGTGCAAGTAGGAGAAGGATTTTCTCTACATGCCTGTATTCTATATGTGGAATATATGGTTGTCCCACAACTTTTGTAATTTTGAGAATAGATCATTGGTTATTGGAACGACGTGCCACATTATTTTAGACCAGGTTATTTCCTTTCCTGAGGACAGATCTAAAAAGAAAGTCAGGAAGGTTGGTTTAGCTCCAACCATTAGCTACCCAGTTGGATTTTTCGATGGAGCTGCGGCGTCAAAGATTGGTGGTGCGAGCATTACTCTTTCATTGAATCTGTCTCATGTCTTCCATATAAAATTGAGTTGTGGGGCGAGCACCAAGACAAGGGCAGGATTGCTTTCTCTGTGGGCCCTACTGTACTTTGCAGAAACTATAGGCCACCTGTGCTTACATGTATGTGGAGACTCTTCAGTTATTATTAATTGGGTTATTTCTGAGGTAACTCTTTCGGCTCTTGACCTAAACTATTGGTGTGACAGAATTACTGAAATCAAAGCCTCCTTTCTTTCTATAGACTTTCAACATGTCTATAGTGAGTACAATAAGAGTACAGATAGCTTATTGAATGAAGTACTTTCTTTGGCCTCTGGCCTTCTTACCTTCTCAGAATTTTTTGAAGGAGATTATAATACGGAAGGTTCCTTACAACTCTTTTAAAAGAAGTTTTTGCTTTTAGTGGCTTACTCATCAACCTTATGGTTTCGATTTGAATATGGACCTTCGTTTATGCCACTAGTTGTCTTTAGTATCTTGGATTCGATGATTCATTGGACTCCCCACTTTTTATGCCACTAGTTGTCTTTAGTATCTTGGATTCGATGATTCATTGGACTCCCCACTGGATGTAGTTTTTACTCTCTCCCAAGTGCTTCTTGGGTTCTTTATGTGATCATGGAGTGTAAGTTTATGTTTAGCTTCCCATAAGTTTATGTTTAGCTTGACCTGGTCTGAATTTCCATGGAATAACAAGGAAAAGTTCTTATTTCTCTTTTGAAAAAAAAAAATACAACAAGATTTTTTTCTATTATGAAAACAGTACATCTGGTTAGTTAACCCATCTGCACTTTCGTATGTAAGCAATGAACCAATTTCTATGCTGAGGACAGAGCCCTGGTTAATTAAACCTCATGTATACAAGTGCATGTAAGCTGCGGTTAACTATCGTCGGATTTAACATAAACATGATTATATAGCCTTGAATACCATCTGACTCAAATCTCCCCTCATTACGTTTGGCATTTGATAAATAGGAGCGCTCTCGATCTAGCTCGTTCTGTTCTTGTTTCTAATTGTAATTCTGCGATTGTCTTCTCTCAATTTGTTGCTGGCTGAACATTTATGCAATAGCTGTTTTGGGTTCATCCCTTCCACTCCCATTCTTAAGATTTAGCGCTCTATTTTTGTTGCAGGCGAAGCCAATTCCCTACCATCACCTGGCCTTCGGTAAGTTTACCTGTTATTCGCTGTGTAATTGGAAGCACATTTCTGTGCTTTGATCACCCGATTTTGTTGGGTCATTAGCTTCTTGATCAACAAATTTGTTTGTCTTTTGGCTAAATTTTGTTTATAGCCTGTTTGTCGATTTGGGTTCGTCCCTGTGCTTCGAACTGACAAAGAAAAATAAAGTATTGCTCTCAAGCAATGGTGGCTTCTTGATTTTATCGGGATTTCCTTTGCCAATTCTCTGTTGAATAATCCTTCGGGATTACTTGTAAATAATATTTTAGTTATTAGTTAGTAAAATCTAGTTAATAATCTCGTTATCTAACTGTAGATAACGGTTTTGATCTCCTTTATATGTAACACTCATTCACATAATAAATTATTGATTTGCTGAGGTTCTTCACGGCCTGTGTCATTCTCTTTAGTTGGGATTGCTACATAGCTGTGATTCATTCAGTTTTCTGAGTAAGGCGGTCAGCTCTTGATCTGGGGTTCTCATCTTAGAGGAAGCCTGAGTTTTGTTGTGTCAAAGTGGACCCAATGGAGGATTCTGATCATATTTGGCATTGGTGCAGAGCTCCCAAGATGATTTTCCCAATGAGCAAAATTCAGGGAGATGGACATTTTTTAGCAGCTAAAATTGGCACACTTGTAAATCATGTGCCCCGTTCAAACATTCCAAAGGGAAAACAACGCATGGATCCAGTTCAAATTTCAATTCGGGAAGTTGATTACGTGAAGAATGGGGATTCATCACAGTCCCCGATCTTAGAAATAATATATAATGAATCTTCATCTGGGACAAATTCAGATACAATCTCAGATCATCAACGCGGTGATTCAGGCCTCGGTGGTCAGTTCTTGCACCCGCCTATGAGCTTTGCGGGTGAAAATTCAAACGAAGATCTGATCGCTTGTCAGAAGTTGCAGCCATCCAGATTGAGAGTGAAGAGAAAAGGGCAAAAGGCTGCTCTTAAACAGAGCGATTTATTATCTGGTAAGGGGATGAAGGGTAGTTCGGATCAATATATAGCCTGGAACAGGAAAACTTCGATGGACGCCTCTTCTTCTTGTTCAATTTCAAAGGTGGTTGTAAAGAATATGCAGTTACAGTCCCTCGGTAGAAATGGAGAAATCGGGAATTTGAGGACTGTTGGTAAGTCTGAATCCAGTTCCAGTTACATTAATTGTCCGTGCTATCCACCTGCTAGCAAGAAGCCCAGGAGGTATCAGAGCTTGATTTCTGAGGCTGGAGAGAGGCTTCAGGAAATTGAAAATCCTGAGGCCAAATCTGAAATCCTCTTTCGAGAACTTCATCTTTTAGCTGAAGTTTCCGTTCTGGTTCTGCGGAATGAGCTGGCTGCTCTCCCTGAGAATATCAGAGGAGAGAAAAAGATTAGAAAGGCTATCTTCACTCCCACTGGGGTAACCTTCTTGCAGAAGAGAAGACTCAGAAGAGCCAAAAATGCTTTTAAGCATGGTCAGCCCGATGCTCCAAATATGCTTCATAATCTACAGGGGAATCTGAGTGCTGCCAATTCAAAGTCTCTCCTGACAGTCGATAACATCTCCATAGGTCAAACCGCGATCCCTCAGTTGCGCTGCTCGAAAAGAACCAGATCTCATGCCTTGCCATCCAAGTATTGTGACTCTGTTATGCAGCCATGGAAGAGAGGTACTATAGTTCAGTTCAAATCTTTGTCTCTGTTGATTTCTACCATGGGGTTGAAATCATGATATGATTTTTCCAAGTTACTGCATTATTATGTCTGGTATGTAAGAGTATTTGGAGGCTGCTTGCTGAAATGCTCAGTAACTGAAGGAAAAAGGGAATGTTGTCTCCAGCCACCTTTGTACATGATGGGAGAAGCCATTCATGGCCTTTTTTTCGTTCTCGTGTTCTATATTAGTCCCTCTTGTATTGAGTTTACATAATGAAACATTTTCATTTATATTTTCTTTTTGCAATGTCTCATTTCTTTTATCCATTCATTTAACTTTTAAGAGCTTGTTACACTGACGAGTTTCAGGTTTTTCATTCAAGGTTGTGTTTCAGCTCTATTCCAATTCTAAACCTTTGCACTTGTGCACAATAGCTCTTATCAATAGTTGACACTTTTGCTTCCAATTCTAAACCTTTGCACTTGTGCAGAATAGCTCTTATCAATAGAGGTCACTTTTGCTTCTTATATATCGAGAGTCGTGTACAGGTAATTGTATTTGAGTTGTGAACAATTTATAACATGAATGCTGGTATTTGTTAGTGCCAATTGATTTTCTGATGAGGTTGAAAATTGAACGGGTCTTCAACCTGTTGCATTATCAAGTAAACTGAATCCACGGTACTATGGTATAGCCATTGTTAAGAAGTGAAAATGAGCTTCCTTGTTTCCAACATCTGCTGAACTAACTCTTTTTTGCGTCATGCATATACCCAACATTTCCGTTTGGAAAATTTATGGGAATCATATAGATGCAAATAATGTTGATGCTGCCAGCAACTGTGACTCGAATAATGAACTCGTTAAGGAAGATACAGCAAGAAAAGTCAACACAGCTTCAATGTGCAAATCTGAAAAATACTCCTTTTGTCTTTATTATCTAGAGACGGCAGACTCATTAATGTATGTAGCTCTCTGTTATTCCTTAATATGTGTAGATCTCTATCAAATCCAACAACATCACATTTATTTTTGTTTGCTGGGTGTCTTGTGACTTGCTGGGCAAGTCTTCAAGAAACCACAATTCAGGGGTATCTAAGCCATCGAAATCATCCTGGGTATCTCAGCCGTCAAAATCACCCGAGGATCGTATCTGGCCTGGACCGCACCAACCCTTAGCATGGTTGGATTTAGATGTAGCCTCCATGAAGCAGTGGGTTTTGATTTTGGACCGCTAAACAAACGAAACTCCTCTCGACAGTTTTCTCTACCGAAATTTGACCAAATCCAAATACATTAGTTAAATGCAATCACATCAATTTATTTAGAAATTTCTACTTTGCATTAGACAATTCTACCTTGTATCAAATGTTGTTTTGGGTTTTGTAGTCCTTCCAGTTTTTTCCATTTCCTTCGGTAAATAAATGCATATGGTACCCTGTTTAGCCTCCTGCCTATGGACAGGCCAATTAGGAGTGGTGGATGGCCGGAGGGCCATGCTTGAAGAATCTATAATACATTCGTCATGTAAACATGGCACTTAAAACATTTCTAACAGTAGTTTCTCTTCCATTCAACGAGGAACATGCTTTCGGTTCATGTTAACTTTTCTTCTTCTTACTTTGCGAAGCCAAACTTCATAACCAAATCTTGCACCGATTTTTAACTGTAAAGAGAGGCTTCTGAAGTTTAGTAGTTCTTTAATATATTTGAAGTTTGTATCCTCTACTCTTCTGCTGCATGGTATCTGTACCATTGTTGTGTTGAAACAGTGCATCCCTGAGGGGATAAAATCCTATCCAAAGCTGGAACTTGAGGCACTAAGCTTGTGATTATGGAAATTATCTTTTTTTAGTTTTGGTCAAGTTAGTAATATTTGAGTTAATGAAAGGTTTCTGATGGAGGACATGGAAAATAAGTCTATGGTAAGTAGGAATGCTTATTGTAAAGGAACAGAGGTTCAAATCTTATATACAGCTTACTTGTCCAAATAAACAATATCTTTAAACAAAGGATATGAGAAACAGCTTTAGTATATTGATATGGATGACAGAATAGAAACTTAGTCATTTATGGTAAGGAATTTCATTTGTGCAAATATATATCATAAAATGTTTCTTAAGATGTTGAAACAAGGTTGAAGAATGGGTAAAGCAAAAGGGCACTTTATTGTCACTACACTATGAAAACTGACAGTTTCTGTATTATGTAATATATTATGGATAGCGTCTGTATTATATAATGTATCTTAAGGTGGAGAATTTTGGGGGTGATCATTTATAAGAGTTGTCCATATTGTAAATTATATATCAATATCATATGCATTTGGATATTATGTTAATTTCAGAATATACAAATACTACCAAACCTTTTTTATGCTGGATTTTTATTAAAGGAAAACTACCTTAGAATATGATTATAATGGTCTATAATGATTTTCGAATTCAGCTGTGTTAAAATTCAAATCCAAAATAACTATAGACCATCTAAAATGACGAGGAACAGACTTTTGGTTCATGTTAACTTTTCTTCTTCTTACTTCGCAATGCCAAACTTCATAAGCAAAGTTTGCACCGATTTTTAACTGTAAAGAGAGGCTTGTGAAGTTTAGTAGTTCTTTAATATATTTGAATTTCGTATCCTCTACTCTTCTGCTGCATGGTATCTGTACCATTGTTGTGTTGAAACATTGCATCCGTGAGGGGATAAAATCCTGTCCAAAGCTGGAAGCCGAGGCACCAGGCTTGTGATTATGGAAATGATCTATTTTTTCGTTTTGGTTAAGTTAGTAATATTTGATATAGTAAAAGGTTTCTGATGGAGGACATGGAAAATAAGTCTATTGGCCTATGGTTGGATGATAAGTAGAAATGCTTATTGTAAAGGAACAAAGGTCAAATCTTATATACAACTTACCTGTCCAAATAAACAATATCTTCAAACAAAGGATATGAGAAACAGCTTTAGTACATTGATAGAGATTGTCATTCATGGTAAGGAATTTCATTTGTGCAAATATATATCTTGGAAGGTTTCTTAAGATGGTGAAACAAGGTTGAAGAATGGGCAGAGAAAAGAACATTTTCTTGTCACTACACTGTGAAAATCGACAGTCTCTGTATTATGTAATGTATCATGGACAGCCTCTGTATTATATAAGGTACCTTATAAGAGTTGTCCATATTGTAAATTATATATCATTACTATATGTAAACCTAATTAATATTAGTTGGAAAACTACCTTATGATTTTCCATTTAACTGTGTTAAAATTCAACAGTTCAAAACAAAACTAAAATAATTATAGATAATTTCTAACTTTACAAACTTAAAATTTATATCTATAACTATAATTATATATAGTATATTATATAAAAAATTACAATATAACATTGAACAATTAATAATATATAAGATATTTATAAAATATATTTATCATTTTTATAAGAAATCTAAAAAAAGGCAAGAAGGAAATAAGTGGAAAAATGTATAAAGGGAAAATGGCTGTAGATTTTATAATTTTATTTATAAATCTGATGACAATTTTTGTTTTCCCAATAGACTTAATAACAGTGAAGGCATTATAAATAAGAGAAGATGCCTATCCTTTTACTGAATCAGGTCCACATTCACACCTTATGGGCAACTTGTTACTTCTACTCTTTGTTATTCAAAATTTAAATCTAAACTTTCAAGGAAAAATAATAACCCAAATACATTTAATTGGTGTGTCTGTAGTATTTTATGAAGTCTGTAGTATTGTATGATTTTTAAGTTTAGACACTTACCTTTTGTAGATTTAGCTCATGACACCATTGTTTCAAATAAAAATAAGAGTATGAAACAGATGTGTCTTATGTTTCTCATCATAGTGAACAAAACGATAATGAAATTTCAAACATTGATCAATTGTTCAATACCAATAAAGACCAAGATTTGTTTTTCTTTGATGTCATATCTTTTTGGATGCAATCATTCTTTGATCGGATATTAAGGTTACAATAAGTAAAAATGGAAAGCTAATAGATTGTGCTTTGATATATGTCAATCTAAAACATCAAATATTGCCCTTTTTCGAACAACACAACTCTCGAATTCAATTCCAGCATCTACAACTATTAAACTATAAAAGCTTTAGTTTGATCCCTCTGCAACAAAACAAGTAGTAATTTATTGATTCTGAGCACTTGTAGGATTACTTAAAAAATGGGATTGTAACTACTCATCGGAAAAAAAATTATGTTCTCTTCGTTGGGATTGTAACATATCACCTTGATGCAGTTAAAGCCAAAACATGTTTGCTAACCTTCAATGCTTCATAAAAAAAGAATTGCCTCATGATATGAAAATTAAAAATTATTTACCAAAGAAATTATTGTTTTTAACAAATACAAGTAATTTTGTATTAATATAAAAAGGAGGGGTTGCAACCGAACTGTCCAGCCTACATAAACAAAATTAAGAACAAGCAATTTTTTATATTCTGAAGGTCAAAACAAAACTGAACATTTGTTGTAAGTTTGAATTTTTTGTGACTACGGCTAACTATATGGCATGTATATTTCCTCTGATATTTTCTTAATATTAAAATACATTTACAAAACATAGATTGAGTATTTAGAAACATTTTTGCATAGCCTCTGTCAAGCATTCATGATTGCCTATAGTTGTGATTGTTAAATAAATCTATAACAAAACTACAATGTTGTATATTATCCTAAGGATGCTTCATAAAGCTTTGAATTTCATTCATGGAAGAGATTTTGAAAACCTTGAGACGCTGGAGACGTTGCTTTGTAGCACCACTATGAAGATACTAAAGAAAAGAAAGGCATTAGTGCACAACAAAAGTCAAGTCAAGTAAAGGAGTAGGTATACATGAGAAAGCAAATAATCTCAATTAGAGGAGGGATTACAAAACACAAGGGGCGGAGGTGTAAATCATAAGGGAATCCAAAAGAAGTATAAATGGGAGATTAGGAAAACCAAATGGAGGAAAAAGGGAGACAATAGTCGGATAAGTTGAGAGTTGGGGCAGGATCGATGAAAGAAGAAACCTGCTTAGAAGAAAGAGTCCATACACTTGCAGAGAATATAATAAAGCACTAATGGATCCCAACCAAAAATTGGGAATAGAGGCAAACCGATGACAAAGAGAAAGATCTAAATAATAAAAAATTCAAAGGAGCAACCAAATGAGAAAACGAAGCTTTTGAAAAAATAATGAAATGAAGTGCAATATGTTTAAACCTAATCCCATTACCACTAAATTCCACCAAATGCCTAAATGAACCATAAGAGACTCAAGCTCAAGAACACTGGAATCATATGACTGTTGATTTTCAACCCTGTCAGGAGAGATATTGCTACTGCATTTATGTGAAGCATCTTGCATTTTAACAATATCCTAGAGATGGGTGATGAAATTCCCACATGCCAAAGAAATCATTATGCAAAGATCAATATACATGTATTGAATGTTGCATGAAGGATAAACATGGAGGGCTATATGGGAATATCCCCAGAGGTTCTCAATGGTGTGCTCTTGACACCTATTCATCATGAAAATAAAAGGGATAAAAAGTGGTAATACTTAGCGGATAGTAAAATGATATGTCCCCCATTTTCTAGAAATTGACCTTGTCTCATGAGGCTCCCTTCTTTTTCTTGAGTAACTGCTGCTCTATTTAGGTTCCTAAGTACATGAAAGTGTTGCACCTATCGAAAAGTCTTGAGTAAAATTTTGATTCGATTCAAGATTATTTTGAGATATATTTCTTTTAGAATTCCTTGCTCTTGGAGGTATCTTATAGTGATCATGGAATTGCCAACGAGTGTGAGAACTTGTATCCCTTTATTGTTTTCTCTTAGGATACCTTTCCACAACGTAGTGACCTATGCCTAATTCTTGGTTGCTACTCCAATGCCCCAGGTGAAAGAATAATTCATTTTTCCTTTGGATCATACACCACCACCCCACACCTGCCACACCTTGCTTTCCTCTTGAGGAACAATTGAAGAAAAGTGTATATCAATGTATGCTTCTTAGCCATGGCTCCAACTCTTGTCTTTACATAGACAATTAATCTCATAAATCCACTTGCAAATTTTACCTCATCTCCAACACATTCCATCTATGATCATACTTTCAAATTTCCCAATCACTTCAACCACAACAGGATTTGAACCTGAAATCCGATGACAGAATCCGATGACATCCGACGTATCGTACGGATGTGTCGAACAGTAATGATGAAAAGCACTAAGCCTTTTAAATTATTTTAGCACCATCGAATTTCCGACACTAGGACGTAGGATTTCCGACACTAGAGCTATGTCGTCGAATTTCCGACACTAGGGCTATGTCGTCGGATTTCCGACACTAGGGCGTAGGATATTCGATGGCAATATATATATATAACCACAACCATCTAGACACAATATTTCCGCGCAAAACAAAGAACCCAATCAATAATTTCACAGCGGCGCCGACACAATATACCTCCACATCTGGAGGTCACGCAGAGGAGGTTTGCCAGAGGTCACGCAGAGGAGGTCGCCGAAGGTCAAGTTTGTTTACGTAGAGGAGGGTTTGCAGTGGTCAGGGTTTGCAAAGGCAGAGGAGGGTTTGGTTTGAAACAATCATTCAGGTCCCTCTACAATGAACTCCCTCATCTGAATCGGTTTGAAACAATCATTCGGGTCCCTCTACAATCAACCATTTTAGTAGTGGATCTGTAAGATATTTTAGTGGGTTTTTACTTATCAGGGCAGTCCTTTCAGACCAGTTATGGATGGCTTTCAAGCGTGATGCTCTCAGAATGGTGGACATGTGACCTACTCTACAAAAACTGAGAGTTTGATGGATTTGGCATGGTTTAATCACGGGTTCACTATTCCTATTAGCTTACCACATAACCAAATTGTACATCATATAATAGCAGCAACTCTCACAGCTTTAGTAGCTCTTGCTTGCCTCCGCTTTTGGGACGAGATAGCTAAGAAAGATGTATTTGATCAGGTATTTTGATGTAATTGTTTCTCTGTTTTGACCAAACCAATGTCTTTTTTTTTTTCATTTTATTGTTCCTTTGTGTTTATGGAAAACGAACTTGTGACCCCTCGCTGAGACGTGACTTTTGAAGAACTGAGTAGACTGTGTTGAGTGACTTTCGAAGAACTCGACAATTCACTAAATTACTCGTTTTTTGCATATTGTATTGTACAGGAGTTTACTTGGAAAATAAATTGGCTAATACACTCACTTGGGGTTTCCAGATTGAGGAACTAGCGTTACAACAAAGTTCCTGGTAAGAAACCCACCCTCATTTCCAAGCTGCATTTCTAGTTTCCTTTCATTTAGACTTTGGTGGAAACATTATTTTTGTCTCCTCTGAGATTAAATCGACTTACGATTCCCTTTTTTTACATTAACTCACCAATAAGGGCACATGGCCTCTCCAACCTTTGTTGAATAAACAACTAGGAATTCCAATTTTATTTATAAAATACCCAGCTGAGATGTCATGGAGGAAAGTATCCATATCATATGGGCTTGGAACCCCCATTTTGATTCCAAAATTTTATTTTGTGAGACCAAATCCCATGATTTGGGTATTTTTATGAAAATGTAGATTCCCTTGGGGTGTTTTTCATTCCATGTGTATGGGTCTGATTTCATTTCTGGTAGCTTTTGAAATGTTGAAAGGAACTTAGAGAAGGAAGAGTTGTAGGTGGCTATCTACTAATTTTTTGCCAAAAGTCCTCAACCAGGTAATTGTCCACTAAGTGTTTGACAAAATGCCTAAACCAAAATTTCCATATCTCCCTCATTCGGATTTTGAGGCCGGAAAAAATATACAGGGTTTGACTCAAAGATTCAACCAAGAAATTTCCAGAAATCCTAGTAACCCTTTTTTTGGGTCCATAATCTAGCTAGCAAAGTGTGTTAATTGGGCCCCCTCCAGGTTGATTTTTTTTTACTTTAAAAGAGACCCATTTGATCTGGAGAAGTGAATATTGGTACTATATAGTTTCTTTAGGTTTTCACCCATAAATTTTAAATAACGACCTTAGATTTTGATTTCATCTCCCTTATAAAAACATTTATTGTTTACCTTCTGGAGGCCAAATCTCATTCAATTTTAGCTTGATTTTCACCAAACAAAAGGCAATGCGTTGATTATACTTGTAATTTATTTATAATGAACTTAGGAAATTATAGTTTTATATAATTTGTGAAAGGTAGATTAGACAGAACAACTTTCATGCCAAGAGGTATTTTTCCCATTTTGAACCTAGTTTGAGACCAGTTTTTATAAATGATTGGGGGTACACTTGTAAGAACAACTTTCCCTCTGAGGCATAGATGAATGTCCCTGTGCAAGTGCCATGACTTGAACTGCCTTGGAAGCCATTGATAGCATTTTTGTGGCCTTTCAGCTCCATAGTTTGTACCATCCAACTGATGATTACCCATCACAAGTGCCATGGAGGGAACATATCCCAAATCAAATGATGACATGGAACTCCAAATTTTATCTTCAAAGACTTTTGTCAAATCTTCTTTCTCTCGAATTGTAACTTTTTGAGAAAAATAATATTAATTTTTTCATATAGGGAAAAAATATATTTTTGAAGGAAGTTAAAAGTGATTTGACTTAGAAAAATGGCCACTTCTCCAAAAGTGGCAAGTATCTTATAAATCGTCAAGCCTCTATTGACCAAAGGGATTGCACCTAACTCTAACCTCTCAAATCTCTTTATATATGAGGAGGGTCCTTTGTAATAGTTAACATTTATTCAACAAGGAATATAACCTCTGTTGGTATTTTTTAGAATTTTTAGTGCTATACTCACTTGTCCACATTCATCTATTGAGATTTTGTATATACTTGTTAAGGTTTGAGGGATAGTAGTAGTAGTTGTTTATGTTGGTTAGCTATGTTGCTTGTATTATTCTCTTGGGTTTAATATGTTGGTCTTAAATTTTCTTTACTAATAGTTATTGTTTGTCATATATATTGGCTTTTGTGTAAGTTTTCTGAAGAATAGGTACTTGTTTGCTTAGTAATCTATGTTTGCTTAAATAATTTTGATTTGGATTTATACTGGTATGGAAAAGCTGAAAAGACTGTGTTCATAATATAGTTTAAAATATGAACTTCTCTTCCCCTGAATCGCCCTCTCACTCTCTATGTGGGGTGAGGGTCACTGTTGCTGCATTGCATTGCAGTTGCGTCCTTTCCCATGTTTAATATTCCAGCTGTTGCTTTTCTTTTGACAAATTTTCATACTTTAGCATATAGTTCCTCAAAACCAACCCCTATTTAGGAATTATATCTCTTACCTCTCATTAAAGGGTGGAAAGATTAAAAACAATTCCCATAATTGATGTTGGTGGGGCTTTAAGGTTGGAGGATTCCATGAATTTCCTAAAACATGCTCACAATTGTCCATCACATGCTCCACTGGTATTTTACTATTGCCTTTAACCTCCAACAGTAGCAAAATATCCTAGGGAATTATCAAGAATAGTTTCACCCCCTCTTCAAGAGTGAACAAGGATCCCTTTATTGACCCAGTAACTCCATTGAAACGTCACTGATTATTCCTCACAAAAATGCTTCAAAAATTTACCTGCATCCTTTAAGCATTTCCTAATGCTACTACAAGCATAGATGCGATAAAATACACAATGGATAGTTGACATTAAGAGTGTGCTTCTAGGGTTCTTTTGGTTCGCTATCTGCTTGTTGTGGTTATATAATCGTCAACTCCATGCCTTCAAATAGTTGGTAAATGGTAGCATGTATAACTCCATGTCTTCAAATAATTGGTTGTGTATAACCTTCTTTATGTACCCCAGAGCCTGAGCCTACAGAAGTCTGTTGGTTAGAAGCCGTTGATTGGGAGTGCTTGAGGAGACTGTTAATTGTAGTTCTTAGGTAAAAACACTTTGCCTCCAACACTTGAATTTGCCTCTTCTGATGCATTAAGATATCCAACACCTCAGTGTTTTATGAATTGTATTGGTGACCCTAGCTATGCCTTGAAATTGTTAATGAGAATATGGAAGTCTTGTTGTTGTTTATGTATTCCTCATGTTGCTTGAGAATCCTCTTCAAAACTTAAATATAATGTTGACATTTCCATGATACTTTTGGCAATCCACATTTCCATGACACCTTGGGCAATCCATTGCAACTTGGGATGCTCAGAATCACCCAATAAAAGCAGAGAGGGGAGCTGAGTTGAAGTAGGTGCAGAGCCAACTGAAAAAGAGCACAAGAGGATATTGAATTTCTAAATGCAAGTAGATAATCTTGATTTCCTTATTTGCAGAACAAGTGCAATGAGATGACACTAAACATTCCCCTAATTATGCCTCTATTGAAATAAACTAAGTATACGATAGAGAGAGAACCAAAGCCAAAAGGTGGCCAAAAGCATGCACTGAATACACCCTTCTCCTAGTTGAAAACCAAAGCATGGAACAAAGAAGCTATAACACTTACCCAGGCACAAAAACAACCAGAACCATCACTAGAGAAACTCTTCTATAATGATAAAAATGCTCTTGCATATCACTTTGAACTGTGGAGTTGATAGGAACTAGGAAACCATACTTTCTAAGACCTTGGAGCTGACCCAACATTGAGACCTATACCTTAGATGACAATCGAGAAGGCCAATTAATTAAGTTCCCCAATATCCCAAATGCAACCCAAAGCTTTGCACAATAGATTTTTTGACAATGAGACTTATGATTAGAGGGCATGAATGAAGGTTGACACAACCTGTACTTATCCTTAATTCCCAAGATTTTTCCATTGGATAATGCCTTGAATGCTTTCAATGCTTCGAGGGGCATGTCTTGAGAAATAATTTGTAATTTGATGTGAATTTTCTGGATACACACCTAGGGGATTAGATGATAAGAAACCAACCAATTTTTCCATGAATCCTTCATTAAAACCCATTTCTTTGAGCATGTGATATCCTACCTCCAAATCTTCCAGTACCAATGGAAAACACTATGAAGCCTTTCACCTCATCAAGACATGCTCTAAAGCTGATATATCCTTCTAAATGCTTACTTCATCCTTTGTGAAATCTCCCTACCCCCATGAAGATGGAATGTATGTGAAGGTGCACCATTGAGCCAATCATTATTGTACTATTTGGGATTCAACGAGTGATCTAATCAATGCAAAGGTGTGCAATTCTTATGACGGTGAGGAAATATCTGTTGATGTCTCATACTCGGGGTATTCATTTTGTAAAATAACGGTCCTCACAGATGCAATCATGGAATCCCACTTATGAACATCTCCTAAGATGGGTTGGTTTGTGTCTACAAGCCACAACAAAGAAATGATAGGGCCAATGATCTTTATGGGTAAGATCTACCCTCTCCCACCAACCATGATCGACTTTCTCCAAAAAATCCAAATCTCTAAAATAACCATGGCCCCAAGAGGAGTCTTGACCTCTCTCAACCTCTTTAGGATGATGAATGAGGAGGAAAACCTAGTATCTGCAATCTTAAAAAATGATAGATGTGTGTACTCTTTATCAATTGTGAAGGCATTGGTGTGGGCATTTGTTGGACATTAATAAAATTATCTTATTTATCTTATACAAAATTGTGAATCTAGTATGCATCATTAGTGAGACTTCTCATTCATGTCACATTTAGGGCAATAGATTTAAGAGCTAAATTCAAAGAATGAAGAATGTAAAGTATCTGAAATATCTATGGATATTTAGCTTCCACAGGCATGTGAATAGCCATGCCAACAGGTATATTATCTATGATAATTCTTTATAGATTCTGAAGGCATTGGTGATCATTCGTTGGACATTAATAAAAATTTCTTATTTTATCTTATAAAAAATTGTGAATATAGTATGTATCATTAGTGAGACTTCCCATTCATGTCACATTCAGAGCAATAGATTTAAGAGATAAATTCAAAGAATGAAGAATGTGAAGTGTCTGCAATATCTATGGATATTTAGCTTCCACATGCATGCAAACAGGTATATTATCTGTGATAGTTTGCACAGAAAAGTCAACACCTACATCTTCAATAAGTTTAATGAACACCTCAGCCATATATTGTGCATCCCTGTATTTTCTAAAACTACCCATTTTCTTTCAAGAAGACTGGTCCATTCAGGTAAGACACCCTGAAATTGACGAGTGTATGGCATGCTACATCTGTATATGCATAAAAAACGATACTGACATTGGATGATGGTCATGATGATTTATTAAGTTTAAGGCTTTTTAGTCACCTTCTTCTTTTCCTTAACCAACAATGTGGTTATAACCTTCTTTAAATTGGGATGCAAATATCCGGTTGGAGCCTGTTTAACTAGAACATGAAAGATTTCAATAAACAAATGGGACCATGCAACATTAAATGAATGAATTTGATAGATAAAGAACCCATTGATAATATCAATCTCCTCTTGTTTCTTTTGTTGAAAGATTTTTTCCATTCAACTGCTACTTGAAGCTAGCCTTTTTCTTTGTGGTTGAATTGTAGTTCTGCTCCCAAATCCATTAGATGGCTTCCCCAATAATTGAAGAGGATTCTCATTTTTTGTTTCCTACTTGCTGCTGCCACCTTCCCTGAGACAATTGTACCCTTTCTTTGCATTTCCTTTTGTTTGGTAGCACTCACCCTTTCACATGGTTGAAGTCCACATTCAGTGCTTGACAAATGGCCCTCAACTTGGAAGTAGGTGCTCTTGTATGTAGTGGTGCACAAAGACCATTCCCTACCCCAACAAGCTTTGTCCTAGGCCCTTGTTGTCCTAGGCCTACAATGGATATTTTTTTCTTGAAGTTGTTGTCTTGCTACAACAGGGTTATTTTCAGCATTGAAAGCTGCATGCAGTACTGAAATAGCACTAGCAGAAATATTAGAGTTGGGAGGAGGGGCAACACCAACAGTGACATTTTTTCCTTTCCTTTGACTTTTACCAACTGCCTTTGATGATTGAGCCATGATTTCTGTGGAATAAATCAAGAAAAATGTTGTTATTGGAGAAATGCCAAATCCGGTTTACAAATTTGTCTCCATCAATTGCACAACGAAAAACTATGATAGCTCTTTCTCTCTGTTGAGAGGATTCATGGGTTGGTTTTCCATCCACACGTGTTGCACATGTGCGAGACATCTAATGCACATGTTCAACATGTTGGATACAGAAGCTGGCATAAAGCCCCAATGGATGTGTCATGTTTCTTAGATTTTCAACTTGTTTTCCAAGGGGATATCTAAACTGTAATGTTGGTCTCACCCTGGACCTAGCAGAACATTCTCTACCTAAAGCTGAAGTTGCTAGTTTCAACCAACCAATTTTCAAGGTACATTGAGTTGGTCAGGTCCAATGTCAGAGCAAGACTGCATACTTGTGTTACCATCTGGATAGTTTCAGAACATAACAATTAGTCTATATCACAATTTGGGGTTGTTGAAGTTGTAGAATTGCTCAAATTGAAATTTTCAGATTGGATTTTGATCAGATTTAGGGGAAAATTGGCTGGAATAACAAGTCTATTTGATGGCCCGTTATCCCAAACTGCATTCTTTTCATTTGTTGGGTGTTTAGTGTGTTTCTTTGAATAGACTGTGTTTTGTGATTTCTTTGAATAGACTGCATACGTTCATGGAGACATAGAAGTATTGGTTTTCCTTCACTAGACTGCATACATTCATGGGGCCATACAAGTATAATTTAACCTGCTTTGATACCTTGTGGTAAGTTGAGGCTCACATCATTAATTTCCAGCCAATTTAGTAGACTTAATTAGATATACAATGGATGAGGCTATCTGAGATTTGTTATCGTATCTATCACATATTACAACACTCACCTTATATAATTGATATTATCACAAATCTATTATGGTTGTTTAACAGTCGAACATCTACAATAATTGGAAGTCACATTTTGGTTGCATGTCATTAACATTAATCATAATATAATTGGATAATACAAGTATTTAAGTGGTACAAACTACAAACCAACAATCAAATGTTGAATATCGTTGGTTGCTCCAACAACATCACTGATAGTGAGACTTAATACTAGAGCAGTGCAATCTTCATGACATTCAGTATATTTTTTCATGAAAACTATGTGATTTTTTTTGTTTTTTGTTTTTTTTGCGCTCTTTTGGAGAAAACTATCAATAGATGGTGAAGGCATGGCAAGTTATTGATACAGTTTGGAATATAGAATGTAATAGACAGAGTCAGATTGGCAGCTACACTTGATTAGACTTCACTCAGTTGAGTAGTCTTGTTTATGAGGAATATGATGCAATTGTTTTTCCATGCCTATGTAGACCATTGTAATTGGACCATCATCAGGATTGCAGAGTCAAAGTCCACTTAGGCCCAAGACCATTGATTCCCAACAGTTTCCTTGCAAAAATGAGTTTACTTCTCACAGCGGTTAGGTGAGCTATAGTTTGTGAATACTTGTTTTTGTGCTTCTACTTTGAAATATTCTCTTTGTTTAAAATAACTTGCAAGCAATGACATTTTCAGGATAGATATTCTAATTTGGTACAATTTTTTGTAATTTGATTTTTTTGTAGGCACTCTTCTAGGGTACTGGATTGAACTTGCATCAAGGAGTTTTGGGGTTGGGTTTAAAGTCTCACTTATTGGGTTGAAGGCTTCTTTTTTCGCAGACAATCACATCTAATTTTTTCTAGTTACTAGTCCGTATGCTTTGTATTTTAATTTTAATGTATGGTATCACAAGATAATTTACCTTGATGATGCCCAAACAAGTGTTGGTTAGAAGCTTTATAAATCTGGTAAACTACACACAAGTTGTTGAGAAGCAAATTTGTCGACTTGATACATTCCAATACATTTTCTTTGGTGGGTTTAAGAAAATGGTCTTTTCTTGGATAGATATATGCCCATCAGCAGTACAGATGTTTTTGGTTGTCTTCTATATGCGGTTCCATGCTAGTTACCAGTGAAATCAATCCGAGTAGGTAGGATACAAACTAAACGTTAATATTCAAGGATTAATTAATTAGGTTCCTATGCTAAGTATTTTGCATTAAAAGTTACTAATTTTTACTGTGTTTTGTTCTGACTAGTATATATTTTAGATAGCGTACGAACTAAAGGTTACTATTCAAGGATTAATTAATTAGGTTTCTATGCGAGTATTTTGCATTAAAAGTTACTAATTTTTACTGTGTTTTGTTCTGACTGGTATATTTTAGAATAAGTTCAGACACTTGGCCGGTAGACTAGAAACAAAGAGATTTTGTTTCAGGAGTTTGTCATTTCTAGAGTCTTGAAAATACACCATAGAATGTTACAATATTGGGTAGTAATTTACCATATCAACTGCATGAGCCAATGTCCCCTGGTATGCTTGTTGCTTGAGTGAAAGTTATGTCATTGTTTCCACTATGGCGATTGTTTTTAAATAGTGCAGTACTAATTTCTGTTCATTATATGAAGTCTTCGAATACTTTGCAATTTTATTGTAGAAAGTCTAAATAGGGTAGAAAATTTCACCGTTGTGTGTATATGTCATGTTCACAACGGTACACAATATTTATATATTTTATTGTTGAAAGCCTGATTAGACTCAAAAATGTCACAGTTCTGTGTACCTGTCAAGGTACATACATACTGACCCCGCATAAATACTTTGTGATTTATGCAAAATGTTGACAAGTACATGCATACTAACCCCGCATAAATACTTCTTGATATATGCAAAATGATTATCCAAGATATTTTTGCAGCGATAAAATTCGAATAGCCACGTATATTATTATGCAGTGGATGACTGTGTATAGTTTACTAGGATATATTTTTGTTAACCATATCATATACTAAAAAACGTGGTGTTGCAGTTAGTGTATAGTTCAGTGGATAAGAACAATATGCAATAGCATGCTGGTATATTGAACTCGCCATGCAGGGGATATTTTTAACTCGTAGGATGTTAAAAATAATCTAGTACATACTGAACCCACATAAATACTTTGTGATTTATGCAAAATGTTGGCAGGTACATACATATTGACCCCGCATAAATACTTGATATATGCAAAATGAATATCCAAAATATTTTTGCAACGATAAAAGTATTCTAGTAGGAAAGTATATTATTAGGAAGTAGATGACAGTGTGTATAGTTTGCGAGGATATATTTTTGTTAACCATAGCATATACAAAAAAAATGCAGTGTTGCAGTTGTTGCAGTTTGAATGCCAACATTTTGTACCTGCTAGTATGTTTTGAAATATCTTAAACCTTGTATTTTGTAGTTTGCAGTAGGAGTTTGTGGTAGGTATTTTATTCATTGTGGTCAAGGCATGAAGCTTTTGGTTGATTAAGGATTTTAATTATTCAAAACAAGTTCATTTCTGAAAGTGACATTTGATTCCCCACCAAAGATATATCTTTTAATAATGTTGGGTTTAGCCAGCTCATACCTAGTGTTTCCCTGCTCTTGGGAGCTTTGGAGTGGGTATGAAACATTCCTAAATGTATAGGTACGGCGGTGGGTACATGGAAATGTTTAGGGAGATTTTGTGGCAGGTTTGACATGTTCCAAGTTGGCATTTTGTGGTTTAGGTAGCTCTTTCAATCATCCGGCATGTCATCTCTTTATATAGTTTCCCTGTCAGTGCAATGATTCTTCCCAATGTTTAACAGTTTCTCTATGATTTCCATTACATGAGTTTGATCAAACAAGCCACTGCAGACCGAATGCTTAATAATCTATGTGATGATTGATTTTTGTCATTCAACTTTCCAACTATAAAGACTAATATTTTTTGTCAAGTATAGAGTTTAACTTATTTATCTGTGCTGGTTTGATGGGATAAATGGGAAATATGGATGAGCAACCCATGAAGGAGGGGGAGGAATCCCTGGGGCATTTGCTAGCAAGAAAAAATGAGCAAAGTGGGCTAATTGTTGGGTACAGAACCTCCATTTGAGATGTCCCCACCCACTTTATAAGAAATAAATTTCTATGGGTATGCTTCAAATGCACAGAACTTTGAAGCATGAAGTGAGTTGTTTTTTGGAGTGCTTTATCTTGAGGTCTCTAGGTACCTTGGACCACATAGAACTTGGTTGGACAAATTCCTGCTGTCAAACTAAGTAGTGGACTAGTCGTTGGGTATTGAACCTCCATTTGAGATGTCCCCACCCACTTTATAATAAATAAATTTCTAGGGGTATGATTCAAATGCACAAAACTTTGAAGCATAGAGCGAATTGTTTTGGGGAGTGCTTTATTTTGAGGTCTTGAGGTCCTTGAGTCCACATCAAACTTGGCCGGATAGTTCCATGCTGTCAAACTAAGGGGGTGATCTGGGAAACCTTCTATGAAGAATGTGAAATTTCAGTTTTGCATTAATTGCCCAAGCGCACAAAATTTCAACACCATATTCTTTTGTAAGGTTTGAAGTTACTAGAGATAAAAACTTAAAATTTAATCTATCAAAGTTGATAGGAGTATACATTGATGAGATTATATTATTCACACTCTTTTCCCAATATCATAGCATTTAATTAAATATAACTATGTTGGAACATGGTGTAACAAAACCAGCGAATAAAGAAAGAGAACATTATCAACTATATGTTCGAAAACATTGAATTTCTTCCACATCAATTACTAAAATTTTGTGTTCAATAAACTATTCATTATAGTAGGCAAGGAAGCAAATGCATTGTTTCAATAGCAGCGTGGTCACAATGGTTAAGCATTTGAGTGTTTTATTTACCTTGAAATAAGTTCATTGCCATGATAGTGCTCCACATTCTGCATTTAGACATATGCTACTCTTAAATCATTTTCCGTGTCCATTTATATACAACTTTTGTTTCAACTTATGACTCATGGCAAATGCATTTCTAGTCTACATCTTCATGACTATAGGTTATTCTCAAATGATGTCAAAAGGTTGGATTGAAATTCCAAAAATGACATAAAAATCATCAATCATTGTTTCCTCTTCATGACTATAGGTTAGATAATGTAGTAGCTCATATGTATTTTCTCTTCATTTAGGGTTATGCAATTTTGTAATGTTTATGACAAAATTACTATTGAATGTCACCACATTGAAATATGATAGTTACAAGTTCAGAACCAATGTAATATGAAATAATCAGTAGTAATAATTGATGTTATCAAGTGAAGCATAAAATATACACTCACACTATTACAAATAATGGACTTTTACATTCATACTTATTTTAGCAGCATTCTACAACAATATGTTTGTGAAGTATTTGATAAAAACCCTGACCCAATCATAGTAAGGCTGTGTTAAAACCTTAATTCGAATTAGGAACACACACTATAGCATTATGATAGTCATTGACAAAATAGGTGAACAAGTTTTAACTATGAATACAATTTTTTTTTATTAATATATAGTATCTCGTCAGTTATCTGACATTCAATGCCTAGTAGCTATTATTGGATTTCATGTCAATCCGACAAAGTTGATGTAGCTCCGACGGTATATTGTCATCGAATTTTCAACATCGTGGGGCACTCATCCGACAACATTGTCATAGGAAATCCAACAGCATTGCCGTAGGAAATCCGACGGCCTTGCCATAGGAAATTCGACGGCATTGATGATAGGAAATCTGATGGCCTTGCTGTAGGAAATCCGACGGTCGTGCCGTAGGAAATCCGACGGCCTTGGCTTGGCGTTGAATATTCGACGTTACGCCACCGACGACAAAAAAAATTGAGGTTGTCAAATGGATAGGGGTTTGTTTAGAGTAGGTAGAAATCTTTTGTTTTGTTTTCTCAATCCCCTCAGGAGGAAAGACATAAAATTCGTCACCAATAAATACATTATGTCATTATTGGAGACACATTGTATCATCAAAGGATTGATACAATGCTATTATGTTTTTTACCTCATGAGGAGGTAGGGAAAGTGCTTAAGGATTTCCACGGTGGAGCCTGTGGTGGTCATTTATCTGGGATTTCTACAACCCAAAATATTTTGCATGCGGGTTATTTCTGACCCTAAATTTTCAATACTGTGTTGAGGTTGTTAGGAAATGGAATCCCTGTTAGGCATTTACTAGGACAATGTGCACACATCATACTCCACTCTACCAATTTATCATCATTGGTCCCTTCACAAAAAGGAGGATAGATTACAACTTGTAACCTAACATTGGCAAGTGGCCATAAATACATCATTGTGGATGTTGAATAGAGTCACTAACTGCATTGAAGCCATACCTACTTTTAAATGCAATGGAGAAACTACAACACACTTTTTGTTTAAACAAATCATAACTCATTTTGGTATACCCAAAATTGCCACCAATAATGGAAGTCTATTTAAAAAAAAAATGATGACAGAGTTGGCTGGGAAACTTGGTTTCGACAACATTTATCGTCAGCTTTCTACCCTCAAGCTAATGGTCAAGTAAAGGAAAAAAATAATTCCTTGAATACCATGCTCCAAAGGATAACGAGAAGAAATCGAAACAATTGACATATAATGCTTTACACAACTTTGTGGGCATATCAAAGCTCCATCAAAAGAGCAACAAGTTTTACTCCTTTCCGACTTGTACACAGAGTAGAGGATGTGTTAAATACCATCTTTGAAGCTAGCTACAGAGCTATTACCAAATACCACCCAATTAGAAGAACTTTTAGTATACTTGGAGTAGTTTGATCAACATAGAAGGGATGTAGCTACTTCTAACAAATCACACAATAAATGTGTGAAGGCTGAGTATGAAAATTTTATCCATCCTTGTGTATACTATGAAGAAGATATGGTGATTTTCTATGACAAACAACATGACAATATAGGGATTGGTAAGTTCAAGTCAATGTGGCTTGGTCCTTACATCGTAAAGAGAGTGTTAAATAAGGGAGATTATGAGTGAAAGGATTTTTAGGGAACATTCTTGGGCCTAGAAATAGGCTCTATTTGAAGAGGTATTATGATTAGAACTTTGAGTCTAGGAAAAATCCATTTGTATTAGTTGTATAATAAGTAGCTTAGGCTTCTTTGGACTTTTATGTTTTTTATTAGTATTGGCCATCGCTCATCGTGTTTTGTATTTCGATTGACAGATGTCATTGGATGCACCTATGTTTGTGGGATACATAGATGAAGCCTGTCGTCACACTCATAAATTAGGTTCCACTGCTTGGGTAATCTATGATCCTGCATGCTAGATTTTGAGTTTTGGTGGAGTGTCTCTCAGGTATGACTACTATAAATATCATTGAATATAGTGTTGTAAGCAAGTTATTGTTGGAGTAAATATCACTTATATCAAACAATTAACTATCCACTTTTACTCACAACTAGTTGTGCCACAGTTGAATGGAATTTCCTCTATCCAACATCCTACATTTTACGCAAGTTTATGAGGGTTCATCTTCTTGAACACCAATTTGAATTCATTACAAATTATAATGTACTAGGAAGATTAAATTCAAATTTTGATACATTAGCCAACTATGTATTGGATAAGCATTTGACACGTAATTGAAATAAAGCACAAATAGCACATACACCTTGTAAATAGGCCAATAAAAAGAGTATGTCATTAACATAAAAGTCATATAATCAAGTACAAAAAGTAGTAGTCATTGCACAAAATAGGGACCCCTAGTCCTCAATGATGCTTATATATTGAACAAGTACAAAAGATAGACCATGGAATCTAAGTACAGAAAGAGAAAAGGATAGAATCAGTTCTTTCACTATGTTGAATCCCTATAATACAAGACACATGTAAACACTCACCTGATTAGTTTTATCCATCGAGAAGAAACCCACACCACCTATTGTTGCATAACCCCCAGTTAGCAGGGATACCATATGTAAGTCCTTGAAGGTTCTCCTCAAAAGAATATAGAGTTACCTCCAGGCCCTCCCTTGCTTAGGGCTCATGTTGTCACAAATATGGGTGACCAATAGGGTGTTATGGTCAAATATCTGCATCATGGTCAATATTTGTCAGTTGGCTTGTACAAAAAATAATTTTCCTCTTGATTTTTTAAATATTTCAAAAATACAAAAAAATGAAATATAACAAAAGCATTACTCACCAAACCTATCCCAAGAAGAGTCAGGAGGAAGCACTGGATCTAGATCTCCCTTGAAATCCATTCCTATATATGGGAACTCATTGATGGTCGAGAGTTACTTGCACCAAAACCGAAGGTACTAGTACTCGAAAGGACTAGTAGTTGATCCTCCTCCCAAATGTTATAATAAGATATTGCATTGTGTTATGTGAGGCTCTCAAGGATATATGGGTGGTAATGAAACTTGTGGGATCATTGTTGTAATCCTCTCAAATAAAAATGATACTAGAATGAATCTATAGCTAAACATTTTTGTCTTTCCAGTGTTGTAATCGATAAATTGACCCTTCATATTGATCAACAAACCGGTGCACCAATAAAAAAGCATGGTTCTCAAGCACTCTACCCCATTGTACATGAAGCCCATTGTACATGAAGCCTCAAGAAGATAAATGTAAGGTTGTGGAACATACCACTCTAGTGATCATGTCCAATATTGCCTTCAAAATAAATCTTGCAATGCTCACTATAGGCACCCGTGTACCTGACTTTTGTGTCCCTGCTACACAAATGGTATTCACATATTCTTGGATCATGAAGGCATCCTCCCCTAGGCTTAACCTTCATGGTCCACTACTGCTCCTCTTCATAAGATCTCGGTAAGAAAATAGATCTCATATATAGTGTGATCTAATACTTCCCCTTTGATGATGAATGCATCAATATTTGGTTCCCAGTAGTGGATGAATTTTTGAAGCAATCCCTTTTGGGACGTCATATTAGAAACTTGAAAAACCTTGAGCAATACACCCCGATGAAGGGCATTAAGAGTCAAAGTATCTCCTAGAGCATCATGGTGAAGGTCTTCATGCTCATACTCTCTACATAAAATATCCATTTGTCTACAAAAATAAAGAGAAAGGAGGAGATATGGGAAAATGCCTAAAACTCACAGAAGCTCGATCAGTAACCCAATAGCTCTGTAATGAACATTTGAAGAACTAGGGAATAAAAGCTCCAAAAGGTAAAATGAATCGTAAGTCATTTATTTACATCAAAATCATTAACTTTTTTTGTACAATTTCAACCCATTTTTTTACAGTTTCCAACTAATACAATGCCACGTTTCCTAGTGTTTGGCTAAATTTGGACAGGGGAACAAGAATGGAGACTCATTTTGTTCATCCATTGGTCAAATTAAAAGGTTTGTGTCCCTAAACTAGCATTTAGGGTAGGTCATATCCACAATGCATTATTTGCATCAAACCTGGCATTATGTTCACACCTTAGGATCACAACACATGAAATTGTGACAATAGTTGTTACTAGAAATGCCAGTGTTGACACACAACAACTTCCTTAGTTTGAATGGTTCGAATATAGAACAAAAGAGTACATAGCACATACTTTCCTTTAGACTATTTGAATAGCTTAAGAATGGAAAAGGGACATACCTTTTTATTGAAGGTTGTCCTTATTGATCTAAAGACTTTCCAATCTTTCTCTTTAGCTTGAATGGATAACCTATAAAATATCCAAGACAAACAAGAGTGAAAGATAGTTTGATAAATCTAAGCAAATGACCAAGGATAAATTCTATAAATGAACATAAACATAATTTATGAGAAAGGAAATGTACTAATGTATTAACAATGAGGAAAGAACTACAACCAAAATTCCTTGGTGTTGAATATCCTTTCCAATGAATCCTTGCCTCAAATAACCCTTGCTTCAAATGGATGAGAAATACTGGAGAACACTCTAGCAATATTTCACTAGCATTTAGCTATTATTCATTATAATGTCTCACCCATGGGGGAGAGCTTATATTTATATGCCAAAAGGGATAGAGGGGAGTTAAAAGATAAGGGGTGATATCCCTATAAGCTTGTAACCTAATGAGATCCAACCAAATCAGATGGGATAGGAATCCACGAGGGATTCCTTCTAGAAGCTCCTCAAAACTTCTCTATTTGTTCCCTTCGTATAAACATTGTCACACCCTGATAAAGTGAAACTTGCAATAAATAGGGGTGTCACAACCTACAATAAGTAAACTTGTGAAAGTTTATCGAGTTGTCAAAAGGAAACCTGTGAAAATGAGGACTGTCATAGGTTAACAAAAAGCAAGATGCAACATTGTTGCTAATCAAGTTGTCTGAAGGGGAAAACTCCATGAATCTCATTTTTCAGCTATGTTTTGGCACATGTACTTTAGGTTTAAGTAAATTTTGGAGGTACAACATTCATTATCATGGCGATGACGAAATTTCCGTGTAAAAATAGCCCTATGTCCTCATAAAATTCATAATTTTCATGTTAGATATTACCCACTCATGGGTACCCTAGTTAAAACCATTGTTTTCTTCTAGTACCGATGCCAAAGTTTGTTTTAGGCTTAAAATTACCTAGTCTTATTTGAATTTAAATGAGCATACAGATAATTAAAATTGCAAGAAATAAAAATTACAAGAAACATTCACATAGATACAACCATTTATCTTGAAAACCCCATTAGGGGAAAAACCGACACCAATGAAGATCTTCATTAACCTGACCAAAACCATCCAACCGACCCAAGTGAGCTAGACACCACTCACTTCCAAGCCACTTTACAATGGAGCCTCCTCAATCCTTATAAAAACTTCCTTGCATGCAATACCATTGGAAAATACCATGGGCTACAAGAAATACCATGGAAAAATACTATTGGCCACCAAATACCATGGGACCAAAGACATGTTCTCGACCTAAGCCACCTTTGACTCATTCCTGACTCAAGGTTAACCCTAACAATCCCCCCTTTAAAATTGAATTGAAGTAGTCACCAACTACGACCCTCAAATTTTTATCGAGGAATCTCACATACAGCCCCCTATCACCTAGGTCTATCTCCTGACTTTACCAATGAGTTACTATGGGTATGCATGCCTTACTAGGTCTTACATCCATATTCCCATTTACATGCAAATTGCTCCATTATTTTTTTTTCATGTGTCTCCATGGTGACTACACCATCACCATCCGTTGCTTCATCCTCTCGCTTTTCCATCCTCGCTTTCTTGCTCATCTACTTGGTCATTTTATGTCATGCTATTTATATACCTACATCCAACCCTGTCATTGACGTCCATATAAAGAGGAATCAATCTACCGGATTACATGGGTCCTCAGCCGCTGTAACTGCCAGTTCTCTAGGAATTCTCTTCACATACATAGCTCATCAATCTTGGTTCCATAACTAATATTAAACCATCTCACATTTCTCCCGCAAGCAAAGACTCAACCTTTTCGATCCACATCAAGATAGGTTACGAGTACACCTGCCACCCTTGTACCTACCCAGTGGTTCATTACACACGTTATGCAACATCCCTCTGCGCGTAAGAGGGATACCTTGTCCTTATAGCACCCAAGGAAATTACATTCTAACTAGGATCCCAAAACAAAACTACTAGGGTGTTCGGTACCACCGAACATGCACCCTACAACATATTAATTAAAACTCAGGTACAAAAATTACGGCCTCAAGTATCTCCAACCACATCCTCTGATACCAATTCTTATTAGGATTTAAACGAGCATACATATAATTAAAAATGCAAGAGATAAAAATTACAACAAACATTCACATTGACACAACCATTTATCCTGAAAATCCTATGTGGGGAAAAAATGACACCAATGAAGGTTTTCATTAACCTGGACAAAACCGACCAACCGGCCCAAGCAAGCTAGCCACCACTCATTTCTAGACCACTTTACAATGGAACCTCCTCAAACCCTTATAAATACTTCCTTACATTCAATGCCATTGGACAATACCATGGGCTACAAGAAATACCATGGAAAATGTCATGTCCCAAATTTTAAATTGGGTCACAATGGCCTAAACACATTTGCCATATTCATGAGAGTTTGTCAAATTGATGCTAAGGGTCAAATAATTGCCTAGGAGGAAAATTACTAGTTTCCTAGGTTGGGGGTAGAAGCTTTGGGAATTGGAATAAGGGGGACAATAAATTATGTTTGAACATTAGAATGGCATAAATATTTAATAAAGGAGCTAAATAAATAAATACAAGGGAAAATCAAAATGGCAATTGATCATGAAGACACATGGAGGATGTGGGACCCACACAAGCTAGATTTTCTATGCCACATGGCATCCTCCTCTTGCAATTTTGAATCAATGGGAAGCCAAAATGTTCTTGGATGAGTTAGAAGGATAATACACTTGTCTATATGCATCATATAATTTCAAATTTGGAAGGAAATGTAACTTCCATGGGAGAGGAAGAGTCATTTTGGAGCTAGTGAGACACTTGGACTAGATTCCCTAGCTCTATGACAACAATGATGAAGATGCTATGACACCTATGACAAAAATCAGATCTGAAGGTTGACATTTGACATGTCAGTTCGAAATATGGCATCCAAGAGGGCACTCATGTGAGTTGGGGAAGCTCAATGGGTTCCCACTCAAATTGGGGGAAGATGGAAGGCTAGGAAAGGGAGGACACATGGCAAATCTTGAGCACACACCCTAATTCGAATTGGATTTATTTTTTGGATGGATTGGTAACCTTAGAAGGATAAGTATTTTTATAAAATACAGGAATCAACCAAGAGAATAGCTTTTGATCATTTGAGAAATTTGCATTTGTGAATTGAGAGAGCTAGTGGATGACTAGTTTATTTCCTTAGCCAATTTCGAGGGTGAAATATTCCCATCCAAGTTGGTGTTTGGAGAGACCACTCAGTTATTTCATGGAGATTTAATGGAGTTTTATTTTCAGGTTTAATCTATGGGGCAGCTCATGGACAACACTTTCTCTCAACCATTTCCAGTTTTTATTGCATATTCTTGCTCATGGAGGGATTGCACTTTGGGTGAGCTACTGTACTCTTTGCGAGAGATTATGCTGGTCTATTTATGATTGTAATAATTTCAATATTATTTTTTCTTCATTCTCTTAAATTTTCAAGTTGAAATACCAAAGGGTTTTATGTAAAAGTGACTGTTAATGAGCAAACAATGACCATTTCCCCACTATATTGATGTATGCCATTGAATGTTGATGATTTAGAGATTCTCATGGTAAATTTATGATTTTAATAAGTTTAATATTCTCTTATATTCATTCTCATAAATTCTTAGGTCTAAATACCAAAGGGTTGTATGTAAAAGTGAATATTAATGAGCAAACAATGACCATTTCCCCACTATATTGTTGTATGCCATGGTAATGTTGATTATTTCAAATGAGAGAATGTATCTATGATATATTTATGATGAATGGAATTTAATTTATTATTATTACAAGTTTCATTTTCATCACTTAAGAATTTGAAGTCATCTTACTCAGTTTAATTGCATTTGGAGAAGATTTGATGCCATTTCCCCAAGGATCGAATTAGAGATTTTGTAGCTATTTGGGAGAAGGTTATAACAGAATGTGTAAACTGAATAATGATTAATATTATACCTTAAAAATTTCCCTTAAACATCCTCTTCCTCTTTTCATAAATTTGAGTGGGTTTTGGAGCATTTGAGAAGCCATTTTCAGCATTTACCCAAGGGGAATTGGAACCCCAATTTGCTAGTAAAGACTCCTACTTTGGACAGAATATTAAACAAGTTTGAAGAAGTAATTGGAGAGTCCTAAATAATCCTTGAACATAATATTCAAGTATTGATATCATTCATACACCTTCTATGAATATTTGGGATCATTTGGGCCAATTTGGAAATCTAAACATCAAAACTAGTCAAAGGTCGAATTAGGGAAAAAAGTGAAAAATTGGTCATTTAATAAAATTTTGAAAAAGGGAAATTACAGAAAACTACCATTGGCCACCAAATACCATGGGCCCAAAAACATGTTCTAGAACTAAGCTAAATTTGACTTATTCTTGAGTCAAGGTTAACCCTAACACCTAACTAGCCCCGTCATGTCATCATGATAAATCCTCATGACCCTCTCTAACACTTATTCTGGACATCACCAAGGGGACTCTCAAACTTTTTTCATTTTGTGATATTGCATTTTCATACATATCCTTACACTTGTGAGTCTAATTCCCACTACAATTTTCCATTATCTACTTACCGTAGATGCATTGTCCTAAGAACGCTCTCATTTCTTACCTATTGTAGTCACATCTTGCTACCCTAATCGGAGAAGACATGCTTCAAGAACATCAACATACCACACATTATTTTTTCAGTTTTTTGGATAGTTATGTTCCATGCGCTGGGAACGTAGTTGCACAACATGCGATGCTCATATTTGCAATCCACTATATCATAATTTTATTATTTTCCAGGATTTATAATATGAAAAATGCACTAAAAATCAAATATTATAAAAAGAGAGAGGGGGGGAAGATATAAAATGTCTATTACATTGTGACATTAAGTCAATTCACCCTTGAACATAACACTAGTATTGAGTCTCTCAAGAAATTGGGTTCTAATTTTCAGCCTTATACGGATTTAATCCTTGATCTTAGAGTTAACTACTCCTATGGTTGGCTACCCTTCCAATCATATGGAGAATCTGTCAATGTCTTCTACATTGAAGATTTGTATCAATGGTATTTTTGTGTCAAAATCCTCCCAAGTCACTATTGCGTCATGCTCATTGTTCCAGGATATAACATGTGTAAACCATTTTGTAGTTTCCTTGACCTCATGTGTGAGCCATGCCCTGGTTTAAGTATGTTTCATTGGACGATGAGGTATGCCTTAATGCTTCCCTTCAAATGTGTCTCTTCCTTCAGCTCATCATGATTTGAGAAAAATATATAGAGTCTCGATAGTACCTTGGGGATTGAAGTCATCACTATTAGATTACCTCACTTTTGGGTAGTGGGAATACATCAATATATCCTACTAGATAGATTCTACAAGTGTTTGACTCCAAGGACTCTATTCACACTTTCTATAATGTACTAGGTACCTTGTTTCCCATCATCATCATGGGTGGGTTTCCTCACATTCGTTAGCAGTATGCATAAATGATCTGTAATCGAACAATTTCATCCATGTTCAATTTTAGCTTGTTTATTCACATGGGTAGGATTCGTACCCCTCGATGGTTGGATGGAAGGCCTTGGGATAATACTAGCATACACATTTTGTTATTTCCTGAGTTGCACAATATTGTACCATGCCTCATATGAAACTAGTACCATTAGGAGAACCATTACTCATATCATCTACATATTGTTCTTGTGATGGATGATGAGACATAGATCCACTATGTATCTCTTTGTGGCTATGATCTACATATTGACATAGATCCGATATGTATCTATTCATGGCTATGATCTCTTAATTGGCATGGATTCACTATGTATCATATTTGTGTCCATGATCCACCTCTATATTTCACATGGATCCAATGTGTATTAGTTCATGGCCATGATCACTACATAGTCTATATATGTCATGGATCCGTAGTGTATACTATTTGGAGGCCATGTTCTATCATTTTGAGCATGGATATGTCCATCTCAAGGAAAATAATGTCTGACACCTCTCTCTCTCATGCAGGTACATTGTTGAAATTAAGAATATCATAATATCAACCTTGTCCCATTCCACCACTTATTATAATGTATTTCGGCCATCATTTTCCCTTCTGAACTCACACATTAGAGAGAATTTGTTATAGATCAAATAAAAACTTCTCCATATGTGATTAAAATTCAAAAGACAACACTCAAAAGTGCCATTGTTCACTCACAAGAAGGACACTTAGGGATGGAAGAGCCTACAATTTGACCCTTATTGATGGCTCTGGTCCTAGAAAATGAATCTAAACATACTTAGAGTTAGTTATAAGAGTTACAAACCTGATTCAAGGAAAATTTGCACCCTACATGAGCATTAGGAGAAAACCATTCACACCTTTCTATTTCATTAGGAACGAATGCATCAAAAACTAATAATTTGGATCTTACACACAGACAAGAAGTGAACCCAATGTTCTTGTAATTATGGTTTGATATTAATAATGATTTGTATTTTATTAGTTAGTTAATGTACTATTCATTTTCATTCTATTTACATTATTTATAAGTGTAAAATTGGCTTGAGAAATGGTTTGAGAGGTATGTGTTCAGAATCAAGGAGTATATTGACAGAAAGATAAAGCATCAATTAGGACAACTTTTGAAAAAGGTACACACCTCTTTTCTCCCTAATCTCTCTTGTATTTAGATTTGCTTGTTGAAATCTGTAAGTGATCTTATGCATGTGTAAGAGTCTAAATATTCCTATAGGAACATTCAATTAAGTCAATTTGATTTGTTTTAATATGTTGGTAATACTACCCTAGTCATAGGATTCATTTTCGAACAACAAAATTATTTATAGAAGAGGCTTGTTATGGAAATTCCTATGATATCTCTTGTGCCAAGATAAGTACATTTCAGGCCAACTTTTGGCAGTATCTATTTGGATGTGGAGATAAGCTAAAATAAAGTTGCAAATGTAATATAGAAGTTACAATCCATGAAGAGGTGTCATCTGAAATGGATAAATACATAATTTGTCATCTATTTTGGTGCTTTCGGGGTCAAAATATTGGGTGAATCGGCTCATAGGTCCCTTTTCGGGGGTAGGTATCACTTTGTATATTTTGGGTCTATAACCTTACACAGAATATTTGCGGGTCTAAATGATTTTCTGGGGGGGAGTTCATTTTTTATGCAATTACCCTTGACATGATTCTACATATTGAGACCATTCCAATGGTCCAAGAATCGCCTCAAATGGAGTCTGTATGAGGAATTTATGCCTCCCATGAGTTGACATATCCAGCTGACCACCATGGTACCAAGTGGATTCCATGTCATCTTTAATTTCTCACACACGTGGAGATATTCACATCTAGAATTTCAAGAAGATACTATAAGTTCCAAAACCCTAAACCTAATTGGGAGTTGGGACATGCAAAAACCTTAAACCTATCCCTAGACAGTTATCAATCTATGCTAAATACTTGGATCTTAGGAAAAGGAGTTACATTATTTTAATGGTATGTATCGTTCCATAGTTTAGCAACAGTATGAGAGTGGATAGTCGAGCAGAACAAGGGAAGTGGGAGATCCTATAGTATCCATTTTGGCTACAGAATCATATGTAACTCCATAAGAGTAACACTGTCTTTGTATTTTTATTACACATTGGAGAGGAAAAGAGAAAGGAATAGACCTCATTTCTAAGTGGGGTTTTCCCCATGGTGGGTTTTTCCATGGTCTAGCTTGTGTTATTTGTGTGGATTCTGTATTTCTTTTCTCTATTTATTTTCCTTTCAGATCCATCTATTTAATAAACTAATAAAAAAAACTAGGTTGTAATATCCATTGCGATGAAATCTTCTAGTGGAATGTCCATGGTAGTTTAAGTATCATATTGGTATCATAGCAGTTTTCTTTGAGGTTTAGGAGAAATTGTAGGATCTAGTAGTTGGTGAAAAAAATTGTTCAAACTCTATCCTTGGAAGATGAGTCTCGTGAAGTGGCAAGAAATTATGAGCATAAATTTGTAAAGCTGGAAATATAAGTCGTAGATATCTCATGCAACTTGACAATCCTCATGGTGGCTATCGAGAGAAATTTTGGACCTTTCAGTGATTTTTGAGGCTTTAAATAAGAGATCAGATAAGAGGGAAAATCATAATATAAATATGATTAAAAAAAGGAGCAGAGGAAATATCCCGAGAAAGAGTAGTTGACTTCTAGTACCAATGTTATTTCCCAGTCTTTATTAGAGATGGAAGCAAAAGTAGATATCAAGTCGTACCAAGGTGAGATTGATACGTCAAAGTTGAACCATTAGTTGCAGCAATTAGAGGTATATTTTAGTATCCATCAGATAGATGAGGAGGATAAAATTTCATTTGCTTGACTCAAATTAGAGGGTCATGCATTAACTTAATCTGAAATCCACACATAGGCATTTAGTTTGGAGGGTGATCTACCATTAACTAAGTATGAGGATTTCAAAACCTTCATTAAGTCCCATTTTTACCCTATTGGGTATGTATAGGACCAATGGATCTATTGGAATTATGTTAAGCAAGGCAAGGGTAGAATGTGCAAGAGAACACCACCAAATTAAAAAAAGTGGCTATCATGTTGAGCATCACACTCAAGTATACAGATGTACTCCTCGAGTATCTAGGGGTCTACATAGTCATTTACAAAATCAAGTGATGCTCTTCAAGCCCATGAAAATTGATGAAGCATATTTGCAAGCATAGTACCTGGAAAACATAGGCTATAATAAAGGACATCCAAATGGATATAAACAGAAAGAGGAATAAGACACTTCCAAGGAGGAAAAGAATAAGTGGAAGGGAAAAGAGAATACTCCAACCACAACACATCAATGCAAGGATCTGAAAAAACACTCTAACCATTGAAACAATGATGGTCACACTAAAGACAAGTGTTGGAAGCTACATCCAGAGCTGAACCCTAAGAACCACAAGAAGGATGCTAAGAAGAAGAACATTCTAGAAATGGATTTAAGAAAAGAGTTAGAGATGAATTCGTATGTGGATAAGAAGATTGTTTGCACTTTAATGTAGAAGGAGGGTAATTTGATTATCCTCCATCATAAGAAAGAGAAGGATATGAAAAAACTCTTCCGTATCAAGATCTAGATAAAAAATACCAAGGTTTATGCTCTATTTGATCTTGCCTTCACATGCCAATCTCATAGCAGAATATCTGGAAAGTAAGTTTGTATTAGAAGTACATAATCATCCTAGGCCTATCCATTGTGATAGGTGAATAAGGATACCGAACTTAGTGTTACAAAAAATGAATGATTAAATTTTCTATAAGTGAAGATTATATTGATGAAGTCGAAGTAGACGTAGTACCCCTTGATGTTTGTGGTGTAGTGTTTGGAAGCCCATACATGTATCAAATGGATGTGATATTCATGAGGAGGGAAAACCAATACCACTTGATCAAGGATGGGAAATATTTCATCAACAACACACACAAGGGTAAATCAAATATTTATTTGGTAAGTGTCAACCAAGAAAAAAAGGTGATAAGTTTGAGTAAAATGTTTGTGTTTATTTCTTAAGACATAATCAACAATAAGGTGAATCAGTAAAAGTGAAGGTTTATTTGGAGTGAATGGTACCAAAGTGAAGAAACACCAGTTGGAGAAACTCTTACAAGAATATAGAGAAGTGTTATAGGAGCATAAAGGGATACCTTATAAGAGGGAAGTGGAGCATGAGATACAACTGGTTCCAAATTCTCCATTATCGAACATCAGATTGTATAGGAAATTTATTATGGAAGAAAAAGAAGTGAAGAAGTAATTGCAGCAATAGCTGCAGCAAGGAGTAATCTGACCAATAACCTCACATTGTGGGTCACCTATTATAATAGTATCCAAAAGTGATGGTACTTAGAGGATGTGTATTGACTGCATACCTCTAAACAAGATCACACTCAAGAATCGATACCCTCGACCTAGGACTTATGACTTGCTAGATCAGTTAATGCAGCATGCTAATTACTTCACCAAGTTGGATCTCAAATTGGGATACCACCAGGTATGAGTAAAAGAAGAAGACACTTGAAAGACCACCTTCAAGCCTAGGAAAGGTCTATATGAATGGTTAGTAATGCCTTTTGGTTTACGTGATACACCAGCTACATTTATGTGTTTAATGAATGATGTATTGCACCCTTTCTTAGATTAATTTGTGATATTGTATTTAGATAATATATTGGTTTATAGTGCTAACCAGGAGGAGCATATCTCACAAATCAAGTAGTTGGAAAAGGCCTTGAAAAAGCATCAACTATTGCAAAACCTTAAGAAATGTGAATTTTTTCAGCAATATTTGGTGTACTTAGGCTATGATTTTGGTGGAGGAGAACTAAAGATTGATCCTACAAAGATGGAGGCCATTACTAAGTCACCTACTCCTACAAATTCCACTGAAGTTAGGAGCCTTTGGGGGGTAGCACAACAACTTTGAAAGTTCACAGCTTCCTTTTTGGATATAGTTGCACCTATATGTTCCATAACAACCAACAACAAGGTGTTCCAGTGGGGAAGGAAACAACATAAAACATTTGACAAGATCAAGTGAAATATCAATAATGCACCATTTCTTTTGCATTACCTAATTTTCAAAAACCTTTCAAATTGGAGAAAGATGCAAGTGAGTATGTTATGGGAGTGGTTTTGATGCAAGGAGGGAGGTCAGTATGCTATCATTCTGAAATGTTCCATGGAAGAGACTTGAACTACACTACATATGATAGGGAACTTTATGCCAAGGTTCAAACTGTTAAGTAGTGGAAGCATTATCTAATGGTAAAGGCGATCATCATTCACATTGACCACCAACCATTATAGTATTTTCAATCCCAGAGTAAGCTACATAAAACAACACACCATAAGTGGATGGGATTTTTATAACAATTCCATCTAGTCATCAAATATAAGAAGGACAATACAAACAAGATAGCATACATGCTCTCAAGGCCACCTACCACCAAGATCACAACTTTGAGTACTATGATGCATGTGGATCCTCTCACCGATGATGCACACAAGGAGGAATACTCTGAATATGAGGACTTCAAGGAGGTATTTTAGCAGCTACAAGGATAATTCCATATATAATAAGGTGACAAAACTGTTAAATATCATCTCTAGGATGTGTCACTCTACAAGCTAGACAAGCTCTATGTACCTAAATTTGAGACATTACAACTTATGAGAGAGGTTCACACCTTCAAGATGGCAGGGAATTTTGTTGTTGGGAAGACAATTTTCAACTGACAAAGGTATGGTTATTGGCTTAGAATGCAAGAATATGTAGCTCGATTTATTAGAGGATGCATAGTCTACTATACAAACAAGCCCATTAATATAAATCAAGGTCTATACCATCCCTTACCTATTTTACAAGACCATGAGAGATCATCTCCATGGATTTTGTGGGTGGTCTTCCAACAACTAGGAAGGGACATGTCTATTTATTTATGTTTGTTGACATATTCAATAAAATGTGCATTCTTATGCATAGTAAAAATACCATTAAGGGACAAGAACTAGAAAACATGTTCCTTGAGAGTATCTAGGTACACTTTGGGATACCAAGGAGCATCATCTCAACCAGGGATACTATATTTTTCAATGCCTTTTGGACTACACTTTGGGAGAAGATGGACACTAAGTTGAAGAGATCTACAACATTCAATCCCTAGACAAATGGGAAGAAAAAAGAATCAATGGGACTTTGGTGCAACGTTTTAGTGGTTACAATTAGAATCATCCAAAGACTTTGGATGAAAACCTTATCTACATCCAGCACTCTTATAACAAAGCAGTTCACACCTCCATTGGAAAGTCACCCTTTAAAACTTGTTTTGGATATCTTTAACCTTCACCTCTAGATGTTGTTTATGGACAATGTGTGGGAATGAGGGAAGACACCATTGGTGAAGCAATAAGAGATGAAATATCCATTGATGGGATTCGAAAAATCCATTTGGAAGTAGAGCATGCATTGAAGAACTCATAGGAAAATTATAAGGCAAGGCATGATCAACAAAGGGTCGAGAAAACATTCAAGGTGGGATATAGAGTATGGTTGCACTTGAACAAGGAAAGACTACAAGGTCCTAGTAAGAAGATCGAAACACTATGGTATGGCCCTTTTGAAGTGTTGCAGAAGTTAGGAGATAATTCCTATAGATTAAGTCTACCCCCATATATGTGCATTCACTCAATAATGAATGTGGAAAATTTGAAACTCTATGAACCTTCCATGTTGGACCAGGAACATGAGCAGGTATTACCTTTTGTAGAGGACTTAACACCAGAGGCTCAGGTAGAGTTAGAAAAATACACAATTTTGCAAAAATAGTCTAGAACAACTAAATGAGGATAGTATGCACTCTGGCAAGTGGGGTTGAAAGGGTAACTTCTTTTCAAGGATAAATAGTACTCCAAGGAGAAGGTAGAGAAAAAATTTCCTTATCTCATTTAGTAAAAGCTTTTGGGGACCAAAATTCTCCTAGGTGTGTAGGTTTGATCTCAAATGGATCAATATATATTTTTTCATCTATTTTGGTGCTTTTGGGGTTGAAAGATTGGGTGAACTGGCTTCTAGGTCCCACTTCATGGGTAGGTATCACTTTGAATATTTAGGGTCCAAAAAATTCCAAGGCCTGTTTGAGGGTCTAAACAATGATTTTTGGGTCCAAAATTTGATCACTTGTGCCATTCCCCTTAACACAATTCTACGATATGAGACCTTTCCAACAGTGTAAGAATCACCTCAAAGGAAGTATGTATGTGGAATTTACGCCTCCCACAAGTTGACCTATCTAGTTAACCACCATGGTATTGAGTGGATTCCATGTCAACTCTCATTTCTCACACTTGTGGAGCTAGTCATGTGTGCACTTTCAACAACATTATAGAAGGTCCAAAACCCTAACCTTAATAGGGAGTTGGGACATGCAGAAACCCTAAACCTAACCTTAGATGACTATCAGGCTATGTTAAATATTAGGCCACTAGGAAAAGAAAGGGTTCCATTCTTTTGATTTTATGTATTGTTCTATAATCTAGCAACAATGCATGAGTGGATAGTAGAGAGGAACAAAGGAAGTAGGAGATCTTGTAGTAGCCATTCTATCCACAAATTCATAGGTAACTCCATAAAGAGTACCACTTTTTTTGTATTTGAACTGCATATTGGAGGGGAAAATAATAGGGCATGGTCCCCATTTCTAGTTGGGTTTTTCCGCATAGTGGGTTTTCCTACGGTATATCTTGTGTTATTTGTGTGGATTGTGTATTTATTTTCTCTAGTTATTTTTATTTAAGTTCTGGTTATTTAATAAACTAATAAATAAAAGTTGTAAGATCCATTATGACGAATTGTTCTAGTGGAATTTCCACGACAGTTTACATATCAAGGTGGTTGGATATTTCTTTAGATATTTTGAATAATTGACATCTTAAAGGACCTTTAATGACTCTTTTCTTAATGTTCTTATATGTGAGAAGCTTCCTGTGTGCATCTAACCATCAAAATAATTTTATTTTATGGAGAACTTCACTTCTTTTTATATCCTTCCATATTGTTGATTTGGTAAGAAATTTTTTCCCTTTATTTGCACTTTATATCCCTCTTTAACAATGTAACTCTTGTAGTCTCTTCCCCAGTGTCTAGTATTAAGGATATCTTTGTGAATATGTGCCTTACCTTAGAGATTATGTTGCCTAATTTCCCGGCTTCCATGTAGATGCAAAGGGATGTTAGTCATTTTCCATTTCTCCTAGGTTGCTCTCTTTGTGTTCCAAACAGAGATATCAGCCGTTGTAAGATAACCCTTGCTAATCACCTATTCTTGTAGAGTTTCCAACTTAAGATTGTTAGATAAGGGTGGATCTCTGAGTTTACTATCCTTGCATACTCTAATTGGTTCCTTGTTTCTTGGGATCCAACTTAACTGATCTTGAATTAGAGGAAGGGAAGAGAGACATAATTTCATATTGGAGAAATTTGTTTTCCCTCTATTGAACAACCAATACATATTAACCTAGAAGAGTGGATGTACTTCTTTCTAAGGGATGTTTTCCACCAGGCATTTTGATCTAATATAAGTCTCCATAGAGATTTGGCTCTTATAGATTTATTCATTAATGATGGGTCTTTTGTTTCGAGCCAACCCATTCCAAGAGGTGTGGTCACTATGTTCGTATTAACAAGGTGGTATTTTTTGCCTAAAGTTTCACCGCCTTGCCATATGCATTTTTTTACAATCGAAATGATGTAGAAGATGACTACTGCAAGGGAAAGCCACATTAGAGAAAATTTGGGGTCTAAAATAGGCCTCATAAGAAAAATATCCAACCATAATTTCTTGATGACTTGGAATTCAAGAATCAATAGAATTTCAAGTAACAGTGTCAATCATAATGGTTGACTTGGCATATTTATCATAAATAAAACTAGTTTTTTTTTTGTATTTTCAAAATATGTCCATGTGGTTTTACTCAAATTTAGAGTGGAACACTCAATGGATGCATAATTACATTTCATATCCAACGAGTACCCACACTGCATACTTTTGATGGACCATGCCCAACGAAAAATGAGAAATACATCAAAACATGTTACTTTTTAATAACATTATTTTATGTATTTCTTGTTTTTTGTGGGGTGGGGTCCATCAAAAGTATGTAGTGTGGGTACTCGTTGGATGCAGAATTTAATTCTGCATCCAACGAGTGCTCCCACTCAAAATTTGAGTAAAACCTTAAGGATATATGTTGAAGATACAAAGAAAAAAGTAGTTTTTTCTCTCTTCCTCCAAAATTCATAAATATGATTTTACTATTTTAACTATTATTTTATTATCTTCCTTAGGAGACCCATTTTAGACCCCAAATTTACTCTAATATGATTACTAAGTTGTTTCCCATTATTCCATCTTTTTGCTAAGTTTAACCAAGTTGTTGGGTTTAACCAAGTTGTTTCCCATTGTGTCACCTTTTTGCTAAGTTTGTCCTGAATGTCATTCTAGTCTGTGGCTTTGGCATTTCTGAAGAGAATTGAGATCCCTAAATAATTGAAGGAGTGCTAGGTAGTTTCAAAGGAAAATTCAAGGATATCCACCCAGGTTTGTATATACCATGTTGAAATGTTCCATCTATATAATCTACTCTTGCTTTTATTTATACTACTTCAAGAGGCATTGGTGAATATTTAAAGCATAGACTTAAATCCTATTTCTATCACAGTTGAATCATCTCCCATTATTAGAATATCATCCTCAAATTGCAAATGATTTATTTCTCTAACACCCCAATGATCAAAATCCCTATAACCTGGCCTCTTTGCCTTTCACTTTCCAAAAGTCTACTTGAAGATTCTTCCATCAAGTACATATAAAGGAAAGGAGAGAGAGATGGAATCCTTTCCTTGACCCTCTTTTTCTTCAGAAAAAAATAGCAGGTCTCCCATTTACCAGAGGAGATATCCAAGGACATTCTACGCAAGCCTGAATCAATTTGACAAATTTGTTAGAAAAAAGAAAAAATGCATAGAACTACAAAAAGGAAAGAGTGCCTCACTCGATCGAAGGAGTTGGTCATTTCCACCTTAATAATGAATCATTTTTCCTTCCTTAGCCTGTTGGAATGGACTGCCTCTTGCACTAGAAGGATGTTATCGATAATTTGTCGATGTTTTAAAAAAACTCCCTAATTTTTTGTAAGGATATTTGGAAGGATTGTTTTCAAATAGTTAGAGATAACCTTGGAAATGATTTTGTAGGAGGCATTACAAAGTAAAATTGGCTGAAATATTTTAAATCTTGTTGGGTTTCACTCCTTTGGAACCAATGCCAAGAAAGTGGAATTGGTGCTTCCCCCCATTTTTTATTTGTCTCTACCCAATGTACGATACAAAAAAAAAAAAAAAAATTAAATGTTTTCCAGCAAGCTATAGAAAGTTATAGAGAAACCATTTGGTCTCGATTATTTATATGGATCTAGATCCCAAATTGCAGTCTCTATCTCAACTTTTGTAATATCTTTTTATAACTCTTCATTTATTTCGCCATTGAATAGATGAGGAATTACCTAAGCAGGTTCTCTATGCATGTCATAATGGCTTCCTCCTCATCACAGAGAAGGCCTTTGAAATAACACAATACCTCTTGTTTAATGTCTTCAAAGTTTGTCTATCGCTCCCATGATTTTAGTTGAGTCTCTTTAACATTTTTGTGCATTACTTTGGATCTAGTTTGATTGTGGAAAAAGAAAGTATTATGATATCCTTCCTTCATCCATGGACTTTGTGATTTAAGCCTCCAATGCATATCTCCCTTCCAATTAGCATTGTATAATTTGTTATATATTCCATTTTCTTCCTCTTGTAGTTGTTGCGTTATCTCGTCTTTCTCCATTATTTCTTGTATACTTTCGAGCTGCTTTTGCAATTCTATTCTTTATGTGGTGGGTTCCTTGTAGTTGGTCTTCACCTAGTATTTTGAAGCCACTTTGAACAAACATAGCTTCGATTCTCAAATGAAATAGGAGATCCACACATCTTTTGGTACCATAAGCTCTTTATTACATTTATTCCTTCCTGATGTTGCATCCAAAGTGGGTTGAATCTAATAGGAAGAGGGCCATAGTTTTCTTTTTCCTTCATTGTGAGAGATATTGGTCTATGAACTTAGGCAACCGAAGTGATGATATGAGAATAAATATTCAAGTCTTCTTCTAAAAATGCACCATTTATTAGGAAATGGTCTAGCCTAGAATCTATGTAACCATTTCCTTTTCTCTTATTATAGCAAGTGTGCTTCCTTTTCTAGGTTTGATATCTAACATTGCTCGTTCCGACATATATCCTCTACTGCTTCCCGAGATGCATCATTGACTGACTTTACTCCTCTCTTTTCATCTTGTGATAGAACCAAATTTAGGTCTCATGCTATAATGCACCGATCTACCTCAATGTGGCTTTTTAGAACTGAGACAGATCTCCAACAATCCCTTTTTTGTATATATTCATAGGTGCATAAATATTCATAATTTTGAAATGCTTACAGTGGCCTTGCATTCAAAATCAATGTATATCTAGTGTTGGGTTTTCAATTTGTCTTGTAGATCTATTTTTTTCTTGTTCCATACTGTAGATAGGTCTCTCGAGGCTCCACTAGAGGTTACTGCTATACATTCATCATTCAGACAAAACTTTTTACTTACTTCCAAAGCTTCATTCTCTTGTAATTTTGTCTCCTGGACTAGTAGGACAAAGGGTTGCTCAGACTTCATTAGATACTTCACTTATTCAATTTTTTCACTACTCCTGAGTCCTCTACAGTTTCAGGAGACGAGTTTCATTATTTCATTATTAGTTTAGATCCCATTTTCTCTATGTTCCTTTGTATCATTGGACTGATATTAATAATTGTATTTTTGTGACCTACTCCTATGGTTCCTATTGTTGTCTATAAACCCATATTTTTCTCCCTATTGGATATTCCTTCTCGTTTATCTTTCGAGGATTTCCTTCTTGGATTTTTGGGGAGTTTCTCTTCTTCATATTCTTCTTCTTTCGGAAGTTGATATTTGTGGCGGGTGATGACACCAAAATCAGGTTTTACGAAAGGTTTAGTGGGAGAAGGAAATGGGGGGGGATGTGCACAACAAAGTATTATGTCGAAGGAGTTGAATCAAGGGCATCTTCAAACCCATCCAAAAGTGAGGGGGAAACAAACTTATTAAGGTTTGTGAGGGTTTCTGGAAGCTTGGAAGAGGAGGGCACAACAAGGTATTTAAGATGTTTGGAAGAGGAGGGCGCGGGAGCAACTTGGGATACCGAATTAGAACCCTGAGTAGGGACGCTAATTTTTTTCATGGAAGTATTCCATTGCTCCTCCTCTCGGCTTATGGGGTGGTTGGGGGATTTGGGGAAATATTTGGGAAAATGCCCATATTCGTGACATATATTACACGTAAATGGACTTAAATTGAAGCTTCTCGTAATCTAGCTTTTGAAGGTGGCTCTAGTTGTCCAGTTAAATCTTTATTACCTCTCGCAGTCCTTTCTCTAAGTCTACTTCAACACAAATTCTTGCATATGTGAACATCCTAGCCTTGGGCTTTGACTTTATATATTTTCTAGTTGATTTCCCAATAGTTTTCGAGGATTCATTATCCCATAAATGGAGTAGGATATGTGATAATCGAACCCAAACATGTACAACTAAGGAACATCCAGTTCTGGGTCAAATTCCAGTGTCCCTTTGTTCAAATACATGCCTCTAGAGTCCATGAAATACGGTCTATTTCCAAAAATTAAATTTTTGTGCTCCTTTAGTTCAAAGAGAAAAGTATAAAAACCCTAACCACAGAAGTAGAAATTCATCTGAGTACCCTGAATTTTTAGAAAACCATTTTTCCATGGAACAAGAAGACGTCCATAGCCTCGTAAACTGGTAAACTGGCATACGAGAGGTAGAACATGCAAGGGAAATTTTGGAATAGTGGTAAGTCTTTTGACAAACTTTGTGAGAGATGCTTTACGAGTTGTCTTTCAAAGTACTTACCAAAGCATGAAATGTCTCCATAGATGATGGGATAGCATTCCCTCATAGATTTTCATATGAGAAGGACATCAAGCGAAAGGGACGTAACAAAAACAGAGACAAAGGTTTCAAAGAAGTCGCGATCTCAAGAAATCTTTTATTAAAGAAATAATTTTAAGTCTACGACATGAAATTAAAAAAATTAAAAGATATATCTAAATTTTAGAAATCTCCAACGGTAGTGTTCTTAGTGAAAAAACCCAAATTCACATACATTTTTTACTTTATCTCATATAAATTGTGCAAAATTTTGACTCACATGGTGCAATGTTCAAATTTACGTGGTAAAAAGCTAAGACTATTAAATATCTCCTCAAATCTCTATGGATTTTTCAAACACTTCACTTATTAAATTTTCAAACGAATTTCATGTAATTCCTCATAGTTCAAAATGATGGCTGAAAAATGAAAGTTTGATTTAAAAGGGTAATATTTTCTTTAAAAACATATTTTAAAAAACATGCATTTTATTGTCATTATAATTTTTTAAGATTCTCCCTTTTAACATTTGCAATAAAAGAAAATATTTGTTTTTTTTTAAGATTTTCCTTTTTCACATTTGTAATAAAAGAAAATATCCGCGGTCAAGAAAATTGATCTTATTTGGCCATGTTAATTGTGATGTCTTTTTAGTGTATCTTTATCATGAGTGGGCCTAATGGTTAAGAGCATGTGTTTCCTCTTAGGAGGTCACGGGTTCAAATCCAGAGGGGGGTAGTGTATGTACACCTCTATAGACTTTAGCAGTTAAATCGTTGCACAGAGGGGGGTCCCTTGTCCCACAAACAAGGGGGTCTCATACACCAATTTGGTGTCTCGCTTGGTGGTGACCTTAAAAATAGATTATTATTATTATTATTATTATTATTATCATATCTAAATACGTATAATTTGTAATCTAATTTATCGTATCCCTTGTATTTATTTATATCAACTTCATATCTTTTTGTGGTTATTTTTGCATTTTACTTTAGCTACATTTTATCCATTGCCCTTATAAAACCAAAAAATGTGAACCATGTCAAACCAGTGAAACCCAAAAACCAATAATGGATGCCGACCCATAATTTGAATGCGTTTTCCTACACGAAACAAAAGATATTCCAATCATAATTTTATTATGAGAATAACCCCTATTATTGATTCTCTGCATTTTTCTCATTCAACAAAATCTTAAGACTCCTTGAAGATTCTTTAGGGTTTTTAGGATTGACCATTTCATCATAGCTTCAATTTTGTTAAGGTCCACTTTGATGCCTTCATGAGATACAATATGACCTATATATTCCACTTTTCGAACCCCAAATGCACACTTAGAAGGCTTGGAATATAGTTGTTTCTCCTCCAATAGTTTGAAAACCACGTCAACATGTTGTGCATCCTCTTCCCAAGATTTGCTATAGATTAATATATCATTAAAAAATATTAATACAAATTTTTAGAGGAGGGGTTTAAAAGTAGAATTAATCAGACTTTGAAATGTGGAAGGTACATTGGTATGGCCAAATGGCATCACCAACATTAATAATGACCTTCATGTATTCTAAAGGTTGTTTTTAGAATGCCTTCTTGCTTCATTCTAATTTGATAATATATAGAATGGAAATCCAACTTGCTATAGAAATTTGATCCCTATAATTCACCTAATAATTCATCAATGATGGGAATAAGAGGCTTATATTTAAGGGTCATTTTAATGAACTCTCTATGATATGGACACATACAGCATAAACCTTCCTTTTTTCGAACCATCACCATTGATGCAAAGAAATAATTTTGGCTACAATGTATGATGCAAGCATCCAACATTTCTTGAACCATATTCTCAATCTCACTCTTTTGTGCACATGGGTACCCATAAGGCCTAATTTTAGGTACTACATTTTCCGGTTGAAAGTGAATATAATAGTCATGATCTTGAGCAAGTGGAAGACCTTTGTAAATATTTGTAAATACTTTGGAATGATTGTCACCATAATAGAGGGTATGTATGCTTGAACATCATGTGTGCACAATTCTGCAATTACACCATGGTCTCCGTTTTTTACCAATTTTATCATGTTGCTAGAGTTTATCACTTTGGAGGGTCCCCATAATATACCTATAATTTAAATTTCCTTATGTTTTTAGGAGAATCTCACAAAAGTTACTGAAAATTAAGAGCCACTATTCCCAATAATAGTAACCATTGGACCCCTAATACAACATCACTGTCACTCATTTGGATTTCAATCATTAATACAATGGCACTTCCATAAACAATTTATGGTACCTCCATTTGCAATCATTACTTGAAATTTTGGAAGTGGATATATAAAGATACTCACAAGTTTTTCCAATTTGCAAGTAATGAAGTTGTGGGTATTGCCATAACCAAATAACATTGTTACCTTTTTCTTTCTAAAATATCCTTCTATCTTAATACTTTGAGGAGTGATTATGCCAACCAATGCATGAGAAGATATGGTTCGATAGTATCTTCTAAATATAAATATTAATATTGTTTCAATTCTGGATCTTCTTCCTATTCTCATTGCACTTATGCCCCTTTCTATACTTTCTATCACAATTGAAACATGGTACCTTTGGTATTCTTTCCTCTACTTGTTGAGGAATCAACCTTCTAGTTGAGTAAGGTTAGTATGTATTTTTCCTCTCTTTCTATAGGTGTTAGTGGATGCCCTTCTAGTTGACATATTTTTACTTTCAACTTTCCTTTCCAAACTAAAAGAATTCTCCAATGATTTGGGTTTGAAGAGATGTACATCATGTTGAATTATCTACGTTAAAGTGCTCGTAAAGAGATCCAACAAATTATCTTCTAAAATGTTCTTCACTCTAAGACTCAACTTTTGAAAAAAATTAATGTGCTTTGTAATTGTACCTTTTTTCCTAAGATTCATCAATTGCTTAAAGAATGTGTTTCTATTAATATCCCCGTAATGTTCTATTAATTCATTTGTAAATATAGAGCGACAGAAAGTAGAGTAATTTTTTATGATAAAAAATCCATTAGTACCACACAAATTGATTAGGTTCTAAATACAAGAATGCAATAGTTACCTATTGTAAAGTCAACACTTGGTGTAGATTTTAAAAAAATATCCAACTAGAATATCCATGTTATGGGATCATTACCATCAAATTTCTTCATATCTTTCATGGGAATGAAGTAGTTTCTTGGTTCCAAGCTGAACCTCATAATTATGGGGATCTTGAAGTAATGAATGACTATGTGTTTGGTATGTAAGGCTATTGTTATTTGAGTGTGATATAATTTTCTCATGAGGCTTGTTCTCCTTATCTTCTTCTCAAGGAGTTGAATTTTGGGTAAGTAGGTTGCTTATATTCTTTACAAGTTCCTCCCTTATGTTTTCAAGGTTTTGTTTGAGATCAACTTGGAGACATAAGTATATATTATTATATACTTATGGTTATCGAGGTTCTTTACAAGTTCCTCCATAATAATAAACATAAGCATATTATCATGGTTAGTTAAATTATACTAAAATTATATGTATCGCAAAACAAAGTTAGGAGACACTGGGATTATTTCATGGGGATATTGTAACACCTTGTTTTTACCTTGATTGTTGATATTATTATGAATAATCTTTGAGGGTGTTCTATGACGACTGACCCGGCTACTTACGATTTTGAAATCTAAAATAACTTTGTATGAACACATTTTTTATGGCATCCGGTTTAGGATGACCTGGACTTGTGTGAAGCAAGAAATTATTCATGAGATATGACCTAAGAAGGATGATCTGACATATTGTTGAGTAAATTATGATTATGAAAATAATGCGTACATTTGGGCAATTACGTATGCAGTTATATTATGTTTTAATTGTGAATGAAAAATCATGTAAATTTATCAGCAAGGATTAAAGTTGTATAATGTTTTGACAAAAGCTATGTAGCATGTACTTTGATGGTTTTTCGAGTGTGATAGGAAAGGTAGGTACATGAAACGCAAGAAAGTATCTATATGCAAAGACTCTAGTTGAGTCGACAACTATGACTAGTGATATTGTTCTTATATATAGCATGATTGAATTATGATATGTTTGATGCACTGGCATGCATGTACTTTGGATGAGTTAGGAAACCTCGATAGTTGAGGTTGATTGATGGTTTTGTTATAGTTGAAGTCTTAGTTATGAGATTTGATGCACGGGTTGTTTTATGTGCAGGAGATGGGATTGTAATTGCCAAACGATCCACATCAAGTGATGAGGCTGAAAAATTATACTTGTAAGACTAGCAAATTGGATGGTGCGACGATCTTTGAATAGAGTGAGAAAAACTCCAGTTCATCAGATTTGTGTGTCGTGAGGGTAGGTCGCAAGTCAGTCACTCACAAATATTATTACTGGGGGGCGTACAATAGGGATTCAGACTTATTCCCCAAGAACCACCTGGATCTTCCCAAGGTAGGCGAACTGAGGTAACATTGGCTCAGTCATCACAACCAACTCCCCACCTGTGGGAATTATCCGAAGAGAATGCTAGAAGCATAGAACCTTGATAATTTTGGTCGCGAAGAGAATGTGGCAGTAAACAACATATATTTTAATGAAAGGAAATCATAAACTGATCTTAAAGAACTTAAAAATAATAATAATTAATAGAATTAAATGATCAATTAAGTTAAAAATGATAAATAAATAAGGATAAATGAACTATAATCATGCTAAATTAAGAAATCAGTTAACATAGTAAATTAAGGAAATTGAACTAAAGTGAAATTAAGGAATCCGAGAACTAAAGATAATTAACAAGTGTTTGGTAATTAAAAATAAAATAATTAATTAATTAAAGTAACTAAAAAATTAACTGAAAGTGATGCATGGGATGCATGGGAATTACCAAAATGGTTAATAAAAGCTAATGAAATGGAAGACCAGAGGATCTTCTTCAGTCCTGCCATAGTTTAGGGCTCAAACCCTATGGGTGGCTCTTAGGTGATTGTGGGAGTGTGTGGTTCAGTATGACATGAGTGAGGTTGGGAGCTTCCTAGTAGCATCCTGGCATCGTATTTCCATTGCTAGCAAGTTTTGTAAGCCTCGTCGAGCTCAGGGGTCCTGGGGAAAGGAGAGTACCCGTCAGGGTATGGTACGGAGGAAACCAATGGATCTGGCACGATTGGAGATCCAGTGACAACAACTGCAGTGGAGTGATGGTAAAACAACCTTCGGCCTCATCCTCAAATGACAATGACTAGCGATATGAACAGGTAAGTTATTTGAATTTGTTAAATGTTGCACATGAAAATGGAATAGTTAATTCAATGGATGTATGTGAATTGGTTTGTGATTTGTAATGTTGTATATCTTTACCTACTTTATAGACGACTTTTAAAAAAGAAAAAAAAATGTTCTTAACTTCTTTATCATATCTTGATTTATTTATATATGCATGCATGACGGTGTTACACATGGTATCAACACCTAGTTCAAATGCTCAGACCTAAGGGATTTCAATTTGCTTGTTTAAATATTTTACCATATTAAAAAAATGATGATTATGGCTTAATTTCTGACTTGCCAAGTTGTTGAATGTCGAAATTTGTTTTTTTAAGGACCAACATTACTAGATATGTGTATTGAAATAACCATGGAAAAGTTTGTTATGCCATTGACATTACAAGTCAAACAAACTTGTAGGAAAATGTGATTATTTAAAAAATAGATATATTCTGCTGGTTTTTTTTTATGTTTAAACTCTTATGGGTAGATCTACAATGAATTTTTTTAGAATGATGGAGTGTCAAATTTGAAATATAAATCTGTTGCGAATTGGATGAACGTTAAAATTTACATGTAGGGTTTCAATATTTTGTTAGTAGCATGGGATGAAACTCATATTAATCGAGATCTCCATTAAACGGTCGATATACTAAAACAAAGATCCATGGCTAGCTAGATCTAAATGAAACTTTACTAGAAGTTTGATCCCTGGCTAGGTCTGCATTAAACTGTCAAAATCCCCAGAGTCAAATCAGTTATAGGACTCTTTCGATCTCTCTGTCACGAATAAATGGAATTCCTTGCATGGATATGCCTAAATATATGTATCGATTATAAGGCTTGCATGGATATATATATGCATGGACGGTAAGTTACAACTTCATTCAAACTGTTGATTATAGTAGGCACAACTAGTTAAGTTGTCCTACTGTTGTCTATGTTAAGTCAGAGACTTGTTACACTGATAGGCGTTTTTCTCCCAGGTCGGGTTTTTAAAAAACTTGTACCTTTTTCGTCGTCTGTTTCAAGAATGACAAGATGCTACGTGTATGAGGAAAGATTACCACGTTTCATATAAGGTTTGCAATAAGGGTTTTAAAGCTTGTGTGTTCACGAAGTTTTCCTCAAGCTTAGACTGTAGATCCTGCCAATGTAACCACCTTCTTCAACTCTACGCTTGATCCTGCCAATGTGACCACCTTCTTCAATGGAAACCCAGAATCGTAAACCTAGAATGCCAGAACAATGGTTGAAACCCAGAATACCAGAGAAGTGGCCCAAATGACAATGGATGATAGACTTTGAAGAATCCATACACCATTTCGATTATAGGAAATCCATACCTGATAAGATGGATTTGGAGATTGTTCCATCAGTTACAGTCAGTGCATATCTGCAGCAGAGGAGCAAGCTTCTTCAACCAATATAGTTTCTCTCTATTGGCAGTGATGCAAGGATTTTTCATTTTTCTTTGTTTCAATTTGTTTGCCAACCATAAAAAAACGTCTCTTCTCGCTTCTCCCATTGGAGGAGGGGATATAGTACGTTTAACTCCTTAAAAGGGTTGAATTCTTGGTACCATTGTCTACACAGTGTCAGATTAATTATGCATACGGTGGGGATGGATCTCTTTACCAGAGATAGCGACTTGCATTTTTGCCTACTCGAGTAAATGGGGCTTCCTATGCGCCGCAGACACTTTGTATCTCGCTGGTTCTTCTAATATGACCTGATGGGGGTATTTTTCATTTTTCTTTGTTTCCCTCAACGCCGGCTTCCACATCCCCCAAATACATTTTATTAATTTTTTTACCTTTTTTTTTTGACAGGAGGTTTTTTCATTTCAAGTAAAAACATAAACCCAAGATGGCTACCAGGGACGTTGAGATGGACTCAGCAACTATGGGAGGGGGAAATGCCAACTAATTTGGAATAAGCTAGCTATGGAGCAAACCTCCCCGGAGGAGGAGCAAAGTCAACGTTGACTTTGCTCCTCCTCCGATGGAGGAAGGTTTGCTCCATAGCTAGCCCACGCCAACTAATTTCAAAAAATGCAATCTTATACACCTATGGACGTTTGTACAAAGCTGACACCTCACGTATTTATGGTTCTGTATGCCGCATTTCACGTACTACTTCTGGTTGTGGAAGCGGAATTTCACCCACTATTTCACCGTGGAGAATGGCCATCAAATGCTTCAAAAAAGAAAGAACCTTGCAGCCATCAGTAAGATCTTTCTTGATCGCACTAAAACTATCGCCTAAAATAATAATCTTATTTAAATTGTCAGTCGTCCAATTTGCACTCAATATAATCTTAAACAGAAGAGTCAGGCAATGAGGAAGGAAAAATAATGTGGGTCTCTCTACTGTGCGTCTTCCATATTCATTCACACGCAGAAACGTGCAGTCAAAGGCACTTATAACTTTGTGCTGCAATGGGCTCACGCCTGGATCATACACCACGATATCGTTCACCCATTGAACTTTCACTTCTCTCGTATGATATGAAGGCTCGATCTTTCCAACGCCATAAAGTACCACTTGCAATTTTGATATGAAGGCTTCATCTTTCCAATGCCATAAAGTACCACTTGCAATTTTGAATGCTCTGTAATCATTTTAGCATGAGTGGGCCTAATGGTTAAGAGCATGTGTTTCCTCTTAAGAAGTCACAGGTTCAAATCCAGAGGGGGTAGTGTATAGTTAAATCACTCGGCAAAGGGGTCCCTTGTCCCACAAACAAAGAGGTTTCATACACCAAATTGGTGTCTCTCTTGGCTGTGACCTTAAAAATAGATTATTATTATTATTATTATTTGTTCAAAAATTTCCGGGTCTCGCATTTGTTTCATAAATTCTGCAAAGGAGAAAATTTTCTCTAACTTTAAAAGTACCAACTATGCCTACTTTTATTTTTATATAATTTTAAGTTTTAATTAATTTACTTAATAAATATTTATTAATAAAAACATTTATTTTATATTTTTATATTATATATATATATTAATTTCTAATTATAAACTAGCCCATTTAAAGTTCAAGAAATAATTAACCATTCTGAACCAGAAATATTTTCTCTGAATTTAGAGTGCTCAAGGAACTATCAAAATTATTAATTTTTTTTTTCATTAATATTATAATTTGCTTTTCCAATTTAAAAAAAATACTTTATAAATATAAAATATTTACAAAATAATCATTTTTTTTCAAATTAAAGTAAAATATTTTTAAAAATATAAAGCATTTATAAAAATATTCATTAATTAATATTTTCAAATGAATAAGATTATTTTATTTAATATTTTCAAATAAATAAAACTAGCATTTGCACCAGGAGGTACAAAGGAACTCCGAGAGAGTAAAAAAATTGAATCTTTACTGCAACAAACTCTTAGCAATAGATCTTTCCTGATGCCAATTTGTTTACAGACCTCAAAACCGAGAGATTCTGAAAACTAACATGCATTCTTTCCTCACTTCCGCACTATCGCCCTTCTGCACTTCTACACTCTCCACTTGTCCGCCCTTCTGCACTTCCGCACTTCGGAATTTGAAAACTCAACTTCCAGCCTTAGTCCTTTCTTGTTCTCCTGCTTTCCGCTTTTCGACTTTGGAAATAAGAAATGTAACTTTTCTTATTCTTAAACTTTTGGACTTTCGTCTTTCCACTCCCGCAAGCCTCTTACCGCACAATCGATCTACTGCGGGGTGGATCCTGACCATCGACCTGTATTTTGATGCATCATCATTGGAATAATAAGAAAAAAAAAGTTGAAGGTTAACAATCTACGATGAACATCCGATGTAGACCATCCTACCCTCTAATCATTTTATTTGATAATACAAAACTTTGTCATAATAAAAAGCCTTGAACCTTTCCATCTTACAAAATGAGCCTTGCCTATTATGGTCGTTGATTATAAAGCTCAGGCTTGCTTACTAACGCTGTTCCAATAGTCAGCTACCCAAGTCTATAAAAGTTAAGAGCGAAGGCCAACAAAGGAGGCCAAAGATGATCCTTTCCAAAAAGAAGATTATAAAATAATTTAATATATTAATACAATTCAAATGCAATAGGTTAATTATATATTAATATAATGGAGTCTTTCACTTTAAAGTAGTAGCCTCAAAATGTATTCAACTTTAACTATGAATGTAAAATGCATTATTACATTGTTAATGCTAAAAAACAGTGAGATCTTATGTAAGTCCAATTTTTTTTACGATAGTTTGTGTGAGATAAATTGTTGTTTTCTCAAGTAGATAAATAGGGAAAGTTATGTAGATAGATTTATTTGAAAACATTATTTTTTTTCAAATTTTACCACATGTTTAATTATTTACTTACTTAATAAGTTATTAGAAAAATTCAATTTCGTGGGCTATATTTTTCTGCAATTTTGTTGAAAGCCAACGCTTCACCATTGAATAACATCAAAATTTCAAAACAGTATTCCGCTTTCCTAGGCAGAAAGGTAAATTGGTGGTAAATTGATAATCAATTTACCTTTCCACTTTTCTCTTTCCGCATTGGAAAGTGGAAAGGTAAATTGATAAATTGATTATCAATTTACCTTTTGGTGGTAAATTGATAATCAATTTACCTTTCCTCTTTCCGCATTGGAAAGTGGAAAGGTAAATTGATAAATTGATTATCAATTTACCTTTCCTGATTGCGGAAACTCTGCTTTGGGTATATATTCTTTGGATTTTGGTATTTGGTATATATATATACTCGGATTTCCGGATTTATAAAAAAAACTAAAATATTAATTATATATATATATATTATTTTCATTTTTTTTTATTGATTAAAAGAAATAAAACTTAATCATACATTGGTTAAAGACCCACTTCTACTTAAATAAAAGAGAGTGGGTAGTCTCTTTTTTTTAAGTAATTTTTTTAAATGTAAAAAATACTCTCAATAATTATTTATACATATAATATTAAATTAATAATATAATTGCTTTTTTAAGGCTTAAGAAAAATAAAAAATAAAAAATAAAACCTACAAGACTTAAACATAACTCTAATATTAATTAAACAAGTTAGTAGTTACTTTCCATTAAATCGGCTTTGAAATGAAAGGAACGAGATACCAAAATTCAAAATACCCATGAAATGGAATTTAAAGAGATATAAAAACAAATCATCATTGACTTGGAAATGACATGGCAACACCTCACTGTCAGTATTGGAATAGCCATGAATATACTGTAGACTTATTGTGTGTTCTTTCCTTCTTTTTCTATTGAAATCCTGATTGAAATGGTGTCTTCCCATAGGGTTTTAGGATGACCCAATTGCTAATGCTCTTTGTGGGTGCCTCTCATTCTCAGTCTTCTGCCATGTTTCCTGCAGGTTGGTTTCATCACCATTTGAACTTTTATGTTACAAAACTTCTTCAGAGTCTTTTTGGTCTTTGTGCATATGTTAGTCGTCTTTTTTTATGATGATCATGTATGCGCTTTGGAAAGCTGAAAGTGGAATCAATTTACCTTTCAACTTTCTTCTTTCGTCTTTTTTCATTGGAAAGGGGAAAGGTAAATTAATAATCAATTTATCAATTTACCTTAAAGTGGAAAGGTAGATTTATAATCAATTTATCAATTTACATTAGGTTCCAAGACCATCAATCTGTTAGCCGCCTGATCAACTTCCCTATTGTTATTATGGGGCACATTAAATGTTTTTTTCTATTTTGGCTAATAATAAGTTATATATTAACAGAGATTTCAGCTGAAAAAGAAAAAACAAAACAGACTTATATATACATTGGTATCTGGTATCCTCTTCCTAAGAGCTAGACAGCGTTGAACTTAGAATAGGCATAAGAAATGTTAGAAATTGATCCCCTGTAAATATGAAAATGCAGATAAAAATCAATCCTCACTCCACAGATTTTATTTAATGGCAATGAAGGCACACCCATTATCGTAGGTGTAGGTGGGAGGGTGTTATTTTGTGACCGCGGAGGTCAAACTTCAGTGTGTCCTTGTTGATGGTCGTCCCCTGTAAAGTGTTGTTGGAAGATTTTTCTGAATTGATAGCCTTTACTGCACGGAGGACTGGGGTTTGTATCATTTATTTGGATATGTTGCCATATTCTGTGTTGATTTAACTGGAGTTGTTTGTTATGTTGCTATTGTTGTTATTTAAATGGTTTCCCTCGTCACGTCCCAACCCTCAATTCAGGGATTAAGTCTTTTAAATTCCTATAGCTGGAAGAGAAAAGGCCGCTCTGCAATTGGTCCTTTTTACAAAGATTTGTATTTGTGATTTGCTAGTATTTGTATGGTTTCTCATATTTCGGACTAAGGTTTATATGTAAATATTTCCTGCCAGTTTCTGTCTTTACTATTACTATTCATTTGCACTAGAAAAATACAGCTGGCTGCAAGTATTCCATTCTGAACTATAAGGGTTCAGCACTTTACAAAGTCAACAACTCAAAAAGAACAAATAATAAAATAAATTTTAAAACCAAGAGTGGGAACTATCTCTAAAAATTTTTAAAATTTGGAGGACCTATGATAGAGGAGTTCAACAATCAACAACAATAACAAATATAAAGCCTATGATAGAGTTCACCAATCAACAACACCAACAAACATAAAGCAGTTGATGTGTTTATTAAATAGAAATCCCATGCCCTCATATATGATAGAATCCAGTAGAAACATTGCAATCTTCTAAATATTGTTAAGCCTCTTGAATTTTGAATGGAATCTTAAATTTCTTTTTTTTTCATATAAAGTCAAATGAAATCAGAACTACTCCCAGGCATCTTAATGTTAAAAATTTAAGCAAAATGATAAAAAATAAAAGATAAAAAAATATCCCTTTAAAATAATAAAAAATGAAAGATGTTCTATTAAAAATGTATTTATCACCCAATGGGTTTTAAGGTTGTGGTCTGATTCAGTATAACAGATATCAGATATCTGATAGATGCCTTCAACAAGGCAAAATCTGAATATCTTAAAACACTGAAGTACAACATATGAAAGCTTTCAGTGTAAGCTGTGCTTTATTGTGAATTAAAATTGTCCTCAGCAATCGAATCTAGGCTTGAGATGAATATTTAAACCATCTTCAGTCATATGGAGTGCAAGGGAGGAACAATATCTCACTTCCTTACCTTCAACAACTTCAAATTTGAAGAAACGTATAAGCACAGCAGCAAAAATCTTCATTTGCATGTATGCAAAATCCTTGCCAAGACAAATGCGAGGTCGAGCCTGTAAGTCAAGCACACACGCCTTATCAATTTCAAGGCATTATCAGAGGTGCTTTTTCAAAATATTAACTATAATGGTTAGGGCACTTACCTGAAATGCAGTGAATTTAAATGGTGACTGTGGCTGGAAAATTCCATCACGAAGCCATCTCTCAGGCCTAAATACCTCCACATCACTGCCCCAAAGGTATATGATTCTTCCCATAGATTAAGGAACATAGTTGATCATATCACCTTTCTTAATTTTGAATCCATCACGAAGGATGTCATCAGAAATTACATTTTTTACATCCTGCAAAATGCAAATTATTTTCTGATGAGCCATATTCTTTAATCGTTGAATCAAATACTAAGTGGAGAAGGATGATGAATATATAAGATTAATTTTCTTCGAAAAGTGCAATGATTTCTTCGCTTCTAATTTTAGCTTAGGAATCCAAAATTCAAATGTACTTATCCATATTTTTCAAAAAAGACAATTGCTAAAAGAAATGGTGTCTGCCCGTAGGGTTTTAGGAAGACCCAGTCCCAGATTTATCTTCAAACAATCTTAATCTTGCTAATGCTCTTTGTGGTGCCTCTCATTCTCAATCTTCCGCCATGTTTCCTGCAGGTTGGTTTCATCACCATTTGAATTTTTATGCTACAAATTTCCGTCAGTGTTTGTGCATATGTTAGTCGTATTCTTTTTATGATGATTATGTATGTGTTTTGGAAAAAGCGGAAAGGTAAATTGATATCCGATTTTCTTTTTTCATTTTTAGTTTTGAAAACTGAAAATTAAATTGATAATCAATTTATCAATTTATCTTTCTGCTTTCCTAGCTGAAAGGTAAATTGATAATCAATTTATCAATTTAAGCCAATGCTGAAAGCGAAAAAGTAAATTGATAACCTTTCCCGATTGCGAAAACTCTACCTTGTCGAAAAGTAAATAGTAAATGGCAAATGTATGCTATTGAAATCTTTTTTCTATGACCCCACATACCTTCGAATCTCTGCTAATTATGGAGGATAATAAAGGTTTGTTACCCAACATGGCAGCATTAGAAGCGGTATTTTGTCGGCCCCATTTTGTTGCAAATTATGAAATCAAGGTGTATTGGCTGAAACCTATGAAAATATAAGGGTGATACCATTTTTCGCGGTTGAGACCCTCTGGAAGACAAGAACAAAATGTTTATTTCATAAATGTAGCGGCTGGAGCATTTGAGGTTTTCCACAAACTGTTGTAGGGTTTATTTCATGAGTTGAAACTTAGATATTGCATATGCCATCGAATCAATTTCAACTAACAATAATCAAATGTTGAATTCTTGTGTTTTTCTTATAAAAAAACTTACTGAATTGTCCCCTAAATTTTTAATTTCCTCCTAAGATCTCTTATTCGAACTGTCCCCTGCATTGAACTGTGCGAGCCGATAAAACATGTTGACATGTTTCCTGTAAACTGCCTATATGTATATATCAGTGAATCCTGGGAGAAGCACGTCACCACGCCATCTGTGTAGATTCGAACGATTACAAACTTCTTCATAATTCAATCAATCTTTCCTGCAGCTATTTTCTATTTTCCAATTGGCAATCTCCTCCCACCTCCACGCTCTATTTTCCAATCGGAAAATGATATGATTATATGCGCATAAACCAATTTTGAAAAGAACGGTAGCTAACTGCCCTATGTTCATAGCCATCCAGTCAAAGATTTAAGAGAACTGTTGATCATGAGTAATGACTGAAGAATTGATGACTTGTTTTTCTGTATCTTATGGATCTTCTAAATGAACCAACATGATTAATGTACCTGGTTTATAGAATTGATCATTGATAGTTAAAGAAGAACCAGGGTTGCAAGAATCCTTCAACGTTCTAAACCTGAACATTGAAAAATTCTACCAAATTTATGGATAAAAACAATTTTCATTTCACAACTTATTCCCTGATCTCTGTCAATTGCAGGAGACGTAAACAACCTCGAGAGGGGCCTGACCCAAGCGGGGAAGGAGCGGCGTTCCGAAGTTGCTGGACAACTGTCCCTTGACGGAAACAAAAGTACTTCCAAAATATTTTGAACAACCACTTATTTAAGCCATCATGGCAGAATATAATTAAAAAATGATAATAAATGCGTGTTAAATCCTTCCTACCACTTATTTATCAGCATTGACAACCTATTTGACTCTCACCCACATTCAAACTCCATTCTTTTCATCTCATTTAACTGGTGAACTGCTAAAACAGAGTCTGTTTCCAAGTCGAATCTGATCATTTCATTGATTTGAATCAGTTTTTGGGACCAAATTTAACAGCTTGGATCTATTTTTACATGTGGGTAGTCTTCTTTAGGACCGACCTGGTCAGAATTCGACCGATTACAGGTAATTTTCTGCATTCTAGCGCAGCATCCAAAAGCCAGAATGAACAATGAGATAATGATTGAATTTATACAGTGAAAAGGAAACTTCCTTGACTACTCGTAGAATCATGAAATTGATCTTGCGATTTTGTCCAAAAATGATAATGAACGACCGTGACTGCCAGCAAGGAGATAAAACCAAAATCGATGTTTAACATGTTAGACAACTGTCGTAGATGGAAAAAACATCTGTCAACATGCGATTGGCCAAGGAGACGAAAAATCTTTTGAGACTGCGTCTCCATAGGAAAAATACCTTGAGTGTAATTATTTTATTTACTATTTTCAAATGAATAAAATTATTTTATTATTGTATTTTTAGAAATAATGTTAGTATTTCATAGAAATAAAATAAATTATAAAATCTATAAAAAAAAATAATGATACCTCACAATAGTTATTAATTCAAAAATTAAAATTGCATTTTAAGTGGGAGATGGTGAAATATTATATCATATATGGTATTGATTGCTTTTTAGAGGTTCTAAAATTTTTAATGTCTTTCAAAGTTACCCCAAATAATTAGTTAATTATCAAGATTGATGATATAACAATCGATAGAATTATGAGTTATCCCAATGAACTGTTTACTCAATTGCTTGTATTATTATAGGATAACTAAATGGTCCTCACCTCTAGAATGATAAACATAAACATTCAAGCCAAGATTTGAAGTCTGCCACTTAGGTAGCAATAGTGTTTCTGTAATTATTTTATTTACTATTTTTAAATGAATAAAATTATTTTATTATTTTACTTTTAGAAATAATGTTACTATTTCATAGAAATAAAATAAATTATAAAATCTATAAAAAAAAAATAATGATACCTTACGATAGTTATTAATTCAAAAATAAAAATTGCATTTTAAGTGGGAGATGGTGAAATATTATATCATATATGGTATTGATTGCTTTTTAGAGGTTCTTAAATTTTTAATGTCTTCCAAAGTTAAGGGTGTGTGCAAGAAGTTGAGGGTCTCTTTTGGCACGTTAGATGCAATACAAAACTGAAAAAACAAG
>LPNX011127046.1:156091-169802 GCA_001517045.1 Pseudotsuga menziesii | reverse complement strand
CATCATGAACATCATCATCATCATCCTCACCATCAACATCATGAACATCATCATCATTCATCATCATCATCCTCATCATCATCATCATCATGCTCATCATCATCATCATCACCTTCATCATCATCATCATCCTCACCTTCATCATCAACATCATCAACATCATCCTCATCCTCATCATCATCATCCTCACCTTCATCATCATCATCACCATCAACATCATCAACATCATCCTCATCATCATCCTCACCATCAACATCATCACCATCAACGTCATGAACATCATCATCCTCACAAGTTCACATTAGAGCAAAAACCCTTAGCCATATCTATTTGTAAGAGTGCAAGGAAAGCAATTAACCACCTTTGGTGCACTCTCAACTTGCATGCCACTCATTCAATCCTAAAGTGCAACATCAAACCTTCCACTTGGCGTAGCATTAAAACTTGCTAGTTGTGGAGCCCTCTAAACTTATCTTTCAAACTTCCGCATAGTTATAAATCCACATTTAAGTCCATAGTTTATACCAATATAGTATGGATTGATATAAATCTTAAACAAATTTATCATAGAATTAAAACTTTAACAAAGTTAAATCCATATTAGAGCATAACATGGGTTTAAAGTTTAAACAAAGTTCAAAGAGTTAATCATTTTATGCAATTCTTAGCCATAAATAAAACTTTATACCTATAAACATAACTCTAGTACTAAGTTTATGCATTTATACACATTTTAGAACTAAAGCTAAACCCTTGGGTCCTAACCTTAACCTTAAACTTATAGAATAAATGTTAAACCTTTAAGTCTTAAGCCTTGACTTATAAAATAAACACAAACCTTGACTTCATTTTCACTAGATTATCGTGTATAAGGTATATGGCCTCCATAATATTGTTTCATTTATAATTAATCTCGTTTAGCTGTGCACCCACCCCATTTATTGTGATTGACAATATCGCATGCACGTTTTGGCTGTATAGATCGCGTACGCGTTTTTACTAGGCAAATCGCGTGCGCGTTATTTGACTGTTAAAACAGTGAATTGTCATTGTCCGAGAGCAACTTCACTGCATGTTTCTCTAAATTTGGAATTACCGCGCAATATCTTTCAAGAGCACGAGCCTTTCTTTGAAAATACTCACAATCTACACCATCTCCATCCATCTCCATCATTCTTTTTGTTATACAGGTGCAACATTGAGAAGAAAGATTGAAAAGGAAGATTGAGAAGGAAGATTGAAGTATATTGTAGGATTGAAGATTGAAGGAAGATTGAAGTATATTGCAGGATTGAAGATTGAAGGAAGATTAAATTTTCTCATTCATTGTTGTTTTGATGGGAAATATGAACAATTGAGAAGGAAGATTGAAGTATATTGAAGGATTAATAGTTATATTAAAGCAAGTTAAAAGTTTGGAAGCTTGTAATTGAGGAGCAACAAAAACAAAGTATATTGATCATTGTGGTGATGGGGAATGTACGTAACCGAGGAAGAAAATCAGCAAGGAAGAAGAGACCTCAAGAAGTCATTGAAGAAGAGAAAGAAAAAAAAAGAATAGACATGATGAATCGGAGGCTTTCTTTGGAAAATAATCCAAATCCAATTATAGAGGATACGACGGTTCATCCTATTAATCCAACACAAGAAGAAATTCCACATTCACTAGAGGGACCATCTCAAGATGAAGCTCATGAAGAGGCAGTGTACATGGAGCCTACTGTTGATGTTGGACTTCCACCATCCAACTACCAAGAAGAGAGTGAAGGACAACAAGTTGCTAATGAAACCCCAGAGCGTATTGTTGATGCACTAGATGATAGAAATCCAACCCCCTTACCTCCATTAGAAAGCACACGTCGAAGAACTCTGAAGCGTATACAAGTTGATGAAGGACTCCTCAATTCCATTGAAGGTACGCCATCTAAACGTAGTATTGCTTATCAAACTCGACAGATACTAAATAAATATTTTGATTCTAAATGTGATGGAGATAAAGGTAGATTATTTTTATCATTGTTAAAATCTAGGGGCATGAATATTGTTAGGAAATCGTTAGGGATAAAGATGATAAAGGCTTCTGGACCAAGTTCTCATATAGTTAAAAGCTTAGTAGATGCCTTTGGTAAAATTGGTAAGAACACACGGTCAAAGGACCGCAATGCGGCTCGTCGTGTGTTGTCACAAGCAATTGTGAATAAGAACACCAGGGTCCTTGGTTTTCTCAAGCCTACATCTAAACTAGTTAATTTGAATGTAAAAACCCTCGGTAGGTATTCTATTAGAAGAGAACATCTCGACACAATCGGCCAGATAGATTTTTGGGTCTTTATTGGTCGATTGCCACGTCGTGACATGAAGCTAGTTGATGTAGTAAAGGGACTAGTGCAGAGTTTTTGGCATGATCACACAAGGCCTTCTTCAAACCGGAAGGATGTACTAAAACTGATAAGGGGTTCAAAGGACCGTGAGCCACATATTAAGCATTTTCTTGATATAACACAGACAAAACTATACGAGAAATTTAGGAATGAACATAGACAATTGAATTTGGGGCAAAGATCTTTTGAGAAATGTAAGCCTCGGTATGTTAGAATAAATACTCTTCGTAACACTTGTTGTTGTAGATACGATGTAGAATATGAATATTACTATGAAACATTTTTGTACATTCATCGTGTGTTGCATACTAACCATGTGCAGGATTGCTCCTTGACAATACCAGCGACCTCATCAAGAGAATTCATTCATAGTATAATGTGCAATAGGCCTGAGGGGCAAACTTACTATGCAAAATCCTGTTTGGATGGAACTTGCTCCAACTGTGCTGGAATGGCATTATTGAGCCAATGTATGCACGAGACTGGAGACAATGAATTTGGGAATATGGTTACAGACATGAAAAGTTTCAAATATATAAGCTATGAAACAGTCCCAGGGAAAGAAAGTAAAAAAATACAATTGGTGACATCTCAGGTACATGCATGTATCTATAAAATTATGTTCAGAACAGTTGCATTTCATTCCTTACTTACAAAAAAACCTGATATTGAGAACATTTTGTGTCAACAGGTACAAGTTAGTGTTTTCGTCAAGGAATTTATTGAAAAGACATGTCAATATGTTCAGCATGTCCACTTGGCACGATGGCAGGATGAGAAGTTTAGAATATGCAGAGATACATTTTCTCGTGGTACTATACTTTCAGTTGTTGATTTTGCCGAGAACTACACTCTGCAACCTCAAAATGAGATCCAAAGTCAGTATTATCACTCTGAGCAAGTTTCCTTGATGGTGCATATCACATATAGGCATGGCCCGAACAGTAGTGAAGAGCAAAGAGAAATTCTAAAGGAATATCACTTCTACATAAGTGATGATAGGTGCCATGACTTCCACTATGTACGTCATTGCTTCATCATGTTCTATGATCATTTGAAGGGTAGGAACAAACAGATGGATCAACATTGGATTTGGTCTGATGGATGTGCTGGTCAGTTCAAAAATGCACGCATATTTCAATGGTCGTGTTCATTTCATAAAAACTACAAAGTTCCACATATGTGGAACTATTTTGAGACTGGGCATGATAAAGGAGAGCATGATGGAGTCGAAGCATGTGTCAAAACAACCCTACGAAGAGAGGAATTGAAATTATCTACAATATCTACTATTCGAAATGCTCAATCTATAGTCAGGTGGTGCACGTCAGTAATGGGAGAGGAATCAGCTATGTGAGCAGAATCCACAAGAAAGAGACATGTGGAGAGATTTTTTTGGGAGGTGGTAGACATAGATTGTTCACATGCATGGGAATGCAAGACTGTTCCTGGCACTCGTGGCTTCATTCGGTTCAAAGTTCTGATAACCCAGTATTTAAAATTTGGACCAGAAAACTCGCTTGTTTTTGCCCTCCTTGCTGTGATGGTGACTGGGATGTGTGTGAATCATTGGATTGGGTTGATGGATGGGATCGCATATCACTTCCACTTGATCAGCGTGCAATTGTTGAGTTAACTCCGTTGGAAGAAGACCAATCGTCTATTTCTATAGATTTTGATCATGTATCAGACCTTGTACAACCTAGTATGATGCATTTCCTTAACATTTTTTTGTTAAATTTGCATAGTTTTGAAACTCACATTAATGGCCTTGTATCACACGAAAAAAATTTGATCATATACCTACAATCATACTATGCAAGACACATATACGCAGTGGTTGCCTCAAAAGATAGTGAATGGGGTGGTGATTACTGGTTGGCATGTTGTATAGAGGGAAAGCAAACCCTCATTATGTCCATGACTGATGATGAAAACAACCATTTCCCCACTGGGTCTATGGTTGTTAAAGGTGAATACCTTACACATGACAACAATGCAAGAAAGAAGAGTGGATATGTTTACAGGGATTACAAACCAGGTGCAAGTGTGTATCACTTTACCAACTTAATCAATGGTACAAACCTCTAGGTACGAACAATGCCTAGCCGAAATTCATCGAAGGTATGCTATTTCTTACCGGATACAGAGCACGAGAGACTAATGGAGACCATTGTTATAAGAGATGATCCGGAGGGCTTGGTTGTATGATAATAGGTGGGATCTAGCATGATGAGGTATGTATCATAATTTAAATTTCTCATGTATGTTTCTTATGAATATGTCAATTTGTGTTCTTGATATGCAAAATTTTCCATAATGTTGTTTATAAATATGACCTTATGTTTTGAGGGATATATATATATATATATATTAAAAAATTTGAAACAATCGATGTGTACAAAGACAAGCCCTTCTTTGTAATTGTTCAAAATTTTGTTAAGAAATCCCATCATTTAAGTCACTTGCACCGATGAGAAAACAATGCAATATAATTTCCCAAAAAAACAACATATTGCTTAAAAAACTTGAATTTCATGTGGTCATACAAAATATCCATAGATAGAAATTATATATTTTGAAAGCTTATTCAATTTTCTACATTTCATCTTCTTTCAACATATTCAAATTTATTGTGTAAATACCTTGAATCGTCCCTCCAAGACAATAGATTGTTGGTTTTCATCATCATCATCATCAACATCAACATCATCACCATCAACATCAACATCATCTTCATCACCTTCATCATCATCATCATCATCATGCTCATCATCATCATCACCTTCACCTTCATCATCATCATCATCATCATCCTCATCTTCATCTTCTTTCAACATATTCAAATTTATTGTGTAAATACCTTGAATCGTCCCTCCAAGACAATAGATTGTTGGTTTTCACCTTCATCATCATCATCACCATCAACATCATCACCATCACCATCAACATCATCTTCATCACCTTCATCATCATGAACATCATCATCCTCATCATCATCATCATGCTCATCATCATCATCACCTTCATCCTCATCATCATCCTCACCATCAACATCACCTTCATCATCATCATTCATCATCATCATCCTCTTCATCATCATCACCATCAACATCATCCTCACCTTCATCATCATCATTCATCATCCTCATCCTCATCATCATCATCACCATCACCATCAACATCATCCTCACCTTCATCATCATCATCACCTTCATCATCACCATCATCATCCTCACCATCAACATCATGAAAATCATCATCATCATCCTCACCATCACCATCAATAGCATGACCATCAACATCATGAACATCATCATCATCATTCTCATCATCATCCTCACCATCAACATCATGAACATCATCATCATTCATCCTCATCATCCTCATCATGAACATCATCATCATCATTCTCATCATCATCCTCACCATCAACATCATGAACATCATCATCATTCATCCTCATCATCCTCATCATGAACATCATCGTCATCATCCTCATCATCATCCTCACCATCAACATCACCTTCATCATCATCATCCTCATCATCATCATCACCATCAACATCATCCTCACCTTCATCATCATCATCATCATCACCTTCATCATCATCATCATCATCATCCTCACCATCGTCATCATCATCACCATCAACATCATCACCATCACCATCAACATCATCTTCATCACCTTCATCATCATCCTCCTCCTCCTCCTCATCATCATCATCATCACCATCAACACCTTCATCTTCATCATCACCTTCATCATCATCATCATCATCAACACCAACACCTTCATCATCACCTTCATCATCATCATCATCATCACCATCAACATCATCACCATCACCATCAACATCATCTTCAGGGATAATTTTAGGGGCGAATTTTAGCCCAGTGGGCTATTTTTCCATGTTTTTCTCCCAAAAAAGATTCGCCATTTTGCATTTTTTGAAGCCCTGTTTCGCCCAATTTTGATGGGGTAAAATTTTTTGACCCTAAATATCGCCAAATTATTATATAAAAGATATAAAATCCTTGGAAATTAAAATATTTTTGAAAAATATCGCCAACCAGTTTATAGTTGGCGTTTTAAGAATTGGTAATATTCGCCAACATTTATACACTTTTAAATAAGTATGGTTCCTTAAAATCATCGCTGATCATCTTCATCACCTTCATCATCATCATCATCATCAATGCCAATGTCAAAAAATGTAGGTTGTTGGCTCAAAACGTTATTCTACTCTAAGTATCTTCATGGGCACCAGGGATGGTATCTTCATGGGCACCAGAGAAATTTCACCCCTCAAATTTTCTCAATACCATGACTTAATCCGTGAACACATATATAGCACAGGAAACCTTGAAATGACATCCATATCCCACTTATAGGTCAAATATTAATTATACAAGACATGTGCAATGGCTATGTCAACACCATGCATGTCCTGTGAACCCCAAGGGTTAATGTTAATCCTTTAATACTTTTTTGTTTGATGTTGGATCATGGATTGGCATATGGGAATAATTTGTTTTATCTAAAACCTTGAAATGAGCACCATTATATCAAAATCATCATACAAATATATCTTATATAGGGTATATGTGGTGGCCTAGGGTTAATCCATACATTTCCCATGATCCCCAAAGACAAATGTTAAAGGCCTTGCACATCAGGGATGGATCTCGAGGCTTGAGACATGGTTAGACGAGCACTAGTATCTTAGTGTGTAAAATAGTCCTTTAGTGCTCATGGATCGTGTACAAGGTCTAAAACCACCAAAAATATCATATAAAGATAGTATTTTTCCTACATATTTAATATGGGTGCGATCATGAGCATTTGTGCATCATCGATGCATGTTAGGGCCCTAGGAACATGAGAGGAAGAACACTAATGTATTATGGCCTAACATATGTTTTTATGGATCATGGACCATACATTGAGGGGGGGAACACTAGGGATGGATCTTGAGGACCATTACATGACATAAGGAAAAATATAGGACCTTATGTTTTCATGGTCCATGAGTAGGTCCCTACACATAATTACTTTACCTTACAAGAGAGATATGGTGGCATATAATATGGTCTGCAAAATAAATTTAGGGTCTTATTCCATATTAATTTTCTATGGGGTTGATGGTCCATGCATGTAAACCTAGAATATGACATAAGAACTATGGGGGGGGCTCTCCCTCCTGTCCATTGCCCGATGCCCTCTGTCTACGATGGTTTCTGAAGCTAGGGTTTCGCTCGGTAGGGGACAATGCAGTCACGCCAACGAGGGCCAAAGCTGGAAAGCCACAGATGGTGAGGATGCGGTTAGCATTGCCATATTTCCCATGCCCAAACACACTAGCAGGATTTGACAAAATTCAAAATTGCCGCTCCGTGAGGTTTTTTGCGCACCGGGCCCAAGTCCACCAGGTGTCCCTGAACGGTATCTGGAGGTGACCTACAACTCGCCATAGATCGATGCTCGGGTCTCTGATCGACAAACCGTCGATTTCGTTGGATTCGTGACATGGGATTTTAGCTAGGGGGGGGCCTCTCCCTCCTGTCCATTGCCCAATGCCCTCCGTCTACGGTGGTTTCTGAAGCTAGGGTTTCACTCGGTAGGGGACAATGCAGTCACGCCAACGAGGGCCAAAGCTGGAAAGCCACGGATAGTGGGGATGCGGTTGGCATTGCCATATTTCCCATGCCCAAACACACCAGCAGGAGTTGACAGAATTCAAAATTGCCGCTTCGTGAGGTTTTTTGCGCACCGGGCCCAAGTCCACCAGGTGTCCCTGAACGATATCTGAAGGTGACCTGCAACTCGCCATAGATTGATGCTCGGGCCTTCGATCGACGAGCCGTCAATTCCGTTGGATTCGTGATGTGGGATTTTAGCTAGGGGGGGGCCTCTCCCTCCTGTCCATTGTCCGATGCCCTCCGTCTACGGTGGTTTCTGAAGCTAGGGTTTCGCTCGGTAGGGGATAATGCAGTCACGCCAATGAGGGCCAAAGCTGGAAAGCCACGGATGGTGGGGGTGCGGTTGGCATTGCCATATTTCCCATGTCCAAACACACTAGCAGGAGTTGACAGAATTCAAAATTGCCGCTCCATGAGGTTTTTTGCGTATCGGGCCCAAGTCCACTAGGTGTCCCTGAACGGTATCTGGAGGTGACCTGCAACTCTCCATAGATCGATGCTCGGGCCTCCGATCGATGAACCGTCGATTATGTTGGATTCGTGACATGGGATTTTAGATAGGAGGGGGCCTCTCCCTCCTGTCCATTTCCCAGTAACCTCCGTCTATGGTGGTTTCTGGAGCCATGGTTTAGCTCAGTAGGGGACAATGTAGTCACGCCAACGAGGGCCAAAGCTGGAAAGCCACGGATGGTGGGGATGCGGTTGTCATTGCCATATTTCCCATGCCCAAACACACTAGCAGGATTTGAAAGAATTCAAAATTGCTGCTCCGTGAGGTTTTTTGCGCACTGGGCCCAAGTCCACCAGGTGTCCCTGAACGGTATCTGGAGGTGACTTGCAACTCACCATAGTTCGATGCTCGGGCCTCCGATCGACGAACCATCGATTCCGTTGGATTTGTGACATGGGATTTTAGCTAGGGGGAGGCCTCTCCCTCTTGTCCATTGCCCGATGCCCTCCATCTACGGTGGTTTCTGAAGCTAGGGTTTCGCTCGGTAGGGGACAATGCACTCACGCCAACGAGGGCCAAAGCTGGAAAGCCACGGATGGTGGGGGTGCGGTTGGCATTGCCATATTTCCCATGCCCAAACACACTAGCAGGAGTTGACAGAATTCAAAATTGCCGCTCCGTGAGGTTTTTTGCGCACCGGTCCCAAGTCCACCAGGTGTCCCTGAACGGTATCTGGAGGTGACCTGCAACTCGCCATAGATCGACGCTCGGGCCTCCGATCGATGAACCGTTGATTTCGTTGGATTCGTGACATGGGATTTTAGCTAGGGGGGAGGCTCTCCCTCCTGTCCATTTCCCAGTGACCTCCATCTACGGTGGTTTCTGGAGCCAGGGTTTAGCTCAGTAGGGGACAATGCAGTCACGCCAACGAGAGCCAAAGCTGGAAAGCCACGAATGGTGGGGGTGCGGTTGGCATTGCCATATTTCCCATGCCCAAACACACTAGCAGGAGTTGACAGAATTCAAAATTGTCACTCCGTGAGGTTTTTTGCGCACCGGGCCCAAGTCCACTAGGTGTCCTTGAATGTTATCTGGAGGTGACCTGCAACTCGCCATAGATCGATGCTCGGGCCTCCGATCGACAAACTGTTGATTCCGTTGGATTCGTGATGTGGGATTTTAGCTAGGGGGGGCCTCTCCCTCCTGTCCATTGCTCGATGCCCTCCGTCTGCGGTGGTTTCTGAAGCTAGGGTTTCTCATAACTAGAGGCATAATTCAACTTTTAGATCCCTCGGGGTTGAGGACAAATTACTTGATGTATTTCTACATATTAGATGGTGTATGTCACCTTTGAGGAGGGATTTGGAGTAAAAATATTTTGTTCATTGGTGTATTTCACTTGATGTATCTCTATGTATTGTTCATGTTAAATCTTCCCCTGCCTCTATTATTTGTTCCACTTCCTTTGATGATAATTGCTTGTGTACGGAATGTTCAAGAGTATATTTTTCCAAATCAATTATTGATTCATGAGACAATAAGGATCCCATCAACTCTTCTCTTGATAGATGTGACAGTCCTTTGCATTCTTCAATGGCTATACTACAATGACAAGTTTCTTAGGAAGGATTCTTAACCTATTTCATAGCCTTCTGGTTAGTCAAATATTCTCTATGAATTCTTAGCTAGTTGACGAGTTCCATTACCCTTTCCATAAATTGATTTGTTGTCTTATAATCCTTCATTTTCAAAGTCTCAAATTCTATTTTAAGAGTCTATAACTGGACATGTTTCACTTTATTAGTGCCTTGATAGGCCATTTCCAAAATTTCCCAAGTTTCTTATGTTGATTTAGCAGTTCTATTTTTTTTGCATATTAAATCATCAATGCCTTGTTGGGTTAACCATAACACACTATTTTAATTATTTATTTGTTCATTTAATTGGTTTCTTTGTGCACTGTCCATCCCTTGTATTGTTTCCTGATCTCATTATATATATCTCATTTCTATTGGTTCTCGTCATTCTTGAGATATTAGGAACGATCTCATATGAATAAACCAAAATTAATCATTTTTCTCTATTTAAATTGGTCATTGATCTTCACCCAAACCGATGTTAGACACCATTCAAACAAATGCAATGAGTTGGATGCCTTATAACTATTTTTTATAGTCGAAAAATGGACTTAATTGTCCTCTCAAAACTTAAGGATCCTTTTAGTTTTGAATTGGAAGCTTTCCCTTTTGTTTGTTTTCGAAACAACATGCCTGATTCGACCTATATTCATTATGTTCATTGAGGTCACTAGAGTTTTTTATCAACAAAAATGAAGAATTTCGGGCATTGCCACAGGTCAATAATTAGGAAACCCTAGATAATGGATATGTTCCTTCTGAGTGGCTTTGTTGGGATATTCTCTCAATTAATTCATCATGTTTATGAGATGAATGGAATTTATCTTTTGTCATGTGTTGGATGTGGAGAAATTATCGGCTTCAAATTGGAAGTGGGAATCAATACTTGAAGCATTTTACACCCTTTTTATATGCCAATATTGAAAGTGTTGAGTTTACGTTGGTGTCTGTACCGCTATCTTAATTCCCTCTGATTTATTATTGATTTTTGGCCACATGATACCTTGGTCATTTCTTTTTCTTTAAAGAAAACATATCTTGATAATTGATTTTTGGTCACACGAGACCTTGGCCATTTTGGTCATTTCTATGAATATGACATGTCTTTCCGTGATACTTGTTCGACGACCATTCGCTCCTATACTAGTTGGATTGGGTCTATGGGAGGGTTTAGGTTTAGCTACTAGTATGAAATTGATGAAGGGTTCTTGTTCTATCACATGGAACAACTTGATTTTGTCGGTGTCATGTTTAGCTTGATTATGCAACTATCATGTTTTGGTGTATTTGTTGTACCAATTGGAGAAGTCCACAGATTGATGCTCGGGCCTCCGATTGACGAACCTTTGATTGCGTTGGATTCGTGATGTGGGATTTTAGCTAGGGGGGCCTCTCCCTCCTGTCCATTTCCCAGTGACCTCCATCTACGGTCATTTCTGGAGCTAGGGTTTCACTCAGTAGGGGACAATGCAATCATGCCAACGAGGGCCAAAGCTACAAAGCCACGGATGGTGGGGATGCGGTTGGAATTGCCATATTTCCCATGCCCAAACACACTAGCAGGAGTTGACAGAATTCAAAATTTCCGCTCCGTGAGGTTTTTGGCGCACCGGGCCCAAGTCCACCAAGTGTCCCTGAACGGTATCTGGAGGTGACCTGCAACTCGCCATAGATCGATGCTCGGGCCTCCGATCGATGAACCATTGATTCCATTGGATTCGTGACATGGGATTTTAGCTAGGGGGGTGGCCTCTCCCTCCTGTCCATTGCCCGATGCCCTCCGTCTACGGTGGTTTCTGAAGCTAGGGTTTCGCTCAGTAGGGGACAATGCAGTCACGCCAACGAGGGCCAAATCTGGAAAGCCACGAATGGTGGGGATTTGGTTGGCATTGCCATATTTCTCATGCCCAAACACACTAGCAGGAGTTGACAGAATTCAAAATTGCCACTCCGTGAGGTTTTTTTGCGCACCGGGCCCAAGTCCACTAGGTGTCCCTGAACGGTATCTGGAGGTGACCTGCAACTCGCCATATATTGATGCTAACGCCTCCGATCGACGAACCGTCGATTCCGTTGGATTCGTGACGTGGGATTTTAGCTAGGGGGGCCTCTCCCTCCTATCCATTGCTCGATTCCCTCCGTCTACGGTGGTTTCTGAAGCTAGGGTTTCTCATAACTAGAGGCATAATTCAAATTTTAGATCCCTCGGGGTTGAGGGCAAATTACTTGATGTATTTCTACATATTAGATGGTGTATTTCACCTTTGAGGAGGGATTTGGAGTAAAAATATTTTGTTCAAGGAATTTTCTACATTTTAATAAGAAAGATCTTTGCTTGAGGAGACACCATGTGGAACTTTTGACATGGTCAAACTCTCAAATGAAGAATAAATGTGTGCTTTAATAGGATCTCACGAGTTAGACATATGAGAATTAGCAATGTGGACCTATTCAAGGAATTTTATCCAATCATAAGGATAATAATAAGCCCGAGTGCTCCTCCTTAGGAGGAATCTATGGATTTCTAAAGAAATAGTATTCTATGGGAGAGTTGTTCGAGGTGAACGCTATAAAAGGAGATCGTTCTTATTTGTTCAAGTCATGTTTGGAAGAGGGAATCATCTCATTCATACAACAGCTCAGACTTGGTCAACAAGAATTTGGATCAGTTTGGTTCAGTTTGGATTAGTGGAAACAGTCTTATACAACCATTATCCTACAAGATCTTTCTTGGAATGTGTGCCCTAGAGGCATTTTCAAACTGATGTAAAGTCTGCTTATTATCTGCTCATGTACAAACACAATCATCTCATTTAGATGATGGATTATTAATTTTTTTGGGGTTTTATCCCTTGAAAGGTTTCCCTGTAAAATTCTTGTGTTCTTGTGCATAATTTGTGGATGATTGTTTATTTTTTGTTGTTGCTACATAACTCAGAATTCTATCTACTAGCGACATACTATACAAGTCTGATAGAAGTTAAAAAAAGAAGACTGTTACTATTATTAAATTAAAATCCATATTAAAATTTAACAAAACATATCTTGTTAAGTGCCTGTTTGAACTATGATGTTGGAAGGATCTCATCTCTAAGCTTAATCTCATCATTTTAACCAAACTTTTGCAAAATTGTTAAGGTGGTTTCAAGTCATCCTTTTTCAATAAAAAGTGCATGGAGAAAAAGAAATCCTGTCAATGTGAGGCTGTGTTCATTGACACATTCTGGAATTTTTTCTAAAACAACCTTCTTCACCCCAACAATTTTTGAAGGCTGTAGAGGAGCATTAAAGAATTTAACCCGCTCAAACACAAGATCAAGTGCACTTCATGAGATCCTATCCTAAATATGATTAATTCTCAATGCTATGATTAATTCTGAAGCTAGGGTTTCGCTCAGTAGGGGACAATGCAGTCACGCCAATGAGGGCCAAAGCTGGACAATGCATTTCATGCCAACGAAGGAAAAACTTGGATAACCCTATCCCTAACTAGGGTTTATTGTTTAACATGCATGTCCCATTACCATAAACCTACA
>LPNX011127046.1:71096-152734 GCA_001517045.1 Pseudotsuga menziesii | reverse complement strand
GTTCTTGGATTTGAACCTGAGATTTGTTCAAATAATATAAATTTCCATCTTTTAACCACATTCTTCAATCTCTTCTACTAGGTGTATAAGGTAATGCTCTTGAGAATAAAAAAAGATAGGAGGGAAGTGCATTTGAATATCACACATACAATTATAAGGTAAAAATTGACCAAAAAAAATGCATTGGGTGATTGAATTACCTTGTTGGATGACAATGCACGAGTAAAATCTCCTCCCCTCAACCTGAATCAGCTCCTGCAACAATCCTAGGCAATGGTCTCGCTCCAAACGCTCCAATTGCCCATTGAAATCGCGTTCCTGATTGTGATAATGGGCCGCGGGTTCGGGACTGTGTATATAATTTTTTTTTATGATTTACAAATCGCGCACGCGTTTTAGAACTACATATTGCGAGCGCATTTTGTAGTTATATAACGCGTACGCGATTTGTCTTCCTATCCTACATGTTCCATGACATGTCAGGCTCGGGTTGAACCATACCAAGTGCTATGTCAGGCTCGGGTTGATGTATTTTTTGGTAACATGATGTTGTTTTTTAAAACTAGGATTGCATCTTAAAGGTCCCTCATCTTCTTGCACTGACCCTTACCCCAAATAATTAGTTAATTATCAAGATTGATGATATAACAATCGATAGAATTATGAGTTATCCCAATGAACTGTTTACTCAATTGCTTGTATTATTATAGGATAACTAAATGGTCCTCACCTCTAGAATGATAAACATAAACATTCAAGCCAAGATTTGAAGTCTACCACTTAGGTAGCAATAGTGTTTCTCTTAGTCTTGTTGTGCCCTAGAGAATAACTGTAACAGAGAAAACGCTGAGCACCATAATCATCAATATGTTCCCAAACTTATCAAATTTAATTTATCCTCCTTCAGATATGGACATTGTCAACTAATTCACATCAATATAGATTTGCAAATCAAAACTAGATCCTGCAAGAGGTTCTTTTGATACCTATATAATTCCTTTTTTCCCAAGGGTTGAACACTAACCCACATGACAATGTAGAGGTGTTCCTTGTATAGATGTTCCTCAACCTAATGTTTGGTCTGATGCATTGCCACCTTGTGTGAACTATTGCTAGGATTGTGAAGTAATTATGAAGCATTGATGTGCTAGAACAAGTTGAAGTATTGCATAAGATAGACATAATAACTCAGTCCTGTCACATGTAAAGGAATTGCAACCTAGAGAATGTGTAAAGTAACTTCCGATAAATCCAATGTTGTATCATGTATGGACAGTGCTTTTGTCCAAAATAGCCTTTGCCATACTACCTCCAATAGCATAGTTCACAAAGGGATCCTGCTGATAAATTTTGTAACATTGTAAATTAGAGTTGTAAATTAGAGGCATTGGGATTTCAGAGACATTCTGATCACATCAACTTCTTGATCAATCTTGAGAATCAATGTCTCTGACAATCTTTAATAGGGATCTCGATAAAAAAAATAAGGTTCAATAGGTGTTCACTCTTAGAGGTTTACAAACTATAATTCAAAAATAGTGTCAAGCGTAGAATTTTTTTATTTTGTTAAGAGAAGCATGTGTGTGTGTGTGTGTGTGTGTGGTGAAGAAACCCAAAAGAAGCTCAAAGATAGAGGATAACGACTTTGTAAATTGATCATTGAATTCAATCAATGTCATTCATTGTTTTCCATGTTTTATGCATATGATTTCTCTAGACTATGTAGGGATGATGTAAGTGACTCAATTTATTCAAATAAGCATGCAAAGACACCTTGAATTAGAGTTTATTTCAGCAAGCGAGATTAAGTCTTCAATATTGGATTTTGTTAATATTACTTTTTGAAATGCTTCATATATTACTTCAGAGAACAAATGAGTACATCAGGATTCAAGGTACTTACAACATGCAGAGTAAGAGTGTGAGAGAAATCTAGACCTCCATACATCGCAATGGAATTATCTATTGTCAGCTCTTAGAAGCAAAGTTAACTCTTGCTCAAACTTCCTTAATTTCCCTAAAATGAGGGGTAGGGGTTCCTCATTGAACCTAAATTATATGTTTCCATAAAGTGTATTACAACCAATAGAACAATGTTCCAAATCAATTTGTGGTTGTCTTGAATTGTCCAATTATCTCCTAAAATGGTCCCCTTCCTTGAGAGAGGGGGGAAATAAGGGAGCGGAAGTCATCCTAAAACTATCTCCAAAAACTTTGGCAGTTTGATATTTCTAAAAAACAGGTTGAATCACCACATCCTTACTACACAATGCAAAATGTCGATTTAGTAGTGCTAACTTTGTGAATTATTTTTTTAACAACAAAACCTTGGTGAAACAAAAGATACCCCCAAACTCTATCTTTCAAAGAATTTAAAGCCTTCTAGAGGGTTTAACACCTCCTCAACCATTGCACAATTGGTTCTCCAAACCCCCATATTTTAATTGAACACATGCTAAGGTTAAAAGGCTGTCTAATCAACTCATAAAGAATTTGTTCTACAATTTTTTGAAATTGTAAATGGTCTCACTTATGTTGAAAGGAAGTATGACCCTTGGAATGATATGTCAATTGATGAGAACAAGGACAAAGGTAAACATATGCTGGAAATTATGTATTCTTTCTCATTCATTGCAATAGTTATTGTATCCTACGATGATGCTTGGGAAGGTAACATTTGAAGATATTTGTAGTGCAATTTGAATGGTATAGTTTATTGTTTAGATAATTCCTACATTTTGATGTACTTACCTTTTCCAGAGAATGGCGTTCCCAAGTTTTGGCTCACTGCAATGAAAACTAATGTCAAAGTGTTTTCAGTCTAGGTGATAATTTTGACCTTCTGCTTGTCCTGATTTAATTTTCCATGTTTTGTTTTGATTAGACAATAATGATAGAACCTTGGATTTTACTAATTTAAACTTTTGTAGCATAGCTACAGAGCACTATTTTCAACTAATCACATTGTATTTTTGTGTAGCTAAAGCTCGGGTACTTTTCTTATGTTGTTCGAAACCTTTGTCACTTGAAGGAAACTTTTAGTGATTAGTGACTTTAAAGAATTATACTCTTATGACATATTGCAAAAATATCTTCGAATGGACTAGACATTTGTTTGATGTGCAAAGAGGTGGGTGACAACATGATCATCTACTGGTTAGCTGCCACTATAGAATGAAACTGTTGTTAACATTTACAACACTAGTAGGAGGTGTTGGATACTGGAATGGTATCTCTATTTCAATGGTTTTGAAGCAATGGTTAGAGAATGTAATGGTCAAAGAGATATTTTGTAAGTTGGGCTATCTCAAAGTTTAGAAATAAAATCATATTTCAAGAGGTGACCGATACTGGGATGGTGTCACTCTTTCAATGGTTTTCAAGCAATGGTTAGAGAATGCAATGCTAGAGAGAGATATTTGTAACTTTGATTATCTTAACTTCTAGAAATAAAATAATATTTTGTAATGAGTTATAACATGACTCTGTTGCCTATGCAAAAAAAATTTAGAATAGAGAGAAAATTTAGTAACATATAAGAGAAAGGAAATCCAAATCTTTATAGGCGGTTGTGTACAATGGAATTTGATGAATCATATGGATGTTGGTTACTTCAATAGGGAATCAACAAAGAAAACCATATTCTCAATGGGGTACTGATATGATATTGATGTCCTTTTGTGTGATACTGATATATGTGAAATGTTCAAGTGAATTTAGATATATTTTCAATAAAATTAATATATACACTTTCATATTTCTGCACCAACACATACTATTCTATGCAACATACTTTCTTAGTTATCAAGTATTAGTTGCCTGCATGCTATTATAAAAAACGCTGATAGTATTTGTTTTCAAAATATAGTATAGTAGGCTCATATATGGGAAATTTATTTTAGGGGAAAGTTCCATATTTATTTCCATATAAAATAAATGTATGCAATTTCACATTTCTAGACCAGTACAACAATGAGGGGCATGGGATATTTTTTGCATTGCTTCATGAATTAGTAGTTATATGCATACTATTATAAAATTGGTTGATGTTTGTTTGCAAAATATTGTAATATATGCTTATATATATGAAAAGGTATTTAAAGGAGAGTTCAATTTCACATGTCTGCATCAATGTATGCAATAGAATTACTATCAAGTAGTTGTTGTCTCCCCGGAGTGCTCAATATAATTTTCTTGTGTGTTTTGATCATATTGTAAGCTGTATTATTTCCTATGTGGTAGAGCTATGATGTTTCAGTGAGATTTTTTTGTTTGACTTCTTGATCATCTTCCTTAGCTTTAGATCCAGTCTTTCATGCATGAGAATAACCATCCTCTCATTTGGAAGGCCTTTAGATTCTTTAGGCAGGGAAAGTGTACTTCTTTTATCAAATTTTTGTCTTTGCCGTGCTAGAAAGAGCAATGGGAACGTCATTATACATAAAACATTTGTCATCGTTGCATCCTTTGTTTCCATAGAACTATTTTTTTCCATAAACTATTATAATACATGGTTTGGCAGTGCCTCTGACTCATCGCCACTTGTCTTGCAGTTCTTGGAGTTGCCAGTAGTTTTATTGAACAAGGTGATTGCTTATGCCAATTGTGTTTCCCATATGACCTATTAAACTTATGAATTTCATGTTCTGGATGTGTGTTCATTTGTAGCATTCTTTATGTTTAGAATATGGTTTAAATGCTTTATGCTTGCGATGATTTTTAAATTTAGCTAAGATAGAAGTAAAAATTTACTACACAATTCATGTTTTGACTACCGAGTTATGCACAATGAAATAGATTGGTCCAAATTTTATAGCCCAAATGTTGAAAATGGTAAGACATTCAAATAAATAGAAATATCAACAATGAAAATTTTCTGATCTCACATACAACAAAGTTATGGCCTTGTTAGGATTAATGTATGTTTTGGATGTGAGATTTTCTATAAAAATTTTCAACATGAATTTTATAATCTATATGTTATTTCAATACATGTGTTCCTTCATTTATGGATTGTTTGTGCTTTCTATATGTGAATATGTCTCACATGTAATCAAATGTTAGCTAGTTATTTTGTTTACAATTATCTTTATCCTCCTAAACTAATTTATTTGTTTTTCTTTTGTAGATTTGGATAATAGGATACTGAAACAACAAGAAGAGGAGGAAGAAATCAAATGACAACTTAGGGAGAAGAAAAAAGAAATATTAAGCAATATTGTGCTTCAAAATATCTTTTATTGTATAAATATCTTTTATTGATGTATTGCATTTGTAATCATGTTTTTGCATAAAAAGAAAAGGATGTGGAGGCCCGATTTCGAGGGCTATGATCAGGAGGTAGCTGCTATGGGATTTGGATTTACAAAAAAGTAGACCACAATCTTTCAATGACATCAACATAATATTCTTGAAAATTTTGCATTGTATCAATTAGTGCGCACATATTCCTCTTGTATAACTAACATGTACAGTTTGTTAAAAAACCATTTGTGACCTACCTTGCTAGGGTGATACTTCATAACTTAAATACCAACATATGTATTCATAGTTTTAATGCTCATCTTGACTGTATCCATACATTATATGTATGCAACTTTTTAGCACATCTTCTTTTCTGGTGTTGAAAAAAATTGTATATTATCCATTTTAATGTTATGTACAATTCACATTCTTGTGCAAAAAAATTCCATTCCATATTCCTTGACATGAGTAATAAGTTTTTAAAAAATAGGTATGGTATTTTTAGTTGGTTGAGGAAGTTCTAATACCCATCTTTAAAAAAAATTGATGGAGAGATTCTACTGAATAACTCCCAACCTTATTTATTTGAATACTCATGCTTTTTCTATGTTGTGTAACATGTTGCATCATCCTAACGAAGGCATTTGACTTGTAGTTAGTCCTTACCCTTGGTTTTTGTTATTTATTGGATTGTATGTTTTCCACGTAATATGTTTAGAGCTTAACAAAAACTAAATTGACCATTCCATCTTGTAAATAGTTCAATCAAAATAAAATAGGATGTATGGGGACTTCTTCTCTTCAAGGAACTTCTCTATCATCCAAACCAATGTGGCATTGTCCAATAAAATAGGATGTGGGGGACTTCTCTCACGTTATGCATGTTTCCCACAAAACAATGGCGATGTGTGGGAGCCTTCCCTTGATGGTTTCAATGAAATATGGATGACCCTTATCTAAATAAGATCTCACAAGGTGTGTTCTCCAAGAAAAAAATGTGTTTTAAATCTTGTCATTTGTTGCTCAAAAGAGAGGCTTTCCAAGTTTAATACCTCTAATTGCGTCCATAATTTGCATATATGCAGTCACCATTGATGCAACTATGTGATTGCAGCATGTCAATGTGTCATTTAAAGTCCATTTTATATAGTTGGTTGATTCAACAAGCCATCTAAGTTGACAAGTCCACTTACCAATTCCATTTCCAACTTTGACTGTGTCTAGATTTTGCATATGCAATTACCATTAACACAACTATGTGATTACAACATGTCAATGTGCCATGTCTAAATTCCATGCTGTATAGTTTGTTGATTCAACAAACCATCTAAGTTGACAATTCAACTTACCAATTTCGTTTCCAAGTATGCAATCATAATTTTTTCATCTATTCAGCGTATTATTGCACCTTCATAGGGCAATTGTTAGTTGATACAACCTATGGTTCCTCGTCGATTGATACCTTGTGGCATTTAACAACTAGTCGTGACAGTTAAAATTATGGTAGACAGGGCAAAAATGGAGGACCTAGATAACCTTACCAAGATTTCCTTAACTTATTTACACGTAAATAATGAATGCACAACTTCACAACGAATTAAGTCTTGAATTAATGACCGGGTAGTCTTGAATTAATCGGGTAGTCTTGAATTAATGACCGCTGAGTTAAGTTGCCTGGAAATGGTAACCACTGCAGTTACACTCACCTTGATATCGTTAATTCACCTTGAGAGTTATACAAACTGCAGGATACAGTCAATTCAGTTCGCATGAGATTAGGATGGACTGATTTTCTAGTTGAATCCTTCGTAGAATATCTAAGTAATGAAGATCGAAAAAGAACTTTACACTTTTATGTTAAAAACATTGTTTATATATATATATATATATATATTAGAATAAACATGTCTAGGATTTAGAAGAGTTACCTTTATATGTTTTTAAAATAATAGCATCTAACATACATTAATAGATGTTGTTAGAAGAATTATTTGTGTATATCATGTGTTGTAAATGTATAAAGTGTAGGAATGTTTACTTAATTATAATGACATTTTTGTGATTATATATATATATATATATATTTATATATATATATAAAAGAAGAAGTTTTTGTGTTGTTCATTGTTATTTTATATAATAATAAAATATTATATCTTGCTTTAGATGATCAATGGGTATGATTGTAATGGTTAGTATAATAATGGCATGGTTATGAAATAAATTATGCATTTGTCATGAATGATTAATGTGTATGGATATAAGTCTTGGTGCATAAGGATAGGTTTATATTAACTTCAAGGTGAAGTTATTTAAAGAGGGGAAAATTTCTATTTTTCTAGGATTAGCCATATTTAGATCACTGTCAGATGGATGAATTTGGAGAATCTTAGGAAAATTATAGATGCTAAATGACAAGACACCAACGACTATTCTTGTCGATAGGGTGAAACAAACTCGGAATTTGGAAAACAAGATATCAATGTGACCATCATGATGAGCTTAACAGATGCACATTGATTTTGCATCATGATGACACTATTAACAAAAATGAGAAACTACAAATTTCTCTTAACTAGCACATGCTAATATAGGCTATAACGACACGTAGGATGTGACTTGTAAATACTGTTGAAGGGGGCATATGATAAAGAGAATGTTGAAAAGAGGTAAGGACATGATGAAATCCTTGATTGGGACATGATGTGCTAAAGAAATGGATAAAAGTTAAAGTTAATAGGTTCGACTAAATTGCTAAGTTTCGACATGTTAGAATCATATCTAAATTGAGAGTCAATTTTAGTAGTATCTATGGGTTTGGAAGAAGCCTTATGAGAGTGATGGGTAACTTATGCGTTAATTGTTTACAATTTAATAGACGCTATTGATTTAGAAATTCATAATTGTAACTACCAATCGATTGAGAATTGTATGCCTTCTCTCCTTGGAAGAGAGGATCTCCAAATAGATTTGTCACTTCTTAACTACCTTTGGATGTGCAAAATGATTGATTGATTATTTATGTGATATACGTTATAGTTTGGATATCACAAATCCTCATGGGATATTATGAGGTATTGAGAATCTATATCAGATTGGAAATTATTTAAAATATTACAGGATTTACATTATGTGAAATTACTATTGAATTAAGGAAGGCGAGTTGGAACCTTATTGCTTGGAACATAAAGTCAATAATGGCAGTATATCTAGTGCTTATGGCCATGGTTATTTGATGAAAATAGAAGAAAATGAGACCAAGACTTTAAATGTACAAAATTTATTAACCTCAAGACAAAGTTTCCTAAAGAGGGGGAGTATGTAATGATCCATTTAGGATAAGAAAAGTAATTGAGAGAAATCATTATGTATAAATAGAAATGACGACTCGATACTAAGGAATAATGGTTACTGTCACTGTGTAAACTAGCATGACCTGATTCATGTATGGGGAGCTAATATCAAGGATAGATATAGTCCCAATACTACGACCTAAGAGGACGCATTGGAAATATATAGATAGTATTTGTACTTATTCTAGAACTTCGAGACGAAGTTTCCTGAAGTGGGGGTCTATGTAACACCCTATTTTTACCTTGATTGTTGATATTATTATGACTAATCTTTGAGGGTGTTCTATGACAAATGACCCGAATACTTATGATTTTGAAATATAAAATAAACTTGTATGAATGTATTTTTGATGGCATTCGGTTTAGGATGACCTGGACTTGTGTGAAGCAAGGAATTATTTATGAGATATGACCTAAGAAGGATGATCTAACATATTATTGAGTAAATTATGATTATGAAAATAATGTCGTCATCTGGGCAATTATGTATTCAGTTATATTATGATTTTAATTGTGAATGAAAAATCATGTAAATTTATCAACAAGGATTAAATTTGTATAATGTTTTGACAAAAGTTATGTAGCATGTACTCTAATGGTCAGTTGAGTGTGACAAGAAAGATAGGTACATGAGACGCAACAAAGCATTGATATGTAAAGACTCTAGTTGAGTCGACGACTATGGCAGGTGATATCGGTCTTGTATTTAGCATGATTGAATTATGATATGTTTGATGCACTGACATGCATGGACTCTAGATGAGTTGGGAAACCTCGACAGTTGAGTTCGATTCATGGTTTTGTTATAGTTGAAATCTTATTTATGATCTTTGATGCACGATATGTTTTATGTGCAGGTGATGGGATTGCAATTGCCAATCGATCCACATTAGGTAATGGTGCTGAAAAATTACACTTGTAATACTAGCAAACTAGACAGCGCGATGAACTTTGAATAGAGTGAGAAAAACTCTAGTTCATCAGATGTGTGTGCCGTGAGGGTAAGTCACGAGTCGGTCACTCACGAAGATTATTACTGGAGGGGTGCGCAATAGGGATTCAGTCTTATTCCCCAAGAACCTCCTAGATCTTCCTAAGGTAGGCGAACTGAGGTAACATTGGCTAAGTTGTCATAACCAACTCCCCGCATGTAGGAATTATCGGAAGGGCATGCTAGAAGCATAACACCTTGATAATTTTGGCTGCGACAAGAATGTCGTGGTAAACAACATATATTTTAATTAAGAAAATAATAAATTCATCTTAAAGAACTTAAAAATAATAATAATAATAATAATAAATTAATAAAATTAAATGATAAATTAAATTAAAAATTATAAATAAATAAATAAGGATAAATAAACTGAAATCAAGCTAAATTAAGAAACCAGTTAAAGGAGTAAATTAAGGAACTTGAACTAAAGTGACACCTTAACTAATCAGAAAGGAATCAAAGAACTAAAGATAACTAACAAGTGGGTTGGTAAATAAAAATAAAATAATTAATTAATTAAAGTAACTAAAGGGTTAACTAAAAGTGATGCATGGGATGCATGGGAATTAACGAAATCGTTAATAAATGCTAATGAAATGGAAGAACAGAGGATCTTCTTCTTCTTCTTCTTCGGTCCTGCCATTGTTTGGTGCCCAAACCCTTTGGGTGGATTTGAGGTGACTGTAGAAGAGTGTGGTTCAGTCTAACATGAGTGAGGCTAGGAGCCTCCCAACAACATCCTGGCGTTGTACTTTTGTTGCTAGCAAGGTTTGTTAGCCTCGTCAAGCTTAGGGGTCCCTGGGGAAGGAGAGTACCCTTTAGGGTATGGTAGGGAGGAAACCAGTGGATCTGACACGATTGGAAATCCAACAACATCAACTGCAGTGGAGTGATGGTAAAACAACATTCAACCTTGTCCTCAAACGGAAATGACTAGAGATATCAACAGGTAATTTATTTGAATTTGTTAAATGTTGCACATGAAAATGGAATAGTTAATTCAATAGATGTATGTGAATTGGTTTCTGAATGTTGTATATTTTTACCTACTTTGTAGATGGATTTTAAAAAGAAAAAAATATATGTTCTTAACTTCTTTATCATATCTAGATTTATTTATATATGCATGCATGTTAGTTGATTTGGTCGTACCCCGTGGAGGGTCGTTATAGATACCAAGCAAAATATATAAGGACAGATAATGATCATCTAGGTGTTCATACAAATGATTTTGTGAAAGTGAAGGATGCTTCCATCCTCAAGGATCGAACAACTTACACACGTAGAGATTCTAAACATGTGGTAGATTGGATGTAAGAATCTAAAGAGAAGAGAAATGTTTATCTTCAAGGAAGCATACAATTTAAGAATACTTTTTCACATTCACTACAACAATTTACCCCTTTAGCGATGGTTTTATAGGATTGCAGGGGTATTTCCAAAACCGCCTCTAAATTTTTTTTTAGAGATTTTGGGGTGGTTTTTTAACCTCCCCCCTGCCTCCAAAAAAGTCGTGAAAATTGAACTTTTGGTGGTGGTTTTTTAACATCCACGTCTAAAAGTTTGATTTTGATGACTTTTAGGGGAGGGGGGGTTAAAATGATCACCCTTAAATATTTTTTAAGGTGGTTTGTTTACAACACCCCCCCCAAAAAAAAAGTCACAATAATTGAATTTTTGGAGGCAGTTTTTTAACAACCACCTCTAAAGTTTGATTTTTATGACTTTTTTTTTGGGCGGGGGTGTAAAATGAACGCCCCTAAATGTGGATTTTAAGGAATTCTTTTGAACCCCCCCTAAAATCCATGAGAACTTGACTTTTGGAGGCGGTTTTTTAACAACCACCTTGAAAAGTTCAATTCTCATGCTCTTTTGGGGTATTTAACAAGACCACCCCTAAACATATTTTTGAAGGCATTTTTTTTAACAACCGCCTCACTAAATGTCATGAAAATTTAACTTTTGAAGGTGTTTTTTCAAACCCCATATAAAAGTCATGAGAATTTAACTTTTGGAGGCAATTTTTTAAAACCCCTCCCAAAAGTCATGAGAATTGAACTTGTGTAGGCGATTGTTTTACAACCGTCTCGAAAAGTTCAATTCTCATCATTTTTTTGAGGGGGGGTTAAAAGAACCACCCCTAAATATATTTTTCAAGGTGTTATTTTGACAACCCCCTACAAGTCATTAGAATTTAACTTTTGGAGGCGATTTGTTAAAAACTCCCACCATAAGTCAAATTCTTATGACTTTTAGCGGGGTTTAGAAAGACTATCCCTAGATATTTTTAAGGTGGTGTTTTGAAAACCCCCTTAAAAGTAATGAGAATTGAACTTGTGGAGTTGATAGTGTTATAAAAAAACATCTCCAAAAACTTTGTTTTAGAGACAATTTATATATTTCAGTTTTTATTTTGCCAGTTGCATCATGTGTTTGGGGTTATAGGGGGCACTAATATATATATAGCGATATTGGTTTATGTTGGAAATATCACCAATTACTAAAGGGGGGTGAATCTGTATTGTGCACGTTTTAACCAATTTATCCTTCACTTTAAATTATGTTAACAAAATTTATCATTATTTATATTTCATGTATAAGCATGCCATAAACAAAAGGAAAACAATGCAAATAACACAAGGATTTTACACATAAACCTAGTGGGGACAAAAGCCACAAAAACTTATCTTTAAATTTTTAATGTTTGCAATCTAAGATTGAAGGAGAGTCCTACTCCATGAATTTCAAGCTCAAACCTAAAGGGAGATACAAATCCCTATATGTTATGTCTCCAACTAGAAGTTGAGGCTCCAACCCCCTAAATATAAATATATATGAGACCATATAAACCTATCACAATCACTACAACTCATTGTCCCTGTCATTTTCTATCATTGTCCCTGTCGTAGTCATGCACTATCACTGTCACGTTGTCACATTGTCAATGTCATACCATCATCATACTACCATAGTGTCATAAATAAGTCCAAAAAAATCATCCATATTCTTCATGTATAATGATTAGGGTAAAACCCTAATTCAAGCCTAGAAACTCAAACCCTAGGTCAAGCATAGCCCAAGAAAAATAATAAAATTTCATATCCAAAATGTCTCCTCATGAACATTAAGATCATGAAAATATCCTCAAGGTATAGCACAATCATCAATCCCAAACGATTTTCACTTTTCCCAAAAATCATGCACAAACCCTAGGGCATGATTAAGACCTCAACAAGAGAGATAAAAACTTATCATATTATAGAAAACCCTTATAAAAAAAGAGATCATCCTTTTAAGTGTGGGATACATATCCCCAGGTACAATAATCTTTCCAACAAGATAATAAGTTTGTGATTCTGATACTGTATGAAAACGTTATGCAAGTTTTAGTGGATCTTATACATGCCAAAACCCTAGGTCAAGGTGACCTTTACAACTTCGCCTTGTAGAGAAAGTCCTCATGCAAGGATAGATAACCCAAGAGAGATAAAATAACCTTAGAAAACCTTGATAAACTCTTGCATAAAAGTGTCCAATTGAGCTCCTCTTGATTGTGCCTAAGAAAGTTACGTTAGTTCATGATGAAATGAGGTAAAATGAAGGTGTATTTATACACTTATAAAGAGATGTTTAAATTTTCATGAGGCCAACCTATAAGTTTGAGAAACACATAATGTAGGGGAATTTCACATATATTTATGTTCTCCATAATGTCCCTTAACCATAGGACCACTTACATACAAAATATTTTACATAAACAGGGAGTTTTGTACAAATGAAGAGGGAATTTGAAACCCACAAGAGGTGATTTATGTCCATAAACTTGCACATACTTTCTTTGTCACATGGATGATGTCTCATGGTTAATCCCAAGATTCCATACTACTACATAGGACACAATGACATTGACATTGACATTGGCAATGATGATGATGACGATGAGAATGAGTATGATGTGATTTTGTGATGATGATGACAGTGAGGATGATAATGTTAATCATGGAAATGATGATGAAGATGTTGATGATAGTGAAGATGAAAATTAAAATTACAATGATGACGACAATGAGAATTAGAATCAAAATGACATGGATGATGATGGTGGTGGTGATGGTGATGACAATGATGGAACAATGATGACGAAGACAATGATTATATGATGGCAAAGATGATGATGATGATGATGATAATGTAATCCTTAATAATTTCTTCAAGGACTTCTCATGCCCCCGCCCCTCTACCGGAGAGAGGATGCGACTAATGCTTCTATCTAATCCAGGAAATTTAAATCCCATGAACATACACATGATAAAATGAAATGCATTGAACTAATACATGCACATATGCATAAATATTTAACATACAGCGGAAGCATACACATGTTCATCATTTTCATTAAACAAATACAATGCAGATATTAACACAAAGATACTTATCTTATGAAGAAGCTCGTCCCACAACCAGCTATGTCGCTGCAACGTTCCACCCAACCATAGGCCAATGTGCTCATCAATCTCTTAGCAACAGTGCCACCCCCGAGCTGGGCATGATTCCCACAAGGAATAAGGAACACTAGCAGGCTCACACATAGCCAAGGATACCACAAAATTCAGCCAAGCCAACACAGTTGGGTTTATCAGGATGAATGGAGATGGAAGGGCTAACTTCTAAGCTAGTGAGCTCCTCCAAAGAGCTATGGGCACCTGCACCAAATCTAGCCTGGCTTCTAAACATCTACCCACTCAACACAAGGAATCATCCCCTTCTCTGCTACATAGTCCCTCGGTTTATGCCTTCCCTTCCAGTGTTATTCAGGGTGTGCAAAGAAGAAAACCAACCCCCTAGATCTGTCTGTGAGGTCCCTTCACAGACTAGGTTTATCAAGCTAGTTTAGAACCTCTTTCCACTCCCAAATTAGATCAGACCAAAGCCAAAAGATGCATACACAACAATTACAGTGTTGGGCATGGACAAAAAAGTCCTGGAATCCGAAATCGAAAATGGTAAGTGGGTAAAACATCCCTAGGAGCCAAAATCAATTTCACCAAATGTTCATTGGCTTCACATGGGAAAAAATGGCCCCCATAGACACCCAGCAATCGTGGCCTCTTCTCCAATTCGCTAGGCATTGCAAAAATAGATTCCCATCCTGGGAAACAACAACACGTCAAGCCAAGAGCCCAGGCACTGAGCTTTGCAAATTTGACTTCCCAATCATGGGGAAAATGAAGGAAACTGTAAAAATGTGGATGGGGAATGCACAACAACTCCAAAAATGTGAGTGAAGTGTCCAGGAGCTCCAAAATCATGAATGAAGAGGAGGACGTGGGTGTATGACCAAATGGGCATGCATTTTGGGTGTTAGCTTGCCCCAAAAGTCAAAAACGTTTTTCCCAAAAATGGGTGCTTCCCCAAATTCAAATTTCTTTGCCCATACTCTTCCCATTCCCATGCAATAACTACTTCAACCAATTTTTGGGAGTAATAAATGATTGGGTGAATGAGACAAGAAAGGTAGTTGACAGTTTGATGGGTTCTCCCTTTAACATTTGGCTTTTCCCCATTGGCCCAAACGTTAAATATCCCCCCCCTTATCCTTAGGAAATCATGCCCCCATCTCATTATCTGTTGCATTGACATAGTTGGTTGTGGGTTTTTTTTAATTAAATTGCATATTTACATCATGCCAAAATTATAATGTGTCGGCTAGCACGAAATACCATCGGCAACGATTTTAATCACCGAAACATAAACCGTTAAATCGATGGTGGGGATTTTTCCTTTAGCTCCACACCATGATTAAATACAATATTTACATCAATATACATTTTTAATGCAAACGGGGTCAAAACCGAGGTGTTACAGGACTCATTCTAATGCATGAGGTTCCATACTATTGCATAGACCAGGTAGATTAAAAATTTAGCCTATTCCTGGAATGTGGGAATCATTTTGAGGTTTTGAATAACATGAATGTGTATTGGGTATTGGACCATTTTTTATGGACATAAATCATTCAATTAGACCCAAACACTTTCATATAAGTCTCATGGTCCATGATTGTATTGATGATGGCCATGATGATGATGAATATAGTAATCATCATGATCTGATGGAAATGATGATGATGATGATGATGAATATAATAATCATCATTATCATGATGTTATTGATGACGATGACTATAGTGATAATGATGATGGCAATGATAATGATGATCATCATCATCATAATCATTTCCATCATCATCATCATTTAAAGCATATGGGATATGGTTACAATTTAAAGCATGCATAAAAAGTAGGATATGGTTACAATTTAAAGCATGCATAACTTATAACTATGATTGAGAGAATTTTAATATTGGAGATTGTAGTGAATCTGGGTTTATTTGCCTCTATCAATACTTTATTATAAGGCTCGTCATCATCATCCTTCACCATTTAGGGACACCGGTGGGTAAGTATTTTATGAGTTAACACATTAGTTTGTTAGGGTTATAGGTTAGAGTTAGGTATGATGTTAGGGGGTTACATGTTGAAGATTCCAAGGTGTGTGAATTCATTATATAGGTTGGGTGTGCTAGGTCCATGAGTCATATGCATGAGTTGGTTGTGTTAGTTTTGTTTCTGTTGGTGGTAGTAAGTGATCCAAGAAGTTGTTATTCATTGAAAAAAAACATAAACTTAACACCAAACTAATGATATTAAGGCTAAAGGGCCATGGACCACTACATAGCCCCTACAGATAGAATTTTTTTCTAGCACGAGATATATGGGCATGAATTGGATCTTTCGTTACTAGTACATGGTCAGGGCTTATAGGAACAATGGTTTGGGGCCATAAATTAAGACCCTGCTCATTATACTATTATTATAGTGTGTATGGACCACATGACAAGGTTTTCTTATCACTTATGCATGTGTATTAGGTTTAAGGGACAAATGCATGTGTTATGTGTGTCATTTAAGTACAGGGATAAATGCATGGGGTTAATTGCATGGTTAGTTACCTATGTGGGTTATAATGTTCTTAGGTCATTGTATACCCCAAAATAGTTTCCAATGTAGAAGTTAGCTTTAGTGAACTATAGGTTAATGGGTCAATGTGTTTCCAAATAGGTGGTTTTGGGTTCATGGTTAATGGATTTTGGGTTAGGGAAGGATTTGAGGTTAAAGGATTAGTGTTTGATTAGTTTCTATTTCTATGTCAATCCCTATGGATAGCCTTTGGATTTGGAGAATTAATTATTAAGTTGGGTTGGGTTTGACGTTTCACATATAGTTACTAATAAGTGTCATAAAAAGTTGAGGGTGTTTCTGCTGCAGGGTATAGGCAAGGGTTAGGGGTTCTATGCATGGGTAAGGTGTATTAAATAGGTGTGTGGGTTAGGTGGGTGCATTAAGTATGTGGGTCATGTTTATGTGTTAGGCATGATGTTTATGTGGCATAGATTAGTATTTTGTCTTTCTAACATTAATTTCATTGTCATTCTTTCTTAGTCATGATCAACACTAGTTAGTGGTAATACATAAGTGTTAATATACCATGTTCCTTATGACAAAATAGATTTACATATATGCAATGGCCCTCCAACTAAGATAATATTTGATATGATTCGAATTGATTACCCATATCCTTATAAGGCCTTCTCAAAGGCCTAATTACACCATAATTTTGATTATCCTTTTGTTTACTTTGGACAATGTGTTGTCTTCCATATTGATGAATGATCCCATGCAATTACCAATAGCCTCCAAGGTTCTTTGTTCCATAGTTCCATGGTGAGACCTGATAGATTGACCCAAATAGGTTGACAAGACTTCAATTCCCTTATAGAGTCAAAATAGGGAAACCATCTCTTTAGGGATGGAATTGAGGGTCTCCATTAGCATTCTATGGATATGATTTTTCTTGCATTTTCGCTTAAATAGATATTTATGGATATCCATCCCTTTATGAGGATATGAATGTCCAAGAAACACCAAATATGCCACAACCACACCTTCTCCATCCAATTTCACAAAGGAGTTTTTAAGACAATATTTCCAATGAACCTCCCTAGTATGACTTTATCACTTAGAGATAATAACTATTCCATGTCAACATATTCTCCTTAAGCATTCCTAATACTCTTCTTTCTAGTGTGAACATACTTCTTTTTCCTTCTCTTTAAAATAAAGAACCAAAAATCAATAAATAAAAGAAATAAAAGAATTTATTCTTGATCAATTATGTTCTCTAATTCTATGATAAACAATAATGTTAGAGTAGTTAACCAATTCTAGAAAAATTAACTTTCCCACATAAAATATTAAAAAGCCAAATAATATTCATATACTAAAATTATAGTTCATCATGTAGGTTACAAAATCTTTATTTGTGAGAACACATGTTCATACTAAAACTTCTAGATTGGGTGAGTCCTCCCAAAAGAATGCTCTGCACCCTAAATTTTCAAAAAGGGTACCCCCCCAAACAAGTATAACATAAAGAAGAGGAATGCTTTAAAAATAATCCATCCCCCCTTCGGCTGAAAAACTCCACACATATTCAACTTTAAACAACTGATCAAATATTTAAGATCAAATTATTCAATAATGATGGAAACCACAATTTTGATAACTTAGCTAAGTTAGAATCTTAAAAGAATAAAAATGCTAAGCAATCACTTTTTTGCAAGTGACAAATTTGCAAGGTTAGAGTACCTTAGTTCTAAAACAATGTAAAATCTTCAAACGTCTAGGATCAAAGAAACCTACTCCAATAATTATGTTTCACAAGCATCAATACCATGTGGATTTCAAATCCCCAATATCATAGCAGCCTATGTGTTGATACTATGTCAAAAGGGTAACAAATTTCTTCACTTGCACACAAACCTTTCATGGGAAGAGGTTTTTGATGTGTTGTGTGCTCTCATAAGTACACACAACAACCATGAATGTTGATACCGATTTAATTATAAGGTTTACATAAACTTACTAGCCAATATTATGCAACACACTCCTTTTATAAAATCAATGCACACCGAATCTTCATGAACATTGCCCATAAATTTTAATAATGCACTCGCAATAGGTTACATGTTTTAATATTAACAATATATTTTAATTTTTCAAATGAACTTATAAAAGAAAGAAAATAATCATACAACTCACAACAACAAGATATGCAGAAACCCTAGTTGTGTTTTTTATAACATTGCAATGTATGATATATTTACACATGGTTATGTATAAATATGTAATCATTGCATCCCAAATTGTATGACACCAAGGTCCTCCTTTAATAATACTAACAACTCTTTGGATCACAATATAGTCACAATCTTCAAATTCTTTCGAAAGTGTTTGTCATTTACAACAATGAAGGATCATGCATAATATGAAGTAGGTACTTTTATTACCAAGGATGTATCAACCTACACAACTGCTTATTGGTCCTTGGATTCCATGATTAAGGACAACTACAATAGTTTTGTTAAACTTGGTGAATAACTCTACTCATACCACAATCCATGAATTCAATGCCATAACTGCTCCAATAATTTGCACCATGTCGACACAATGTTCTTGGATCTTAAAGTAACATCAAGCGAGCATATATTCCTATGTTCATATTAATTTTGTTTGTCCATAACAACTTTATGCATTACTAAATTGTCTCTATGCTACATTGTGTTTATATATGAGCATTTTTGAAAAATTGCTTCTACCTACATAATTTTGTCGTTAAAATTCCCATCACTATGTGCAAATAAAATACCTTCACTTTAAAACATGAACATGGTAGGGATACCAACCATGAACCACCTCTTTATATATTTATAGGGAACACATAAGGAATCATAATGTGCCCATATTAAAAATTGATAAGTTTGTCCTCCTAAAGTTGTTGAAAGGTCCATGGAAAAAGACATCACAAAGCACCACAAAATATTATCAACCATATTGATACACTGACACAACATAATGAGTACATGAGAATAGAGTTACAAGCCAAAGATTCATCGTAAAACAATTTGAAAAAGATCATACCAAAATTGATAATCCCAAAACCAACATCAACATGCACCCATTTCCTATGAACCAGTGATAATGCCAAGATATTTGATCAATGAAAGTGAATTTTAGTGCCCAAAAAATCTTACAAAACTATGGGATAAACAATATAGACGATTTGTAAGTGAAACATTAACTACCACTCCCATCACAAGAAATTTTTCCTCATAGACCCACCAAAGTGAAGAGTTCCATGTAAAAATGCAACATCATTGCCAAGGATGAGCTCTTCGATCCACACCAATACTAGAACACAATGAAACCTATCACAAAAGGAACCACCATGGAGTCCATAAATGTCGGAGGAAAAATGTAGTGATTGACACAAGAAAACAAACAAGGACGATAAAATCCATCACATAAGTCCTCCGTAGGGATAACAAAAAACCAACATGGCGTTGAAGATCACTAATGAACCAGGAAATTGACCCTTGATGAACTTGAAAGAACCATCCAGCCAAGATATGCACTAAAAGTGCCGAAGCTTCCCTCTTAATTCCTAATAGGGTTTTGGGGTACGATGCATAAGGGTGAGAGGGAGGCAAGTTGCTCCTTAACCTTAGCAAGGCCCATAAGGATATTGGTATGATTGTCATTCTCCTAATGGTGTATTCTTTTTTTGTACAAAATGAATATTACTATAGGGTACCTTGTCATATATTTTGGTGTTGCATTTGTGTAAAATATCCATACCCATATGTATTTTTTTATGATTTCCATTCCACAACAATGTATTATTGCACCATACAAGTGAAATTTACTAGATAGCAATGAGGACTAGCTCAAATGATCGTGAATAATACATGGGATCTCTCCTCCCAAACTTGGGGAGGTCATAGGTTTGACTCTCTTTATTCCCTTAGGGTTAGGATATCTAATTAGGTCCAATGGTTTTTCTTGTTTTACCATACATGAATCACCAAGAAGTACTCAGAGGGTTTTCCTTGGTAAAAAGGAAGTGAAATTTACTAGATAAAGCACTTAAAACATGGGTACCTTGTTAGATGCCCAATTTGACATTTTGCTAAAAGAACCATATCTAGAGGCAGTTTATTACAATTTTAACGCATGGAGGCATAAAGTAGAAATAGTTATCAAGAACTCAAGAAGTCAACACTAAATTTGTGAACATGGGTCCTTAACCAAATCAATGGACCAAGGCCTTCAATAAATATATCCATGTCTTTGGTATAAATTCAATCCATGAAGTTGTATCTGGAGTTGTAACAATGCACAAGGATTCTGACTAATCAAACTCAATGATAACTACATGTGGATACTAGTCCTTAACCAAATGACTAGATCCAGTAGGTACCCATGTCACTGATAGAAATTGAATCTATGGAGATGTATATGGAGTTGTGGCGATGCATGTGCATTAGAGGATCACATGATAAAATAACCCATTTTAGATATGGGTCTTTATCCAAAATTTCAAATCAACGCGTTTGACAAAGTACCTAAATTATTGGTAGAACTTCATCCCATGGTACTATATATGGAGTTGTGGCAATGCACAAGTATGATACTAAAAAACAATTACACATTGATATGAGTCCTTAACCAATAAGCTACATTGGGTCGTTCTACAAGGTATCCACATCATTGATAGATATTCAACCCATGGTATTGTATGTGGAGTTGTAGTTATTCATAGGGATGGAACTCAAAATTAACTTTCCATTGACGCAAGCCTTAATGAAAGTGCCATATTAAGACATTCCACAAGGTACCCACATCCTAAGTAAAAATTCAAATTATAACATTGTATGTGGAGTTGTAGATGAACATTGAACTCAAAACTATTTCCTTGTTGAAATAGACCCTTAACCACATTGTCATAATGAGGCATTTGACAAAGTACCTATAACAATGTTAAAATTTAAATCCATGGCATTGTATGTAATTGTCAATTCTTGTAAGTGACATGCTTCTTTTGTTGAGACTTTTTATAATTATTAAGTGGATTATATAATTTGGCCTTACCATGATTCTTGTGTTGGAATTACACGTGTTGGCATATGTACCCCTCGAGTATCCCTATAACAAATGGTGAACCACCTAAAAAAAAACAGTTCTATATAAGGTTGATATGAATCATTTACCAAAATGGAGGACATTCAATGACATACCCATTATTAGTAAAAATTCAGCCTTAGCATTCTATATGAAGTTGTAATGATTCCCTATAATAATATTTGGGATCCTTTTGTTGTCTATGTTTCCTTCACATGTTACAACGCAAGATGTAATCCCTCCTAGTTTGGTTCATATGCATAAGGTTCGTTGGTTCTACCGAGTTCAATATTGACTCATGCGAAACTGTTGGTTCATACATAGGATGTTGAATTGAAAATTCTAGGTTTTCTTGTGCTTTAAATCCAAGCACAGGCTAAGCCTCATGAAGGAGGAACCCTGGGGACGTGTGTCTGAGTTTTGAAATCCATAACAATTTATTTTGTCAAAGCAGGTACAAAAACCCTTCTAACCCAAATATTATGTTTAGATTGTAGTTTATTTCTTATCAACAGTCGCTGTGATCCAAAAGAAGAGAGGAGAAAGAAACAAAAAAACTAGAAGAGAGAAAGCCATACCTGGAAGAGATCAAGCCAAACCATTTAACGTTTTGTTCTCTCCAATGTTCTAGGTTTTTTGTTTCTCTTCTCCTTACCTCCCCCCCCATCTTTTAGTTATTTCATACCCCGTAATCTAGTTTCTCTCTCTTGGTGTCTCCTTTCATTTTTACCCTTTCTCCATTATCAATTTGATCCAAGCATCCTCTCCACTCTCTCTTCTCAAATTCTAAGGTGTTTTGTTTTCTTATCTTTATTTATTTTATGTTTAGTCATTAACCCTTAATTTGTTGTTATATTTCCTCTTTTATTTTTTCACTTTGAACCTTCTAAATTTTATTTTTTGTATTTTTATTTAATTCACCTTTCCCTAATTTAAAATAAATAAATTTAATAATTCCTTAAGTATTATTTTAATCCTTGCTTAAAAAAAATATTTTTGTTTCACCTAACTACTAGTCTTGACTCCTTGTATCCTTAATGGTCATCTCTTTATCTCCCTATATATTAATCCATTATATTTTCTATATTTCATATCTTTGTTTTGATCATGATAGTGGGTGGAGTGTCCACTCAAAAAGTTGGTCATTTCAAAACTCCAGCGCAGTAAATTCCATAAAAACTTGGCATAATATTTCAGATTGTTCTCTTTCATTTACTCGAATTTTTTCTATAACCTTCTTGTTATGGTTAGGATAGTTTAGTTTGGATATAAGGATTAACTTTATGTTTTAGTTGTAGACTACTCTTAATAGACTATTAGTGACTTTGAAGTTATGTAACATTTGGTTAAGTGAACTAATTCCTTGTTATGGGTTTCAATTATTTATGTTTTACCCATTTCTTTAATTTTTGCATTCAACATTTTCATTTTAGTTCATTTTCTTTTCATTCATGGCATTTAAAGAAATCTAAAACTATGGACCCAACTGCAACTGGTAAAACCCAAAAACTAGTAATGGTTGCCAAGCCAAAATCTGGATGGGCATTTATTCACCAAATGGGAGAGTTTAATTGAGCCTCTTTTCCCAAATAAAACCTATAGTTGATGAGGGAAAGTTTTCCTCATCAACATTCTAGTAACATATTCATCATGGTGGTAGTTGAGTGCCTTTCTGATATGATATTTTGTTTGTTTTAGCATGCCCATTTGCACCTTCCTCTATCATGTATGAGGTTTTTATATTAAATAGCATGCCCACTCCTATTGTAGTAGATTATAATCCCACATTTACCAACAAATTTGGCATTATTTGTTTACACTTGAGGGTAGCGATTTGAAAATGAAAACTATGTGTCATCCACAAACCGATGGTCAAACATAAGTAGTCAAGTGCTTCATGATGCTTCTCTTTAGAAAAGAAACACCAATGGGAACAAGGGATACCCCTCATAGAATGATGTTACAATATCATGTATCATAAAGTGACTAAAATGACGCCACATGAAATTATCTATGGCCAAAACCCCTTGTCAATGGATTCATATTTATTAGGCATCTCCAAATTTCATATAATACATAGCATACTTCACACTAGAGAAGTTGTTCTACACGGCTCATACTAGAGAAGTCATTCTCTGCACACTTAAGGACAATTTGATTATTGCTCAAGATAAAATGAAGCAACAAGTTGACCAACACCACACAAATGATTATTTTGTAGAAGGGGATCACGTGTTTCTCTGCCTTCAACCCTTTAAATACACCTCCTTCAAGAATAAGGTCCACTAGAAACTAGCAACAAAGTTCTTTGAACCGTATATGACCATCCAATTCATTAGACATGTTTCCTACTAGCCCTCCCAACCCAATCTGCAAAGGTTCATCCCATCTTTCATGTGCCTTGTTTGAAGAAGGTAGTGGAATTGAATTGTAAGGTGCAAACTAGACTACCAAAACTTGATGAAGAAAGGTCCATTTAGATCTAACATGAAGTATTATTGGCTAGCAAAGAGCATCATTTGTGCTAGCACATAGTCAAAGAAGTGTTGATCTAGTTGAAAGATATGTATTCATAAGATGCCATTTGGTAACTAACAATGACTCTAAAGTGATTTTGACACCTTTATTCTTGAGGAAATTGTTGCTTTGGAAAGGGGAAATAATTTTTAGGGTCCTACCCCAACCTCCCTATGTTAGGATACTTAAGAGTCAGTCAATTAATGTATGTGGCCATGTTCTTTAAATAAGGTCCAATAGATAAATAGTGGATAGTTAATTAATGTAAAAGGTTCCTCTTTATTAAATAAGGACCACTAGGTAGTTGATACTCATTAATGTTGGGACTAGAAGTAGTTATATTTTTTCTTATTTAAAGGGTTAGGAGGCTATATAATGTTTTTATCGAATATTGTTGAATTTGGATGTAGCATCCCCGACCCTCCGACTAGCGAAGAGGACGCTACCATGGCATTAACCATTCGGGCAACCAGCCCCATGAACATGGGCATTCATACTAATTGAAATGCTAGAACATAAATATGCTAAGATGCATAATTTATCATACACAGCGGAAGCAAACATGCAATCAAACAAGCATTCAACATGTTCATCATATTCATTAACAGTAAATATAATTGCAGAAGTAAAATAAACAAGATTACTTATCTTATAGAGAACTCATTCCGCAACTAGCTACGTCGCTGCAACGTTCCACCCAACCATAGGCCAGCGTGCTCCTTAATCTCTCAGCAACGCTGCCACCCCCGAGCTGGGCATGATTCCCCAAGTAATAAGGAACAAGCAGGATTACACATAGCCAAGGATACACAAAACACAGCCAAGCCAATGCAGTTGGGTTTATCAGGCCATCAACAAGACAGCCAAGCTAACATGGTCAGGTTTATCAAGCCATCAAGGAGCTGGGAAAGGCTAAATGCTAAGCTGGTGAGCCCATTACAAAGCTAGGAACACCTACACTAGAACTAGCCTGACTTCTAAGACACCCACACACACCCAACACAAGGAATCAGTCCCTTCTCTGCTACACAGTCCCTCAGGCCCTGACTTCCCTTCCAGTGCTATTCAGGGGTTGTGGAGAAGAAATCCAGCCCTCTAGCTCTGTCTGTGTGGTTTCCAAACACACCAGGTTTATCAAGCAAACCAATCCCCCATCCTTGCTTCCAATAGAGTCCAAAGACCAACCATTGCACGCATGCAATCAATCAACAGTTACAGCTTAAACAGGGAAAACGACTCCTGAGTCGTTCTTGGCCCTATCGTGGCCAAAATGACTCCCAAGTGAATTACCACAATCCCAAAACGTATCAGTGGACACAACTCACAACATGGGGAAACAACAGTCCATCCTGGACAACGAAGTCACCGGAAGACTTACAGAGTCCGAAATGGAAGAGAGAAGCCGGGTTCTCAGCTGAGCAGGGGAAAAACATATGCACGAGCCACAAATCGGTAAGGAAAACTTACACACAGTCCCTGAGCTTAGAAATGGCTCTCCACAAGGAAAATCGTGGGTGATAGTGACCGAACGGCCCCCAGCTTGCTGCCTGAGTAACAACAACGCAGAACCCAGTGCGTGAGAGGATATTTACACCAAATCCCAAATATGGATCGAAACACACCAGATTCCTCTATGTGGAAAATGTGAATGACAGTGGAGACAACCCCTCTCTCTTGACTGCGTGAGACCAAAAACAGGAAAGAAGCCTGTGCATGAGAAAAAATGAACAGACAATGGAGAGTCGCGAGTGGTGAGTGCGGGAGCATTTTTTTCCTTTCAGCACCGTCGTGGAGAGAGTGGAAAGCCTCCAGAGTTTGCTTCCTTTTCCCAACGTGAGGTTCCCTTACTGGTGGAGTGTGCATGTGGGCAAGGATTGACAATCCTGCCACCCCCACTCCAAACAATAACTGCCTCAACTACTCAGTAGAACATTTAAGGTGGTAGTTGGATAAGACAAGGGAAGTTGAGCAATTCAAATAAGGTGGTGACACATGGATTTTTCCCCCATAGCCCAAGGTTTGACAATTCCCCCCCTTTATCCTTGTAAAAATCATGCCCCTTCTCAATTTAGTTGCCGCGAGCATAGCTGGTTGGGTTTATTTAATTAAAGATGTATATTTACATGATTACAAAACGTAATATGTATGCTGCATGCCCCGATATACCATTGGTGACAATTTTGACCCAAAACATAGCATAACCAATGAATGGTGGAGCCTTGGCCTTTAGCTCCGCACCATGATCATTTACAATATATACATCATATACATCTAATGCAACGGGGTCAAAACCGGGGTGTTACATTGGAGCTCTACTCAGTGAAAGGTCGTCCAAAATTAAGAGGAAAGTGAACATTGCTTTGTTTCTTCTAATAATCATTAGTATAAGTGTTTATTTCACATATTTCGTCTTATTTGTCTCTTGTATATGTTTTTTGTCATTTATAGTCTATGTATACATGGTGCTCATTTAAGTCTAAGGGTAAAGGATCAATGTTGGTTTGACCATCAATAATACAAGGGCTATAGTGGATTTTTTAATCTTTGCATTGATGTGAAGTGGTTCTTGTCTTCTTTTCCTTTCCTTAACACTTGTTCTTTCCTCCTTGGAAGAATCTTGATGGTTTTTCTACTTGAAACCACATGGTCATCCTTTATTCTTACCCATATTCTTCATGTACTATTCTTGCACACATGCCTCATCAATTTTCCCAAGTTTAGCATGCATCACTTTCCTCCATAAATGACTTTATAGGCCTCCCAACTACATAAAGAGTACATCACCTAGATTCTTCGAACATATACTCTACATAATGGCTCATTTCCTAAACTCAATGGTGCACTCTTGCAAACTCTACCCTTGCTTTTGCTAGAAGAAATGCTAGCAGATTCATTACTCCTCTTTGTACCCAATAAGGTATAACTAGGAATTAATGAGGGTTTTAAAACCTCCCCTTAGTTATTGGGGGTGTCACCTACCAACCTAAGCCTCTATGTGTGAATTTTCTGCCAAGTTTAGGCATGACCCTATAATTTTAGTTGGGAAAATGAAATTTCTTTTTACTTTTTCCTATGTTATGAACTTCTAGTTGTTGTAACCATTTATTCAAGTTAACAACATCAAGCTCACCTTTGTAAGGTTTGATGTCCACTTTCACTTCCACTTTAAACAAATATTGGGAAGAAGTGATGGCATTGGAACTTGGTCTCTCTTTCTCTAGATATTTTTCAACTCTTTTTATGGTTCTACATTATCTCCATATTTACCTTATGATTTATCTTCTGATTTAGAGCCACCAAATTCCCTAAAAGGCTTAAACTCAATCTCTAGAGTTGTCATGCAAATAGTCATGTTGTGAGAGATGTCAATGACTTGTTCTTCCAACTTGAAAATATCACCTTCAACATATCCCTTGGATTGTTATTGTAATCATCAACAATGGATAGGATTTTGAGACTTCTTTATTACGCCAATTCCCGTGTCTTGTAACTTCCCACAAATACCCCAAAGAATACTACTCTGGAACCGATACTGATGCATGGATGTCCCATTAGAATAAATTCTCAGAATAGATCTTGCCATACTATGTTATCTTATTATGTAGTGTTTTACCTTATAATTCATATTCAATATTACTAGCTTAACACATGAAATAAACTTAAGTTGAAATGAAAGAATTTATTTAAATAACACACCATTCATACAATGGACACCCCTATGAAAATCCAATATGGGAAAAACTCATATAAAAGGTGAGGCCTATGCCTTTTTCTTTTCTTTCTAGTGATGAATTGCAAATACAAATAAAGTGCACAGATTATGGAGTTTCCATGGACATTGTGCCTATATGGTTGCTTCAATATCCTCTACTTCTTTTGTTCTCAATATCCCACTCTCAACGCTTTGATATACCATGGAACAATAGTCAATCCAATAAGAATCGAACCCCTTCTTCCCCTAGTGGCCATTGTTTAGCATGGTCTAATACCCATCTAAGATTAGGGTTACGATTTTACATACCTCATTCTTGATTAGGGTTAGGGTTTTAGCAGGCCTCAACTCTCGATTAGGGCCAGGGTTTTAAATCCTATAGAAATTTCTTTAAAGTCCACATGTGACTAGCCCCACATGTATAAGTAATCGGAGTCATGTGGCATCCACTCATATCATGGTGGTAAATAACATAGGTCAACATGCAAGAGGCATAACTTCCTTGCAAGAACTTTGATTGAGATGATCTTCACATCTTTAGAAATATTTCAATGTGTAGAACAATGTTGATAGGCTAAGAACTTTGCTCACAATTTTTTTACCCCAAAAAATTCCATACTATGCCTCAAACAAGCTCCATAAGATTCATTGAACCCCAAATCACCAAAGCAAAATATGTCATAGAATGGGTCCTATAAGCCAATAACTCATTTTTTTGCACCTATAAATTACAGAAAGTATGAAAAATTATATAATGATCCATTTCAGATCAAGAAATATTCCCTTAAGAAGATTTATGTTTCCCCTCAAGTATTTAAGGACATCCAAGACACTCATCACTACATTCATGATTTTCTCAACTTAAGACATAGAATATGGCATTAAGCGCCTTGTAATGACAAAGCTAGAGACATTAAAGAATGTCAATCGAGCTTTGAAAAATTGGGAGTCTTATCTTGGTGCTTCATATTAAGCATATTTTCATTCAAGTATCAAATACAAATTCCCTCAAATTGGATTGAAAGTTTAATTGTTACTATTTCAAATCCAATAATGAAGGTTACACGTTGAATTATCAAGTAATCATAATTACATCCCTTTTATAAAACTTATTTTTATGTATTCTTGAATGAACGACCAACAAATGACATGAGGAAAAATATAAGAGGTGCAAATGGAAAGAAGGTTTAAAGAATCACCATGCTACAACCGATCACCTTTCCACCCTTAGAGTTATTGTTGAGGATTGTAAATACTAAAAGATCTTGTATGTTGTTTAGTTGATTTTAGAAAATCCTTTTACATTGTGACTAGATCAACCAAGCTATGGAAAAGGTGGAAAAAATAGTATCCCTCGTTATCTCCATAGTATTGTGAACAAGATTTACAAAAACGTTAGATGCAATGTACTAATGAATGGTCTATGGGCATTAATTGTAATATTGGTGTTTAGTAAGGGGTCCACTTTTTTCATATCTACGTTAATAAACTTGAGCAATGTTTAGAAGAAGAACGATACATTGGTATCACTCTCCTTGCAAAAACTATTGAAGATCTTCAAGCTTTGTAACCATTTTTCAAACATTATGGGCTAACCTCTAATATTGATAAAACTAATATTATGATAACTAAACTAAGAAAATAATTTATCCTTTGATTTTTATGGTGATAACACCCTTTAAGAGGTGCAAAATTACATGTACCGAGGCAATGATTTCCGTTATCATAATTAGAACCACAATGTCAAGAAACCAAGAAACTAATAATTGGTGGTTGGAAATCATATAATTGTCTTGAAAACCTATGTTGAAATGTTGAACTTTGGGATTGGTATAAAAAAATAAGAAATTCAACCCTTTAGTATTTCAATTATTCTTTGCCAATGTGGAGTTTGGGCTTGCAATATATATTGTGAGACTTGGAATAAAGTAGAGCATATCCAAAAATCAATCATAACCTATAATTTTTCAATTAAATGCAATATTACTTACCTCATTCTCTTAAAAATCAATCATAACTTATAATTTTACAATTAAATGCATTATTACTTAGGTCACTCTTGAATGAAGTTGGATGCACTTTTGTGGACTCTAAAGCCATGATTCAATATTTAGAGGATAAGTGCAAATTGATCAAGTAGGTCAGATATAAGATCCATGCTATTGCTTCTCAAATGAATAATAGCCACCACAAACATAAAAGAGGCCTGGTTAGGGATTCTAATGTTTGTATTAACTTTTTAAACATAAAATAAGACAAAAAATAGTAATATGAACAATATTAATCTTACATCCTTATGAAGTTTAAAGATAATACTTGGAATGACAATGAATCATTAATAAGAGGAAATTGAAATCCTACAATGATTTTATAAATCCTAATTTGGTTAATTAAAAATATGTTTTCCTACATTTTGAGGTCAAAGAAAAAAATGAATATCCCCAAAATAAGGACCATTGCTCATAACCTTCATAATGAAATTGGTTGTGGACGAACCCAAAAGCACCTTGGTATGAATGGATTTACAAATAAAAAGTAGATTGAGAATGAACACCATTTCTTTTCAATTTTTCATACCCTTAATACTATAAACATATCTTTAACCAATTCCATAGCTTAACTACTCTTTAAGACCTCCTTACTTATGGAAACCATAATGAACATAGCTTTAACCAATTCCATAGCTTTTGGACCTCCTTGCTTATGGAAACCATAATGATCTTGGTATGTTCATTTCCATGTCAAACAGAGAAGACATGCCATTCCAAGAAATATTTAGTATGATTCCTTTTATTTGTTGGATAGACCTTATTGGTTTGAGGGGACAATAAATGTCATAATTCCTTTTATTTGTTGGAGACGAAGCTATTTGCCTACTATCACCTGGCCTTTGGTAAGTTTACCTGTTCTTAGCTGTGTAATTCGAAGCAAATTTCAGTGCTTCGATCACCCTATTTTCTTGGGTTATTAGCTTTTTGATCAACGAATTTAGTGCACTTTTTAAAATTTTGTTTATAGCCAGTTTGGCGATTTGGGTTCGTCGCGGTGCTTCGAACTAACCAGGAGGGAAAAGTTTTGGTCTCAAGCAATGTTGGATTCTTGATTAAATCGGGATTTCCTTTGACAATTCTCTTTAGTTGGGATTGCTACATAGCTGCGATTCATTCAGTTTTCTGCATAAGGTGGACCGCGTTTGATCTGTTCTCAGTTAATGCAATTTGAGCCCTACGCCTATATGAGGGCTCTCATCTGGGAGGGAATCTAAACTTTTGTTGTGTCAAAGTGGAGCCAATGGAGGAATCTGATCATATTTGGCATTGGTGCAGAGCTCGCAAGATAATTTTCCCAATGAGAAAAATTCAAGGAGATGAAATTTTTTCAGCAGCTAAAATCGGCACTCCTGTAAATCATGTGCCCTGTTCAAACATTCGAAAGAGAAAGCAACACATGGATCCAGTTCGAAATTCAATTCCAGAAGTTGATTACGCGAAGAATAGGGATTCATCACAGTCCCCGATCTTAGTAATGGTAGATCATGAATCTTCATCAAGGACAAATTCAGATACAATCTCAGATCATCCACAAGGTGATTCAGGCCCAGGTGGTCAGTTCTTGCATCCGCCTATGAGCTTTGCGGGTGAAAATTCAGATGAAGATCTGATTGTTTATCAGAAGTTGCAGCCATCCAGATTGAGAGTGAAGAGAAGGGGACAAAAGCCTGCTCTTAAACAGAGCGGTTTATTATCTGGTGAAGGGATGAAGGGTAGTTCGGATCAATATATAGCCTGGAATAGGGAAACCTCGATGGAGGCCTCTTCGTCTTGTTCAATTTCAAAAGTGGTTGTAAATAATATGCAGTTACAGTCACGGAGTACAAATAGAGAAATCAGGAATTTGAGGACCGTTACTAGGTCTGAAACCAGTTCCAGCTACATTAATTGTCCGTGCCATCCACCTGCTAGCAAGAAGCCCGAAAGGAATCAGAGCTTGATTTCTGAGGCTGGAGAAAGGCTTCCCGAAATTGAAAATCCGGAGGCCAAATCTGAAATCTTCTTTCAAGAACTTCATCTTTTAGCTGAAGTTTCCGTTCTAGTTCTGCAAAATGAGCTGGCTTCTCTCCCTGAGAATATCAGAGGAGAGAAAGATATTAGAAAGGCTATCTTCACTCCCACTGGGGTATCCTTCTTGCAGAAGAGAGGACTCAGAAGAGCCAAAAGTGCTTTTAAACATGGTGATCCCGATGCTCCGAAGATGTTTGATAATCTACAGTGGAATCTGAGTGCTGCCGATTCAAAGTCTCTCTTGACAGTCGATAGCATCTCCATATTAGGGACCCATGTGCCTACAGAGCACAATGAAAACCAGGTTATAGGAAATGGGGATAATGAAGATCAAATGGCGATCCCCCAGTTGCGTTGCTCCAAGAGAACTAGATCTCATGCCTTGCCAGCCAAGTATTGTGACTCTGTTATGCAGCCATGGAAGAGAGGTACTAGACTTTAGTTCAAATCCTTGACTCTGTTGATTTCCACCATAGGGTTGAAAGTTGAAATCATCATATGATTTTTCCAAGTTGTTGCATTATTGTTTCTTGCATGTAAGAGTATTTGGAGGCTGTTTGCTGAAATGCTCAGTAACTTTGAGGGTAAATGGAAATGTTATCTCCATCCACTTTCTAGACGATGGAAGAAGCCATTCATGGGATTTTTTCGTTCTCTTGCTCTGTATTACTCTCTTTTGTGTTGAGTGTACATAATCTAACTTTTTAATTCACATTTCTTGCTATGTCTCACTGCTTTTATCCATTCATTTAACTTTTAAGAGCTTGTTACACTGACGAGTTTCTGGTTTTCCATTCAAGGTTGTGTTTTAGCTCTATTCCAATTGTTAACCATTTAATTTCTTATTAATTGTGGACACTTTGGCTTCTTATATATTGAGAGTTGTGTATAGGTAATTGTATTTGAGTTGTGAACAATTTTTAGCATGAATAATGGTATTCGCTAGTGCCAATTGATTTTCTGATGTAATTGAATATTGAAGGGATTTTCAAACTGATGCATTAAGTAACCGAATCCACGTATAGCCATTGCATAGAAGTGAAATGAATGGGCTTCCTTGATTCCAACATCTACTAGACTAACTCTTGTTTGCGTGATGCATATGCCCACATTTTCTGTTTGGTAACTTTATGGGCATCATATAGACTGCAAATAATGTTAATGCTGCCAACAACTGTGACTCGAATAATAAACTCATCAAGGAAGTTACAGCAAGAAACGTCAACACAGCTTCAACTGGCAAATCTGAAAAACATTATTTTCGTCTTTGTTCTCTATAGAGACCGCAGACTCATAGAAAATGGCCAACAAATGAATCTAACCTATTCCATTAAATTCCTTAATGTATATAGCTCTCTACCAAATTCAACTACATCAGTTAATTTACTGAAATAAATAATTACTGTGGCCCTCTATCAAATCCCAATACATCAGTACAAAATATTCTACTTTGCATCATTTTAGAAAGTTCTTGTATCAAATGTTGTTTTGGGTTTTTAGTCCTTCCAGTTTTCCATTTCCTTTTGTAAATAAATGCATCTGATACCTTTTTAGTCCTCTGCCTATAGAGAGGCCAAATAGGAAGGGTTAATGGCCGAAGAGCCCGCGTGGAGAATCTATAATAAAGTTTTCATGTAATCATGCCAGCTAAAATATTTCCAATAGTAGTTTCTCTTCCATTCAACGAGGGATAGGCCTTCGGTTCATGTTAACTTTTCTTGTTCTTACTTTGAGAAGGCAAACTTCATGGGCAAAGCCTGCAGCGATTGTTAACTAACAGAGGCATGGAAGCTTTCTTTTCACCACACTGGGAAAATTGGGAAAATTGACAATCCCTGTATCATGGATAGCCCTGTGGGGTCGTTCAGTTGGTTGGAGCTTTTGTGGCTAAGCCGTTTGTAGGTTGAGGTTGAGGGTTCAATTCCCTAGGCCCTCCAGGTCAGGCTCCCAAAACTGATGCTGATAGGGTGAGGTCCCTTCAGGTGGGCCCCTTCAAATTCTTCCCATGGACGTAGCGTGTTCTGTGAAAGTTATCCCCGGAGCAAACCACATTAAAAAATCCTGTGTCGAAAGTTTGAAACAATGCACCCTGAGAGGATAAAATCATATCGAAAGCTGGGACTTGAGGCACAAAGATTGTGATTATGGAAATTATCTATTTTTCAGTTTTGGTCAAGTTGGTAATATCTGATGTAACGAAAGGTTTCTAATGAATGACATGGAAAATAAGTCTATTGGCCTATAGTTAGATGGTACGTAAAAATGCTTATTATAAAAGAAACAGAAGCTCAAATCTTATAGGTTAACTGTTCAAATAAACAGTGTCTTCAAAGAAGGGATATGAGAAACAACTTTAGTACATTGATACACATGAAAGAATGAGGAGCTTAGTCAATTATGGTAAGGAATTTTATTTGCGCAATATATATATCATGGAATCTTTTTTAAAATGGTGAAACAAGGTTGAAGAATGGGCAAAACAAAAAGGCACTTTCTTGTCATTACATTGGGAAAATTGATAGTCCTAGTCTTGTGGGGTTGCTCAATTGGTTGGAGTTTTTGTGGCCAAACTGTCAGTAGGTCGAGGTCGAGGGTTCAATTCTCTAAGCCTTCTGAGGTCAGACTTCCAAAATTGATGCCAACAGGATAAGGCCTTTTAGGTGGGCCTCTTGGAATTCTTCCCGTGAACGTGAACGTAGCGTAGCGTGTTCTGTCTAATTTATAAAGCAGCGAACCACATTAAAAAAAATGTAATGTATCATGTACAGTCTCTGTATAATATAGTGGATGTATCAGGGACTCTGAATAATATAATGTATGTATCAGGGACAGTCTCTGTATTATATACTGTATCTTTAGGTGGTGAATTTTGAGGCAGATAATTTATAAGTGTTGTCCATGTTGTAAATTATATATTAATATCACATGTAACAAAATAAATATGTGTATTATTATATTTAATTATATTATAATAAATTTATATTTATCTCAAAAAGGAAGCCAGCAGATACACAGGCCCCATCCATGGCTTCTTTGATGGTAGCAAACAGGGATACCAATCAAAGTGAAGTAGGAGGGATCCTGATCACCTCTGCTTCAAAACATATCTCCTATGACTGTGGTTTAGGTGCTGGCGCCAACAATTTTGGGAAGTGAAGGCTGCCACCAAAGAAAGTTTAAAAAACTTATAACTGTGAAGATTTTAAACTTCAAAAACTCACATATATGTGAAGATTCTAAATTTCTGATAGATGGAATGTAAGATTCCAAAGAAAAGAGAAACATTCATTTTTAGGTAAGAATGCATTTCAACAATATTTTTTCCACAGTTCTTTCACACATCTTAGAGAACTCCACCAAACAGTTGAATCCCTTTCTAAGCAGGTTTGCAGAAGGGATCCTGGATCTCTCTTGATCAGGGTGTCGACTAAAGGAGTGGAAGAATATCTCCCTTTTCGAATATTTGAATCGTAGATGTTGTTACGAAGCAGCTTCGACGCAGATTACTGCCATGACGCCTCGATATTCGTGTTCTCGGGGTATTTTCTTTATTCAGACCGTATCAAATAAAGAAATTTTGTTGATATTATTTGAGGATTAATGTTGTTGACATTGTATGTTTAGATGAGAAACAACGATTTCCATCTCTATTTCATGGACAATGTTTTAATCAATTTTTTTGCAATTTAATATATATATATTTTTAACTTTTATAGGAAATTTTATTCATAGAAAATGTTTTAAATTTTATTTTTTGGTTAATAAGTAGTCTTTATTTAATAATGTTTTGATAGTCATTTAGGGTTAGTTTTAGGGTTTACTCCCCAATAGGGTTAGGGTTTTGGGCCCAGTAGAATATCCTTGAAAATTCATACATGACTAGCCCTACATGTGTTGGTAATGAAAGTTGACATGGAATCCACTCGGTACCATGGTGGTCAACAAGATATGTCAACTTGCGACTCTGTACCATGGTGGTCAACAAGATATGTCAACTTGCGTGATGTATAATGTCATCATTGAACTCTGATTGAGGTGAGTTTTGTGCCATTGGAAAGCTCTCAAAGTGTAGAACAACATCAATGGGGTAAATAAATATGTTCATAAACTTTTGATAACAAATAACATCATTTAAGCCCTCAAATAACCTCGGAAGATTATGGACCCTAAATTTGCAAAGTAAGACATGTCCCTAAAATGGGCCTTACAAGTTAATTCATTCAACCTTTCCACCTACAAAGCACCAAAATAGATGACAAATAATATATTAATCCCTTTCAGATCACTTCTAGTTGACTAAAAGGGGCCTTCCTTAGACAAAAGGAGACATGTTAAGGACCCAAGACCTAGAGGCATTTGGTATGGTAGGAGTCGATGTCTACCCCCTTATGGATAACTAGTAGATTATCTTAGGTCATAAAGTTTTATTTGTACATAATGATGTTGTTACATGCCCAGGTATTTAGATTACATAAAGAGAGACTAAACTTCAATATTGTAGGCTTTTTTTTGTTTTGAAAAAAAATATGTTTTTAGTTTTAAAATGGAAAATTCCATAATCAAATTTCTAACTTTATTTTTTTTTATTATAAAATAATAACCTAAATAATTTTGTAATTTGTTATAATAAACTATATGTAAAAAACAGAGGCTAAACAAATGAAGGAAGAGAAACCTCAAAGAATAGTGTTGCTTGCAATCATTGATAAATTTAAGGATGGGCTTATTTGATGGAGCTTCACAATGAATTTCTTTTTTTTTAAAATTTAATGCTAGATTAGGAAAGATAAACGTTAAAAGGGAGGTTGAGAGTGTTGTGTAGCTCCAACTCCCATAGTTTACCTTAAGTGTTCAATCTGAAGGCATTCACCCTTATGCGGAGGTGCTTTCACTCTTACATCAGGTCACTTTGTTAAGAAAGAATAGCACGACCTGTTGTTGAGGACAAATATCTCAAAAAAATCCATGACCACTAGCTCAAGAAATATGGTTTTTCTTTTTCTTCCTTTGATTCCATACTTGAATTCGTCAAATTTTGTCTCATTCTCATCTTCATCTTCACTTTCCTTCTCATCCTCAATATCATCTCAGGCTCCTTAGGCATGCTTCCACCACTACCCACTATAAATTTCATTTTCATCAACTCACTATTATCCAAATACATAATGCCCTTCACTCCATGGGATACTAACCCACACTTCATCATTTTAGTTTGTTTTAATTGGGGAATACTTTAATCCCACCTATTATTCTTGACATCCCACCTACTAACCCACACTTCATCATTTTAGTTTGTATCAACTTGATCAATGGATTTCTTCCAGCTCATCAATTGTTGGCAATACTTGAGCTCCCCATTGCTCCACATCATAATAATTTTTTCAATTGATTCTTCTTCTAAATCGTCTGTCTCACATGAACTATCATAATTTTCTCCCAACTCATCTCCTTCCTTTCATCATCCCCACATTTCTCACTCTCTCTTGACTCACACCCAACAACATACTCATTCCTTTCTTTAATATATTCTTCTTTCAAATAACTTTATTTATCTAATTCTACAGTTCTTGAGAATTTCCTACCTTCTATGTCTTCACCTACTCTTTCCTTATTGCTATTGCTACTATACAATCTTGGCATTCCTTCATGATTCCCTATATCAATATCTTCATCTCTCATGGATTTAGTGTTACTATCAACATCAACATTTTCCTTTACTTGTGGCTTGCATTTAATTGCCTCATGCCTTTTATCAATATCCTCATTAACAACTTCATGAATAGAAAACCCATTCTCAAGCTTCTCCATGTCTAGTGCTTCTTCAAATTCTAAACAACATTCATTTTTTTTCTCTTCATTTTGTTTATGTTGCTTGGCAACTTCAACAACTCATGAGGGTGTTCTTCATCGTAATTTGTAGTTCTAACACTTCTTTCAACACCCGCACAAACAAAAACATTTAAATAGTGAAATAAAATAAAGAGTTCTTCTAGCTTCTCCTATTACTCTCCTCTTGCAGCTTGGACTGTTGCACACGAAACTTCAATAGTTTTCTTCTCATCTTCCAATGAAACCATGGCAATCTTAGCATCCTTTCCAACTATTACTAGGGAATTCTTCACATCCATGTCTTTGTGTCCATCATCTATATGGGCCATTTTCTCAAGGTTATACTTATGCTCCTCTATGACATAATGTTGATGTATTTGTAACCTTGAAATATATTCTGATGTATATTATCTTGTATGTTGTTGTACCCCCATTGGGGATGTGTGTTACCCCTTTATGAGATGTCTAAATTGTGTCTAGACCTTGAGGTACAACCTCCGTTGTAAGTTAGGGCAATAGTCCCCAGTGTAACATCATGTAATATGTAATTGTGGTCTCTCTAGGAGAAGTGGGCCCCATGTGAGATGACATGTAGGCTCGAGTCTTATATTTGGTCAGTGACTTGAAAGGGTATAAATAGGGAGTCGCTCTCCCTCATTTATACACACCTCACACACTCTCTAAGGCACATGAGAGAGAGAGAGAGAGAGTCATAGGAGGAGAGAAAGATAGTTGATGGACATTTCTTATTACTGGTTTTGATCATCTTACTATTCTCAAGAAGTTTGCAGGGTTTTCTCCTTTATGGTTTCCCCGTTGAAAATATCCGTGTCTTGCGTATCTTTTATATCTTATGCATTTTGTTGTACTTGTTATTCTTTCAGATAAAGATCCTAGATAATCTAGTCAGATCTTAAGAAAATATAACATGGTATCAGAGCCTCTCTACAAGAAGGCATTGTGCAACTATGGGAACTAGGGCTTCCTAGTTGAAGGTATTCTCTCCACAGATCATCAAGCAAGGAGGGCTAGGCTAACTCGCCTCACTAGGGCGCATTTATTGGTGGTATCATTTTTTGAATCGGAGAAGTTTCATTGTACAACCGAAATACAATTGCAATGGTAGCTAATGGAAATTAGGGTTTCAAGCTTGAAAACCCTAGAAGACTGAATTTAGTAATCCTGGAACTTTCGCCATAAAACAATATTGGAGAAGGATCAAAAGCCGAAACTTTTACAAGAGGAAGATAAATTCATGTTGTACACTGTGTGAAATTTTCAGCCTCATATTTGCTATACTTCAGGAGACATTAGAGGAAATTTCAACTCAAAATGGGCCTCCTAAGGAAAATTAATAAAATAATAGTTAAAATAATAAAATAATATTTATTAATTTTGGAGGAAGAAAAGAAAAAACTACTTTTTTGTTCGTATTTTCGACATATTTCCGTGTGTTTTTACTCAAATTTCGATCGGGATAGCGCCTTGGATGCGAAATTAAATTCTGCATCCAATGAGTCCCACTCGGCATACTTTTGACGAGCCCCACTACCCCCAAAAACAAGAAATACCTGAAAAAACATGATGATGATGTCATCATCACTTTTTTTCAGGTATTTCTTGTTTTTGGGGTAGCGGGGCCCATCAAAAGTATCTCGAGTGGGTAATCATTGGATGCATAATTTAATTCCGCATCCAACGAGCTCTCCCGATCGAAATTTGAGTAAAAACACAGGGAGATATATCAAAAATACGAACAAAAAAAGTAGTTTTTTTTATGATACCTATCCCCAAATTTATATTAAAAAATTGTTTAAGAGGTGCTCCCTTTTTGAATTTTAAAGCATTTTGATTGGCTAATACATGATGACATGGAATTTTTATTATTTTTGGAAGGTCCATTTTAAATTGAAATTTCCTCTAATGTATAGTTCCTCCAAATCAGGGTTCTAGCGTCCTCCAGAATACAGTCATAAACATGTGACCTAGGGATATTTGCTATATCTTGGGCTAGGAAAGTCCAAACGTAATTTCAAAAGATGTTTCAGGTAGGGAATAGACTGTAGTTTTTGTGGTACGTTTTTCAGACCCAGAATGTGAAACGGTAACACATGGAAGTCTGTACAAGTTCACTATACTGAATAGTCCCCAAAACATTCACCTTTGGAAACTCAGCATAAGTTCCACTTGGAGAATCCATTTCTTCTCTAACCTGTGGGGTTGGAAATAAGACATATCAGGCTATCGTAGTGAGAAGTTTCAGACTTTAAGGATCTGAAACTTTGGAGATATATCAGAATCAATATCAGTCATTTCTGCAAAAGAAATTGGAAAACTTGGGCTTCATGTTCCAGGAGTTTCCCTCCACTGTTTTCAGAAAAGGAGTACATTGAATAGATGGCCTTGAAAAGGCCCATCTTTTTATCCAATCAAAATTTTGAAATTCCAAGTTTTGAAAATTAGTTTTTCTCTAACAAACCCTAGATCAACCAGCTCCAGAACCAGGACAAACACCTCAAATTGGTAAGATCTAAATTTTTGTTATTTACATTTGAGGTTCTCATTTCAAAATGTCTAATCACACCAGCTTGATAAAAAGCTTGGTGAAGCCGACAACTTCCGAGTATGGAAGTATAGGACCTCCGTGATCCTTGAAGAAATTGACTTGGATCAGTATTTCAGTAAGGAAGTTCTAAGAGCCAAAGGGAGATAAGGCTAAGGCTAGAGCCAAGAGAATCATTGCAGATTCTATTAAAGATCATCTCATTCCTCATGTGTCATCCTTGAAGACACCAAAAGGAAGTGTTCGATGCTATGATGAAGAAGAACAAGATATCCTTATAACCACCTTGAATGGCCTCCCAAGATCATGGGATTCATTCATTCGAGGAATGTGTGCCAGAAGGAAGTGATTACCTTTAGCAGACTCTGGGAAGAGTGCACACAAGAAGAAGGTCGACTCATAATAAGAGAATAGAAGATGGGAGCAACTGAAGATCAATCTTTCACGATTCAAAGAAGATCCCTCAAGCGATGAGAAATATGAAGGACTCAATTCTTGAAGAACCTCTTATCCATCTTAGCATTTGGATAAGAAATGATGCTGTTATGAATGAAGAAGATGATGAAGCTGAAGGCTCGAGAAGGAGTCTACCCACAAATAAAGATAAGTTTTCAATTGTCATTTCATGATATTGTTTGGTTGTGTATTTTTTTTATATTCAGTTGATGTGTTATGCATGTTTGAGTATTTGCATTTATATTTATTGAACTGCACATGATGGGTAAATGATGTTGTACAAATTCCATTACTACTTATCTAGATGAAAACCTCTTTGTTGGCATATTAGGAGTAGTACACACTCTTAATAACATTGGGGTAGAATGCATCTAGAAGTTACTGTATATATACATGACATGGATGAATGTTGTAGCATTGGCTAAAAGAGTTGCATGGTTATGTGACATATATTTGTCACTATTAATATATTTTGAAAATTATGATATGTTTCTAATCATGCAATTAAATTTGACTTTTATATCATTATGAAGAACAAGTAATGATAGTTCATAAGAGGAACACAAAGATTCTTGGGTCAGAGACACCATAATGAAAGAAAGAGCTTCAAAAGAGAACAAAGAGAACGGTAGATCCACCTCTAGAGATGAAGACCACCTTGGGCACAAGAAATAATCCAAGATGAAGAATAGTATGATGATACTTCCAAAGAAAGAAAGAGGCGTCAGACACACTCAAGTTATGTGACACTGTTGAGCGATATCATTGATGCAGAGCCTTCCAACTATGAAGAAGTAGACAAGAAGAAAGGGAAGGAGACTATGATCAAAGAATACCAGTTCAAGAAGAATGATGTCTAGGATGCGGTGTCGAGACCTGAAAGTAAGTCCGTAGTGTCTTCCATATGGATCTACAAGATATAGCATGCAGTAAATGGAAACATTGTGGGATACAAGGAAAGATTCGTAGCATGAGGCTTCTCATAGAAAGAAGGCATAGACTACGAAGAGACATTTGCACCACTGACGAGTCAAGTATACGTAGAGCAACCACTGGTAGATGAGACACATGAAAGGAAGACTCATGTGTGCAAATTAAAGAAGGCCTTTTACGATCTCATAAGGCACCCATGGGATAGAACATACAGTTACATAAGGAGCTTGAAGATCACCTAGAGTGATGAAGATCTTAACCTTTTCTACAAGATTGAAGATGAAAGCCCATAGAGGATGACAAGCTCACAGATGGGTGCGAGAAGAAATTTTCAACAAAGTTCAAGATAGAGAATCTTGGTGTCCAGTGACCCTATATGGATACATAGAATATTAGTAGCAGAGGAAGCTACTTGTCACTCCATTACAGAATGTTTCAATACATAGACTACGAAAGGCAGAGGGAGAATGATGCTCCACTTTAGAGGGGGTGACTACAGAAGATCTTGAGGTTCAACATGGTACGACAGGATGGAAAGCTTACTGATGGCTCTAGGCTTTACTGGGAGTAAAGAGGATTCCAACATTTATTTCAAGGTTGAAGGTGGAAGACTAGTGATGCTCTTATTATATGTCAATGACCTGTTCCTAATAGGAAAAGAGGAACTCATTAAATATGCAAGAATGATACTTGCTACCGAGTTCGAGATTAAGGACTTGGGTATGATGCACTACTTTCTAGGCATGGAGGTGTGGCAGAGTGCGGATGGAATCTCCCTTGGACAAGGGAATTATGCAGTGGAGATCCTGAAGAGGTTTGGGATGATGGACTACAAGGCCATGGCCACACCTATGGCATCGAGGTTAAAGCTATTGAGTGATGCTTCATCAGAGACAGTTGATGCCACCATGTATTGTTAGATGATTTGTTCGTTGATGTGCCTGACGAATACAAGACCAAACACATGTTTTACTGTGAACGAGCCAGTTCCTGATAGATTCGAGACATGCTCACCCGGTTGCAAAGCATGCAGTGAGGTACCTAAAAGGTACAGTTGAGTATGGGCTCAAGTATGATACGAATTAGAATACTAACCTACATGGTTATGTTGATTTGGATTGGTAGCGCCACTAAGAAGAAGAGCACCTTGGGTTGCTTCTTCAATCTGAGATCCAATATGGGCTACTGGTTTGATAGGATGCAACCCTGCATGGCGTTGAGTACAGGCGAGGAAAAATATGTTGCCACTTGCTCGACTATTTGTGAGGTAGTATGTTTCTTTTGAAAGCTATTATTTGATTTGATTGATCTGACTTGCATTTTTTGTATGATGCAGAGAGGAGCAGTGAAGCTCCAATATATGATCCATATCAAGATCTCTTGAAAGAGGGAGCGATGAGTTATAGCATAGTCGGTGAGACAAATTGTCTGAGCATAAAATACTAGCGAAGCTCGTAGGTTGCTCAGACGTAATCAGTCATGTAGGTTGTCCTCAGATGTAATCAATTCTGGCAAAGCTCGCAGGTTATCCTTGGATGTAATTAGTCCTGATGTGATTCTATGCTAGAAATGGCCAGAGTGAAGTTTGAATACTTCAGAGAGAAGATTTGTGTTCTTCAGATCGAGGTTCCCTCCAAAGGGAAGTGATGAGTCCGGATGACGCAGATACACAGATCCTTTCCGACATGGTGGCAGGTTGGGCCTCCCATGGTCATGATGTAAGTGCTGGAGTCTTCCTAGATGGTAGTAGGTGTGTCCTACCATGCCAGTGGATGTAATTGCTGGAGCCTTTCCTAGATGGTAGTAGGTGTGTCCTACCATGCTGGTGGATGTAAGTGCTAGAGCCTTTCCCGAATGGTAGTAGGTGTGTCCTACCATGCCGGTGGATGTAAGTGTTGGAAGCCTTTCCCAGATGGTAGTAGGTTTGTCCTACCATGCCGGTGGATGTGAGTATTGTGTTATGTATATCTGAGTTGTGCTCTGTGTGACGATGAAATTATCTGAAGATGATGAGGTAATAGTAGGGTACACAAGTATTGCAAGGCATGTAATCAATCTTGGGATGCTCCTTCAGGTTTTGCAGTGGCATATAATCAGTCCTGGGAGATCTTGCAGGTTTTGCAAGAGGCATATAATAAGTTCTGGGATGTGCCTACTTGATGGCTTGCTCGCAGAGACGATGAAGACCTGGTAGAGGGCTAGGCCTACATCTACGATGAAAAAGTGTTGGCACTGTAGATGAAGACCTGATAGAGGACTAGGCCTACATCCAGCATGAAAAAGGGCTAACACTATAGAAAATTTTGATGACAAATAGTATGGGACGATTGTAAAATTATAAGAAGATGATGGTAGCAGCTATGATGAAAACTCTATGACTTTGTGATAATATTGATGTGATGAATACTTGACTAGATGTGTTGATGACTGTGTAGAGAGAGGATACCTTTCTAGTTAAGAGGGATGTATTTGTAACTTCGGTAGATATTCTGATGTATATTATCTTGTATGTTGTTGTACCCCCATTGGGGATGTGTGTTCCCCCTTTACGAGTGGTCTAAATTGTGTCTAGACCTTGAGATACAACCTCTGTTATAAGTTGGGGCAATAGTACCCAGTGTAACATCATGTAATATGTAATTGTGGTCTCTCTAGGAGAATTGGGCCCCATGTGAGATGACATGTAGGCTCGAGTCTTATATTTGGTCAGTGACTTGAAATGGTATAAATAGGGAGTCACTCTCCCTCATTTATACACACCTCACACACTCTCTACAGCGCATGAGAGAGAGAGAGAGATAGTCAGAGGAGGAGAGAAATATAGCTACTGAACATTTCTTATTACTTCTTTTGATCATCTTACTATTCTGAAGAAGTTTGCGGGGTTTTCTCCTTTATGGTTTCCCCGATGAAAATCTATGTGTCTTGTGTATATTTTATATCTTATGCATTTTGATGTACTTGTTATTCTTTCAGATAAAGATCCGAGATAATCTAATCAGATCTTAAGAAAATCTAACACATAAGAGTTGTCATTCTCACAAACATGTATACTAGTATCTTCTTTATGTTTTCCTTCACTTTCTTTAGCCTTTAAGGGCATTTATTTTTTAGCTTCTTTAACTTTCTTTGCGGTCCTTCTCTTTACTACAAGCTCTTCATTCAATTCCTTGTCTCCCTAGGATGATTCCCCACTATAACTTGGTTTTAAAAGCCACTCTTCTAGATAGGAAAGTTCTTCTTCCAATCACATTATAGTTTTCTTCTTGCTCGTAGGTACCTGGACCAATATACCTTCCTCAGAACTCGATAGCTGAAAATGCCATTCTTTTGCTTCCTATTCATTTGAAACTATTGGATCATTGTCTTCCTTCTCCTCATTTTCTACACGTGTCAATGCATTAAAATTAATCAATAAAATATTGGAGCTTTGGGATCCATCTTCCTCTTAAATCATGTTCATTTCTTTGATAATTGAAACAATTCTTTCTCCATTCTTATCATATGCCACTTGCAATCCTTTCTCTTCCAATTGCTCATATACTCCCTTGTCTCCTTCAAATGTGCAATCTATTACATGTACCACCACCTCTATTTGCATACTAGATACAAGTTTTTCCTCGTTCTCCTCATCCTCTTGTAGGTTTGCTACTGCAATTATTTCCAAATTAGCCTAACTTTCCTCATCTTATTCTTTTGGCAGATCCTTAATGACATGTTCACCATCTTTAATAACTTCCTTCTTCAAATAAATTTATTTTATTTATTTTTCAAAACTTAAGATTTTATTTTCCTTATCATATTTATATTTTCTCCATTTTATTTTTCTTATGTTCATGCTAAGTAGTATTCACACTTGCTCAACACGTCCTTCATCTTTACTTTCATCTTTTGTAGTTTTATATTATTTTCTACACCCCACATTCATAAATACTCAAATTATATTTGGATCTCTACAAGATCCTTCTTCATTTCTTCTTTTGCAACTTTGATAGCTCCATTATCAACTTTAAGGGTTTCCTCTTTCACCATTTCTCCCACTGCTTTTGATAGTCCCATCCTCATGTTTATCTCATTCATTATTACCATGGTCCTTCTTCATGTCCATACTCTTCATGAATATAGGAGTCTTCATCTTCACCACACAAGTTTTTGATGGTACTGCTTTCAATTCTTCCCTCATCCTCCATGAGACTCTAAGTTGTCTTCTGTTCCATTCCTTCAATCCCTCATTCAATATTCTCTAACATGACTATGAAATTCTCAACATCAACTGCAACATTCTCCATTGCAGTAAAGTCTTCATTCACTATTCCCAATTTCATATTGTCTTCAATTATCTTCCTTTCTTGGTTGTCCTATAGCATTCCTTCCCCCAAAATCCTTTCTCTATCAAACACTACTTCAAATGTGAATTTTTGACTAGTTCACTTATTTATTCATCTATAATAGCAATGGATTATTATCCAGTTCATCAACAACCTCAAAATCATCTTCATTTTCTCCAATAGGATTGTTGCTTTTCTCTTCACTTCTATCATTAATAAAGCTACTTTTTTCTTTGTTTGTACTTCTATAATTACAAACATAAAAATCATCAACATAACCACTTGTTATCAAAGCCATGTCCTTTAAATGCTCTCCATAATCGAGTTCACAATTAATGATCTCTACATCAACATTCTCTTTCGTCTCTAGCAAGCATTCAAATACCTGTTGCACCTTTTGAACTTGGGAGCATTCTCCCTCATTATATACACATTCTTCTCCTTTAGTTGTTACCAACTCAATAATATTCCCTTCATTTGTAAACTCAAGTTTCCTACTCATGCCTCTGCATGCATAACCTTCCTCAATCACTTTACCAAATTCTACCTATGTTATCCAAGGAACATATTCCAAGGACTCACATTCCTCTAGTGTACATTCGATGATCTCATCTCCATCTTAAATATCTTTGTCATCTTCATAATCCTCCTCAAGTGAGAGTTTTTCACCCTCACTATCATCCATGTCAACTTGACATTTTGTTTTCTCTATGTTATGCCTCAGAGTGTCTGAAGGATTCCTTCTAGATGTGCCTGAGTGAGTCATTTCTCTTTCTTTTGTAAAGGCCAAATTTTTGGTGCTATATTATGTAGAGTGTTGATTTTGGAGCTAAATACCCCTTATCAGGTCATGTAAGGTCCTATTGGTTTTCATGCCAGGAAGTGTTGGCTTAGAGGCATTGTTTAATTCCTCTTGATGGGCGAAAGTCCCCCATCTTGTTGGGCCATTTAGGCCTTGGGTTGGTGTCTGGTACTTCTTGGGATGGGTTCATTAGGACACATGATCACACTCATATTTTTCTTTATAAACGTGATTGAGCATGTAAGGATGTAATATCCCCATGACATTCCCTTTATTTTTTTTATGTTTTGAAATTTTATTATTTTTATTATTATTGTAATGAGTTATGAAACTCAAAGAATGAAATGATTTTTGCACAAACAAACATTTTTATTTATTTATTAATAAAGAAAATAACACTTAGAGAACTCAACTACATGAGGGGACAACAACCATGGCACCAATGAACATGTGTAAGCAAGCTAAGAGTGATTGATACCAATCAAATCCAATCCAAAGCTCAACAACCAGACAAGATCCTAAATCATAGGGATTTAGGGATTTGATTGGAGATTTGATTGGGATGGCATAAGACCTGGGCAAAGCTACTTATATGAGTGCACTAGAATAGCACGGGACACCGTGTTGTGCATGGGAAAAACGATTGTTGAGCGTTTTTCTATTTTTATAAGTCCATCATGAGAACTTGTTATGTACTCGAGATTGAGTGCCGCGAGGAAGTGTCTTGCTATTCTAGTGCATGGTTGGTGATCCAGCTCGGGGGTGGAGTGGAGCAAACCGTTGAGTTGCTGCCTCCTATGGTTGGGAGGAGTTGATTCTCCAAGTTTGTTTTTCCCTGGATTCACGTAAGTAGATCGGATTTGCCTTCTTACTCATAGATCTATGGAACTCTATTTTATGAATTTCTGATCTAGGTTGCTTTTTAATAAAATATCTAGGCAGAGTTATTTTAATGGGATGGTCTTTATTTTCAAAATACAGAGTTGTTGTTTCGTTCTTCTTGGTTAATTTTTTTTTTGTTATGAAATCGAAAATAGGTACAGACTACCGATCGACTGAAACTTTGGGTTTCTATAAAATTACATATGTGGAAAAATAAAAGTGTGTCCTACTTGTTTGCGTCTTAGAGTTACAATTCTACAAATCATGCATCCTTTGTTATTATAAACCATAACGTCGAGAAGAAATTACAACTAACGCAGTCTTCCTCCTCACCATCTTCAAATAGTTTGTAATTAAGGACTCTAGTTTACGGTAACACTCGAGATATATACAATTTAGTTTAGTCGAGGTTCTAGCGACAGTTTATATTTTAAACTAATATTTACGATTTGGTAGTTAACTCTTCTACAATCTATGCATGAATGAAGGGGTAATTAATAAATACACGTTATTGTTTTGTTCTTTATGCTTCTTAATACATATAATGATCAGAACTATTTTTTATTTTTTATTTTTTTTTATTTACACTTTTTATAAATCGTTTATAATGCATTACTATTCCTGTGTAAATTATTAAATATGAAGTCATTTAGAGCACATTTGAAAAAGAACTTCCGTAAGTTTAAATTTATGGAAAGAGTTATATTGGACAAAGCTCACGTGTTTTATTTAATAGCAGGTTATTTATTATTGGTTCTATTTGTTCAAAAAAAAAATGTTATTATTATTATTTTTTATATTATATTTATATATTTTTTTGAGGAAAAGATTAGTAAATGAAAATCAAGAGATAAATATAATGTATTTAAATACTTATATCTTAAAGCTTATATTTAATGATTTTTGGTTTATATGGTTCTTATTTTGAAGAGAATTATGATGTTTATGATTATTATAGGATTTATAAGTTGTATAACTTATTTTTTAGAAAGACAATTACCGTTAGACGATATACCTAATTATAGATTTTATATGGAAAAGAATATTAATTTTGTTGAGAGAAAAAAAAAGACTCCTATATTGTTTTGCGTAGTTTGTTGCGTAATGCTGAAGTGACCCTTTTGAAGGCGTATTACGACCAACATTTATGGTTTATAATAATTACATTTTACGTTTCATGTGTAATAAATGTTGTATTTAAATTGCCTTAGTCAAAGTGTATTATTCTATTTGCTACGAAATTTGTCAATAAAGATCGTGGAATAAGGAAGACATCATTGATTAAGCGAGAGATACATACTTAGGAAGTGAATGCTTATGATAGTAGATTATAAATTAAGTTGTCGTTAGATGTTTCATGATTTTATTCAAAATTTAATATTTGGGTACGTTATAAAGGGTTTTCATACATGGTTTAGAAAATCTCATTTTTCCCACTTGGGACTATTGTTTTGATAGAAAACCCCTCCTCCTAGTTTCCAGACCCATGACATCATTCCTTAAAGAAGAAGCCTACATTTTTTTTAAAAGGAGGGCATTGAGGTGCAAGCATCTATTAGGATTAGTTGGGGCATGACATCCTCCTTTTGGATCACTTTGCACTTGGTTGAGCCTATTTTCACATTTTTACTCTTATTTTATGTTATTGTATGGTTCAATCCCCAAGTTTATGGGTGCACTATTCTAAAATTTTATATTTTGTCATTAACTTGTAGGCTCAAATTTGTAAAAGGTTGAGGGCTGTCTCATATAAATAAGACATCCTCATCTCATTTGTAAATCATGAACAAGGATTCAAATTATGTATTATTACTTTTTCTCTTGGTTTATTGGAGCACTTGAAGCTATGCACACCTTTCTCTTGGATGTGTTTTCTGCTTGGAGCTAGGCGGACTAGTTGTAATAATTCATGCTCAAGGGTGACCTAAGATTCTCTATCTTTCCCATTCTTGATTTATGTTCATAAGTTTATCTTCAAGTTCCTCACAGATGTTCACATTTCTGCCCTGAGCTGGCTCATTTCTTCTAGGATTTTTCCTATTCTCATCTACAAGCCCTCTTTGGTTGTTCCAATAAGGTCTTGGTCCGTAGGAATTTTCTATTCCTATCATGCTCCCTAGTTCTAGCTATATCCTTTATGAACAATGTGAGGCTTTTCATCATTTCAAACATTGCCTCAAGAGTGGGTTTCTCCTCAGTCATAGGTTCTTTAGCCTTCCTGGGTTTTGGATCACTACGGGAAGATGAAGGATCATAAACATATAAGAATTTCTTCTTTCCCATAGAGGCTATATTAGCTTCAGCTTTCTTGGCCCAGGTTTGAGCGGTTTTGAGGTCATTAGGGTTCTTTTCCTTAATATTTAGACCGAACCATCCATCAAAAGCATTTAGATAAAGTATCAGGATAGCTTGAGCAGCTGGTCTTATATCTTGGGGAACATTTGAGACAAGTTTGTCAAATCTTATATTGAACTCATGAATAGTTTCATTTTCTTTCTTTTTAACCTCAAACAATTGATTTAACAGGAACCTATTGTCTGGCTTAGCTGACCAATCTTCTATAAGTTTTCTAGTATAGGTCTCGTACCCATCTACATATCCTGGAGGAAATATTTCAAACCAACTCATGGAATCCCCTTCAAATGACGCTTTGAGGGAAACCAAATAGACATCTTCAACTTCAGCCCTATATGCATCCATATAATTCCATACCGATTCAATATGCTCTTCAAACGGGATTGCAGAGGATTCATTGAATTTTGGTAGTTTGTCAAAATATTTGTCAGGCATATCATGAGGAGCACCTTGAATGAGTGAGAAATCAAAAGGATCAGAAGGTCTAGCTCGACTTCCAAATTTCCTAGGTCCTGCGGGAGGATTGGTGTTGACCATTGGAGAACTTACTCTGGGATGACTACTTGGAGGAGTGGAAGAATTCGAATTATTGGTTGGAGAATTGGGTTGAAAAAAATGGGACTTGATTGAAACGCTTCTGGTGGGTTATTTAATATTTGCCGAGGTGAATTGATCACCATCCAATAAACGCTCGAATCCTGATCTTTAATATTTTTGTTATGATTATGAATGTACGTCAATGAGTAGTTTGTCAAAATATTTGTCAGGCATATCATGAGGAGCATCTTGAATGAGTGAGAAATCAAAAGGATCAGAAGGTCTGGCTCGACTTCCAAATTTCCTAGGTCCTGCGGGAGGATTGGTGTTGACCATTGGAAAACTTACTCTGGGATGACTACTCGAAGTAGTGGAAGAATTCGAATTATTGGTTGGAGAATTGGGTTGAAAAAAATGGGACTTGATTGAAACGCTTCTGGAGGGTTATTTAAGATTTGCCGAGGTGAATTGATCACCATCCAATAAATGCTCGAATCCTGATCTTTAATATTTTTGTTATGATTACGAATGTATGTCAATGAACTTTCAGGATTACTTCGACTTTGAAGGTTATACTCGTGGGTAGGTCCCTCAGGGGAGTCGTGTTGTGGAGTCGCTAGGTGAACGAATTGTCGTGTTCACTAAAATGTAATGTCGTAAGAGAGATATAAACAATACAGTGATCGTGTTAAATTAAGAAATTGAAATACAACCCTTGGATTAAAAGACCAAATGTGATATGAATGATTGTAAAGGTAAATGCATTCACATATGCTGGAGGTACGTATAATGAACCAAGGTAAGCCTCTACCTCCCTGAAAACATCGCCAAAAATGTTATCATGAATCTCGTAGTTGCCCCATCAGGCGATCCTATTCCGGACGATAGAGGAAAGGAAGCCAAAGTCATGACCTACGATATCCAAGACTTCCGAAAGAACTCAGATGTCACACCAGTCGATGATACCGACACTTCATACCCAGTGAAAACACAGAGCCCATAGGGCATCCCTATGACCAAGAAACCTTAAAATAAGGAAAATGATTAGATAGATGAAGGAACATTGTTATAATCTCTTAGTGGGATGGTTAATTAGAGTTTATAACAATCACTAAGAGATTTTGAGCATCTAGGTGAAAAGCCCTAATTTTGCCATAGGGTTTTAAGCAAAAAAATGGGATCTAAGGCAAAATGGTCAATTTTAATGAAACTAGATACTCAAAGTGATTGTTGGATGTAATATTAAGTGAATAAAACTGAAACCAACAATACCCAGTTTGCGGTTTGTGAAATACCCACTTCCCCCAAGGGGAGCATTTTCCCCTAAGTAGTAGGTTAGTGCTTTAATGGGAAAATGGAGTCCAATTGTCATGAAAATTTATAATTAGGGGTTTTATGTTTATTCCAAAGTGTGTTTTATGTTTTCAATATCGTCGCGAGCTAGAACCTATAAATCTACGAAATGAGGGTTTTAATATAACATAATGATGAGCAAATGCAGATACATAAAATAAAGGAAGAAAAATTTACCTGTGAGACATACTTGGATCTTGCAAATGAATTGAGAAATGATGAAGAATGCCACTTTCCCATTGAAATGGAATTTTTTGAATACTATCTTGTTGTTATTATGCCACAACTAGTCACCCTAGTGCCTCCTTCAACCTGCCAGATCAGAAAAAAATCAAATGATTAGACAAAGGAATGAGATCTACAGAATACATAAAATAAAAGGAATACAAAATCATTAAGAACAATATACTCCCTGATTCAAACACCCAGGATCCGAGATGAAGGTGTTTTGCCCCACAAAAACGCCCTCTCTCTCCTAGCGCGCCTCCTTTTCATGCAGATGGGATTGGTAAACAAAAAATGAAAGATGTATCCTGAATAAAGCTGAGTATAGAAGAGTAGCAATGCCAATCATCAGATCATCAAAACATCCACAAGATGCACAGGAGAGTAATCTCACACAAAAACCTCTTTATTAAATTCCGGTGCCAAATCTCATGAATACAATGGGGGGGGGGGGTCACCTCTCTTAAATAGCTAGAGAGTGTGCCCACATTATAACCAACTATCATCTGAAGGTCGATATTAAAACATCTTCGACGGTGGGGATAAAAAATATCAAGATCAATACATGGATCAAGTGACCTAGTCAACAAGGGGGTGCACTTTGCTCAAGGACGCCTATACCAAGTCAAACTCACAATATAACATAAAGTATGACATAGTAATACATGAGAGGGGGTCACTTACGGGCTTAATTCACCCTAGGCCCCTTTACAACTTCAAATCATATGATATAATCATGAAATACATCATTAGCCATGAGAGGGGGTGCCCCTTAGGGGGCTTTCCTCACTGGCTGAGGCAATACAAAATAATACAAACATCTGCTGACTGAAAATTGTTATAGGAATGTCCGAGATGCTGAAAAAAATCATCTGCCAAAATTCCAAGCCATTTCTTTGACCCAGGAGGCCAAATCGATTTTTTCAGTGATTTCTCTAGTTCATTTTTGTTGGTACATTCTCTCGAAAGTGATAAATCCACCATAATTCTCTCCAGGGTGAAAACTGGCGAAACCGACTTCTCTGGATGATCTGGAGACATAGAAGAATGGTATAAGTGACTACTCTTACCCCATGGAACACTGCTCTTCTCTAGAAAAACCAATCATACTGCCATTTGGAATAAAATTTGATCATTTGACCAATTATTAAATGATAATAATCACTTTTCTAGAAAACTTGGGCCAAACTCTCAAAATGAAAACCACAGTATTTGTCCTGGGCATGTCTGAAACAAATATAGACCATGTTGTTTTTTTGAGTCACTTCCTTGGGAACTGTGATTGACTCAGACAACAGAGTGGACCATGTCAAAGTACCCAAAGACAAGGTGAGATACTGCATCAATATGATCCTACAACCATCCAAGGTAAGGAATTCTCCAATGATGTATATCAAAACCAAACTTGAATAAGTTATTCATAATCATGGCGACAAATAATAATAATAATAATAATAATAAGGTGTACCTATGCTTCTGAAGAATCTTGGAACTTTCTGGAAGTCTACTTGTTCATGCCATACTTACAAAGGGTAAACAATGTGCTACAGATGGGTGAGGATGGAAGAACAAGGTTAAGGAAAAGGGGAATGACTTTTAACTGAATTTGACTCAGTGATCTATCTGAATGATTAATAATACACTCAACCAAGGTGACATGTGTATGACATATAGCAATAGGGGATGGAAGTGTCTCACAAATGGATAAAGTACTTGGATATGCTTCCCTTGGACTCTAACAAGTTTTACTTTGCACTTTATTTTCAACATAGGTAAACCTTCAAAGGTAGGTGTCCTGGAATCCTTCTAGGCTCCAATACTGACAAAGATCCAGCCCAATGCAAGCTAGTCTCACCCTCATGCCCTGTGGGGGAACATGAGTCGAGCACTATACAAGGAGTGAGTTCTCATCCTTTGACCATTAACCTTTTCAAATCACTTTACATTTCACAATATAGTATCCATCCTACAAGAGCAGGTGCCCTGGAAATCCTTCTAGGCTCTAGTAAATGACTAAGGCCTAGACTCGCTGCCAACAAATAGTCCATAGCCCCAACGGGTTTGCCTCTCCCCGCCACCCCTTTGGAGGGTAGATTGAGCCTTACATTATACAAGGAATGAGTGCTCAAACTCTTGGCCACTGACTACTTTTTAAACATTTATACTTTTTGCATCCTTTAGATATTGCTTTTGCACGTTCTGATGCTTTAGTGTTTAGCAACATTGTTATGATGGAGCACTCACTTTGAGAACTAAAGTAGAACTACCCTATGAACCCAGTCACACTGGCCAAGCCACATACTTCATAGCCACAAACACAAAGTAACATGGAGTCCATCATACATAGGGGTCACAATGGGGAAAATGATCTTCAATCTTACAAGTCTCAGTCAGTCTAAGTCATGGGATGAAATTGAATGTGGATGAACTGGATGGACGAGAACAAATAACATGGAATATTCATAGCACCAAGGTTTACAATTTGTAGAAGCATGGCATGAGCGACAATTTTCACATCAAATTCCTCAATTAATCATAACATAGGTTAAAGCACAATAGATATAGGCATAGGTCACCATAATCATCCTAACATGATAAGCATAGGTATCTGATATACATCAAAGAGGAAAATCAAACCATGAAAGTGTATACTTGATCTCACCATATATACTTGTCTCCAAATGATAAGCCCCTCTATAACTGTGTGTACCAACGTTGTTTTGTTGCTCTGCTACAATGAACTAGATCATCATCAAAAGAATCTTAATGGACTCCTGAATCTTAGTCCTAGCAAGGAAAATCTGATGAACAAGGCTTTGAAATTAAATGAAGTTGTAACCAGCCTAGATCCAAATCCTAGGCTCTATCAAGCACTGAGAGGGATCAAATCTCTTGAGGTGCAAACCTCTTCTTAGGTATTTCACTCAATGAGCTATCAACTTTGGTGTGTCCTATATATAGCCATTGATTTGATTCAAACCAAAAGACACATATTTTTATTTAAGGTGGACATATAATATTTTTATTATTAATATTTAATATTTTTTATGGCCGACATATAATATTTTTTATTATTTTTTATTTTGTTAGGAACAAACATTACAACATCTCCCACATACATGGTTTTAAATGGCATATGCAAGGCCCTCCTAAACCATGTACAATAAAACCATGGGTTGTTTAGGAGGCCTTACACATGGTTTTAAAACCATGTGCAAGGCCCTCCTAAACCATGTATAATAAAACCATGGGTTGTTTAGAAGACATTGCACATGGTTTTAAAACCATGTGCAAGGCCAACATTTTTTTGTGAATAATTCAATTTTTTATTTTTTATTATTTTGTTAGGTAGGAACATTACAACATCTCCCCCATATTGTGTTTTTTTTATGACCCACATTTTTTTTGTGGATAATTAAATTTTTAATTTTTTATTGTTTTGTTAGTTAGGAACATTACAACATCTCCCCCATATTAGGTTGTTTTTCGGCCGACATTTATTTTGGCGGCTAATTAAAATTTTGATTTTTTATTATTTTGTTAGTAACAAATGTTACAAGATCTCCCTCATAATAGGTTGTTATTTTGGCCGACATTTATTTTGGCGGATAATTAATTAATTTATTTTTATGTTGTTAGTAACAAATGTTACAAGATCTCCCTCATATTAGGTTTTTTTTTGCCGACATTTATTTTGGTCGATAATTAAAATTTTTATTTTTTATTATTTTGTTAGTCTTGTAACGTTACAACATAACGTTACAAGATCTCCCTCATACTGGGCTGTAGAGCACCTCTCGGTGCAAAGATCCACGCTGATACCTCATATAAAAAGTAGCCTGGAATAGAATAAGAGACAAGTCTACATGTTGCATCATGGAAGCCCAACTGCAAATGCAAATGTGATAACAAGATCTTTCCATACTATGTTATCTTATTATGTAGTGTTTTACTTTAGAATTCATATTCAATATTACTAGCTTAGCACGTGAAATAAAATTAAGTTGAAATGAAAGAATTTCTGTAAATAACACACCATCCACACAATCAACACAATATGTACCCTACGGAAATCCAATATGGGAAAAACCCATATAAAAGGTGAGGCATATGCCTTTCTCTTTTCTTTCTGGTGATGAATTACAAATACAAAGAAAGTGCATGCACTATGGAGTTTCCATGGACATTGTAGCCCATATGGTTGCTTCAATATCTTTTACTTCCATGTTTTCAATGTTTTCAATATACCATGGAACAATATTCAATCCAATAAGAATCGAAACCCTTCTTTCTCCAGCGGGCCATTGTTTAGCATGGCTCGATAGCCATCTAAGGTTATGGTTTTGCATACCTCATTCTTGATTAGGGTTAGGGTTTTTGCATGCCTCAACTCTCGATTAGGGATAGGGTTTTAAATCCTATAGAAATTTCTTTAAAGTTCACATGTGACTAGCCCCACATGTATAAGTAATGGGAGTCACTTGGAATCCACTTGTATCATGGTGGTCAATAACATAGGTCAACATGCAAGAGGTATAAATTCCTCATAAGTACTTTGATTGACGTGATCTTCACATATTTGGAAATATTTCAATGTGTAGAACAATATTAATAGGCTAATAATTTTTCTCACAATTTTTTTACCCCAAAAAATTATGTATTATTCCTAAAACAAGCTCCATAAGCTTCATTGAACTCCAAATCACCAAAGCAAAACTTGCCATAGAATGGGCCCTACAAGCCAATAGCTCATTTTTTTGCACCTATACATTACAATAAGTATGACAAATTATATAATGATCCATTTTGTATCAAGAAATACTCCTTTAACATGATTTACGTTTACCCTCAAGTCTTTAAGGACATCCAAGCCGCTCATCACTACATTCATGATTTTCTCAACTTAAGACATAACATTAGAGGAAATTTCAACTCAAAATGGGTCTCCTAAGGAAAATTAATAAAATAATAGTTAAAATAATAAAATAATATTTATTAATTTTGGAGGAAAAAAAAGAAAAACTACATTTTTGTTCGTATTTTCGACATATCTCCCTGTGTTTTTACTCAAATTTCGATCGGGAGAGCTTGTTGGATGCGGAATTAAATTCTGCATCCAACAAGCTCTCTCGATCGAAATTTGAGTAAAAACATAGGGAGATATGATGACAATACGAACAAAAAAATAGTTTTTTTAATGATACCTATCCCCAAATTTATATTAAAAAATTGTTTAAGAGGTGCTCCCTTTTTGAATTTTAAAGCATTTTGATTGGCTAATACATGATGACATGGAATTTGTATTATTTTTGGAAGGCCCATTTTTAATTGAAATTTTTTGTAATGAATATGACATTAAGCGCCTTGTAATGACAAAGCTAGAGACATTAAAGAATACCAATTGAACTCTAAAAATTTGGGAGTTTTATCTTAGTGCTTCATATTAAGGATGTTTTCATTCAAGTATCAAGTACAAATTCCCTCAAAATAGATTGAAAGTTTAATTGCCACTATTTCAAATCCAAAAACCAAGATTACATGGCAAATTTTCAAGTAATCATGATTAGATCCCTTTTATAAAACTTATTTTTTTGTATTCTTGAATGAACAATCAACAAATGGCATGAGGACAAATATAAGAGGGCCAAATAGCAAGAAGGTTTAAAGAATCACCATGCTACAATCGATCACCTTGCCATCCTTAGAGTTATTATTGAGGATTGTAAATACTAAAAGATCTTGTATGTTGTTTTGTTGATTTTAGAAAATCCTTTTACGTTGTGACTAGAGCCAAGCTATGAAAAAAGGTGGAAAAAATTAGTATCCTTCCTTATCTCCATAGTATTGTGAACAAGGTTTACAAAAAAGTTAAATGCAATATACTAATGAATGGTCTATGGGAATTAGTCGTAATATTGGTGTTAAGGAAGGGGTCTACTTTTTTCATATCTACGTTAATAAAATTGAGCAATGTTTAGAAGAAGAATTATACATTGGTATCACTATCCTTGCAAAAACTATTGAAGATATTCACAAGCAATCCAAGCTTTGTAACCATTTTTCAAAAATTGTGGGCTAACCACAAATATTGATAAAATTAATATTATGATAACTAAATCTAAGAAAATAATTTATCCTTTGATTTTTATGGTTGGAAATCATATTATTGTCTTGAAAACCCATGTAGAAATTTTGAACTTTGGGATTGGGATAAATAAATAAAAAAAGTTTAACACTTTAGTATTTCAATTATCCTTTGCCAATGTGAAGTTTGGGCTTGCAATAAATCTTGTGAGACTTGGAATAAAGTTGAGCAAATCCAAAAAATAATCATAACCTATAATTTTACAATTAAATGCAATATTACTTACCTCATTCTCTTGATGAAGTTGGATGCACTTTCGTGGACTATAAAGCCATGATTCAATATTTAGACGATAAGCACAAATTGATCAAATAGGTCAAATATAGTCTACATGTTATTGCTTCTCATATGAATAATAGACACCGCAAACTTAAAAGAGGCCGGGTTAGAGATTCTAATGCTTGTATTAACTTTTTAAACATAAAATAAGACAAAAAATACTAATATCAACAATATTAATCTTACATCCCTACGCAGTTTAAATATGAGACTTGGAATGACAATAAATCATTATAAGAGGAAATTGAGATCCTATAATGATTTTATAAATCCTAATTTAGTTGATTAAAAATAATTTTCCTGCATTTTTAGGTTAAAGAAAAAAATGAATATAATCAAATTAAGTACAATTGCTCATAACCTCCATAATGAAATTTGTTATGAACTAACCCAAAAGCACCTTGGAATGAATGGATTTGTGAAACTTTCTATAAAAATGAGGTTGAGAATGAACAGCATTTCCTTTCAACTTTCCATACCATTAATACTATAGACATATATTTAACCACTCCCATAGCTTAACTACTCTTTAGGACCTCCCTGCTTATGGAAACCATAATGATCTTGGTGTCTTCATTTCCATCATGCCAAACATAGAAGAAACATCATTCTAAGAAATATTTAGTATGATTCCTTTTATTTGTTGGATAGCCCTTACTGGTTTTAGGGGACAATGAATGTCTTAATTACCATAAATATATTGATTATTCAATGATAATTATAGGCCTAATGAATAATAATAGCAAGGTTATTCAATTAAACTATATAAAACCTTTCACAATTTGATCTAACTCCTAGACAATTTTGACCATATCCTTTTCATGCATATTGCTAAAAACTTGAATGAGAGTAACAAAAAGCTTAACTAAAAACGTTGATTTATATCCTCATTCGTGAATTGTTTTTGGTCTCCCTTCCAAGAGCATGTAAATGATTTCCTTCTTATATAAATAGTTTTATAAAGAGTGTCATCATCCCTCCAATAAGAAATGTTTGAGGCCCTATAATTCACAAAGTTTTGCGTAACATGACAGCCCAAGTGAGCCCGCTACGCTTCCTTTCTTCGATTTATGCAACAAAAATAAAACAAGAACCACATGGTGGAAATGCCCTAAATATTTCTAATAGCTCTTGCTATAAGACAATAGCTATAATAAAAATTTAAAATGAAAAGAAAGTTACTACTAATAACACAAACATAAACAGTCTAATGTCAGGAATTAAATATCAAGAACAAAACTAGAAAATTATTTTGTATAATTTAATCATAACTGCAAACAAGATGGATGTGAAGACTATGCAAGGATCACAAACCTCCCAGGTATACAACTTGTTCCATTTAGGATTCATGATGTCCACAATGGTACAGACCTGAATCCACTTGCAATCATTTATTGAAAAATGTTCGCAACAACTAGGAATTCAAATATCAAGGTTTTGCAATCAAACATGATAATCATCAAATTTATTTATGAACACTTAAAAAAGAGTTGAGACTCCCATAAAAAAACAACATGCAGTTTGATAATAGAGTTATTAGATTGAAAATCACAACAACAAGAAATCTGTAATTCTATACATATAGTGAGACTCATTTACAATGCAAAAGTTTGCTCTTCTCAACATAAACAAACTGAAGACAATAAACAATCAAGACAAACATTTTTAGAGTTTGGAATAATGTAAGGCAATTAAAAAATATCTACTACAAAGGACAAATTTTAAACAAACAGTTCAAGGTTTTCTTCAACTGTTTTCTATGTCAAGGGCATAATTGATGTCTGGGAGATATCTATTTGAATTGATAATCAAAATAATGAAATCAAACACGCTAAATATACTAGATTTTACCAATATTACCATGGACTGGCAGAGTAAAAGAACAAATAAAACATGGCCTGCCATTATATTAAGAGATTGATAATTGGATATAGAATCCATAGAGTATAGTGTAACATTCAATGGACTATAGTCATGGTAATTTAACCCTATGTATCTAGGTTTCTAAATGACTGTGTACATGTTGAGAAAAATATCATACATCAATAACACATAATTAAAGGGGAATCATAATCTTCTCCCGAACTTTATATAATCCAATCAAAATATGGAATCGGAATGTAATAAAATTTGTGTCAAAAACTTTTAAATGACACTCTTTACAACCCAAATGGAAAAATCTCTTCTATAGTATCCAGAAACATCTATTTCAAATAAAACTCAAATAACATATATTGTTCCTACGTATAGACCAAGTTTTGTTCTACACCAATGCCCACGCTTGGCATCGTACCAACAATGAAATAACATTTTAACATAAGCCATAAACAAACAATGGAGTACAAACAAGATATGAAATAAAAAAATCTAAATAACCATTAACTAGAAATCATGGAAAAAACAACTTACAATCCTCATCCTGATCTAGTGAGGAACAAGCTTGTTTTTCCTCATCTTCTTAGCCAGATTCTTCTTGATGCAAAAATTCTGGTGTAATGGCTGTAAAAAAAACAATTCTAATTATTATAATAATAAAAATTGATATCAATAGACCACCAAAAATTTTCAAGGGAACCAAGATGGCTATAACGTTTCTTTTAGGCTTGACTTCACAAAAATCACTACAAGCTTTTAAAGCAATAGTTCCACATAAATCTCAGTATACTACCATGAGCCAAAATATAGACCAAAGTTCAAAGAACCAAATTCAAGTGCAATAAAGTACAACAATAGAAGATAATATATGATTGTTGAGAACAACAAAATCTCAATGAATGGTCATAAATAGACATGGATTTAGCCTAAAAATTTGCAAAGTATAGATCTGCAATATCTAGTAATTATCCTATCTTCTCAAGGTCTCTAATACATTTTCTTGTGTAGTTGAATAGATTCTCATCAGAAGTCTGAGAAGGGTGTCTAATTTATTTTTTGGTTATGGACTACTCAACATATTCTTCAAGCCACTGTTTCCAACAAAAACAATACATAACCCTTTCGATCAGTTGTTCACTGCAAATGGCTAAATAGACTAGAGTATAATCATCCAATTGCATCATATAATAAGCCTATGACAAAAGCACTATAAGGACCATCATTACAATCTATAATTCATTAATACCATGAAATATTGCCAAAACTTCCGATGTACAAATTCCATTCCTATGGTTCATGCAATTGTAAAATAAGAAAATCCAACTATGTGTAATCTACTCATCTTGTGGTTGATTTGGAACAATCAAGCCTCTAATTTGGCTAGAATATGAAAATCATGATATATGTTTATTTACACATACCAAGTTTTGGATATGTTCTATGACCTAGGTAATACTAGAAAGAAGAAAGGCCAAACGATGCAAATTGAAAGGAAGAAGCTAAAAAAATTCAGTATGGGGGTGAATCCAAAAAAAATGAAGTTGTATAAAACTATGATGATTTTGACATGCATTGTAAAAAACCCATCCTATTAAAAGAACAAAAAACCAGATAAGAAATCTCTTGGTGTTACCAAAAACAAGTGTCTGATTGGGATGCCATAACTCTTTGTATGTGGGTTGTAAATTGCTCGTCAGGTGCACATCCTTGTCCAACACATGGTAACCTCCATCAAAACACAAGAAAATATGAATCCTTCCTTTGAATTCTATTTTAGTGTCGTCCAAATCTAGCCACATGTAGCTCACGAACTTGTGCTCCAACCATTTGTCGATTGCATTTAGTGAAACATTATCCCTTCCCATGGTCTAGGCCTCTTTCATAGCTTTGTTCACCATGCTAAATAACAAAACATCCTCAAAGGGATCCATTGCAACAAAAGGAAAATCTTGATTCGAGAAAGGGATCCAAGAACTCAAGTTCATGGAGATTCTGATCGTTCTAATCTGAAATCCTAGCTATGTATTAACGAAAACATCAGGGTAGCTCCCATTTTCTGAAACCATGAGCTCTCAACCTTTGACTACATCTACCCTCAGACACTAGAGCTTGGGATAAAGGTATACATTGGGACATAGGAACCCACCTGAGCAAGTTTGCATTACTTCTTGAAATGCTTCATCGACCCATGTCCTAAGCCATATGCTCAGCATGATGTCTCTGTTGATGTTTACTCGCCCTTGATCATCTTCCAATCTATACCAATGAGGCAACAATGGACTGTCCGGGTGGCTTATCGTAGTGATTTGTTACACTTAGAACGATAGCATGCCTAAAAATCCATTACTGACATCTATTTAATCTTCGCTTTTTAGGTGGATTTCCAAGGTTGGGGCATCCATATTTTCTGTGCCTATGGCGAACACCTCTTTTCGTTTGGGATTCAAGGAATCGTTGGGTATGACATCGTTGGTCTGAGCATCTAGATGTTTCATGCCTATGGAAAACACCTCTTTCCATTAAGTAGTTTTTGGATATGCCATCGTTGGTTCGAACATTGTGCTTAGCTAGTGTAATCTTAACATAAAGACCACTTGGGATTCGATCTTCATTACTCTCATAAACATATATTGCAAATGATGAACCAGTTCTTATGCGTTGTTGACATTCTTTGTTGTGCTCTTGATATTCTCTTCTCTTCGCTAGATCAATGAATTTGAATAAGTCCCGAAAGTTTCCAATGAAATGATAATTGACTGTAATGGGTAGTTTCTACCGGAAGCCTCACCAAAGTCGAGGCATATTTAAGATGAGCTTACAGCCATACGAGCTCCCGTAATTCCATAGCTTCAACTGACTCAAGCAAATGCATAACTTCCGTCGAAATGTAAGATGAGTGCACACACAATACTTGTACGAGTACCAAATCATAGAACCAAAAATCACATGGGTTTCCTGACTACAACAAAAGGATGATGGCGTAGGCCTCACCGCCAACGCCTAGAGAGGGATTCCCGTGAATATTCTAAACTTCAAAAAATTACATATCCGTGAAGATTCTAAACTTCTAATAGATGGAATGTAAGATTCCAAAGAAAAGAGAAACATTCATTTTCAGGGAAGAATTTATTTCAAGCACACTTTTTCCACAAATATTTCCCACATCTTAGAGAACTCAACCAAATAGTTGAATCCCTTTCTAAGCAGGTTTGCAGAAGGGATCTTGGATCTATCTTGATCAGTGTGTCCACTAACGAAGTGGAAGAATACCTTCCTTTTAGAATATTTGAATCGTAGATGTTGTTCTGTTCTCAATGGATTTGGGGATTGTGGTTGTTACAAAGCATCTTTGACGCAGATGACTGCCATGTTCTCTGGNTATATATAATCAATTTTTTTTTTAGGAAATTTAATTTATATATTTATGTTGATAGAGGTTTTTATTTGAGATTTGGGGTAGACCCGGGCCTATGCTTTTTCATCCACAGACCAGGATGAGACAAGTATAAATTGATGTTATGGTAATAGTTCAAAATTTGAAATAAACAACTATAAGAAAAGGAATATAAAAAATAAGTGGTAGCTACATGATGAATGGATAACTCGTAACAATGCATGGATAACTCATAGCTAATGAATAGATAACCAATAGTTCATGGAAGATAACTAGAAGAAAAAATAAAAAGAATATAAAAAATAACTAATAGTTGATAAATGGATAATAGGAAGAATGTCAGTGATTCCATAACTATCTCTCAACCATTTGATCGGTATAAACCATGTGTGTGTGCTACTTTAATTTTGTAGGAAATTTTATTCATGAATTTTTTTTTAATAAGTATTATTTATTTAATAATGTTTTGATAGTCATCTAAGGTTAGTTTTAGGGTTTACTCCCAAATACGGTTAGGGTTTTGGACCTCCTAGAACATCCTTGAAAATCCACACATGACTAGCCAACATGGAATCCACTCAATACCATGGTGGTCAACAAGATATGTTAATTTGCGACTCGGTACCATGGTGGTCAACAAGATATGCCAACTTGTGACTCAATACCATGGTGGTCAACAATATATGTCAACTTGTAGGAGGCATAGTTTCCTCATTGAACTCTGATCGAGGTGATTTTTGTGCCATTGGAAAGCTCTCAAAGTGTAGAACATGGAAGGGGTAAATAATATGTTCATAAACTTTTGACCCCAAAAAATATCATTTAAACCCTCAAACAACCTCAAAAGATTATGGACTCTAAATTTTCAAAGTAAGACATGTCCCTAAAATGGGCCCTACTAGCCAATTCATCCAACCTTTCCACCTAAAAAGCACCAAAATAGATGACAAATCATATATTAATCTATTTCAGATCACTTCTAGTTGGCTAAAAGGTGGTCTTCCTTAGACAAAAAGAGACATGTTAAAGACCCAAGACCTAAATGCATTTGGCATGGTAGGAGTCAAAGTCTACCCCCTTATGGACATCTAGTAGGTTATTTTAGGCAATAAAGTTTAATTTGTATATAATGATGTTGTTGCATGTCGAGGTATTTATATTACATCAAGAGAGACTAAACTTCAATATTGTAGGTTTTTTCTTCCTTTGAAAAAAATAATATGCTTTTAGTTTTGAGATTGAACATCCCATAATCAAGTTTCTAACTTTATTTTTTTTAATATAAAATAATAACCTAAATAATTTTGTAATTTGTTATAATAAACTATATGTTAATAAACAAATGAAGGAAGAGAAAGCTCAAGGAATAGTGGTGCTTGTAATCATTGATACATTTCAAGGATGGGCTTACTTGATGGGGCTTCACAGGGAATTTCTCTTTTTTATAAATTTAATGCTAGATTAGGAAGGATAATCTAGACCAAGGTTAAAAGGAAGGTTGAGAGTGTTGTGTAGCTCCAACTCCCATAATTCACCTTGAGTGTTAAATCTTAAGGCATCCACCCTTATGGAGAGGTGCTTACACTCCTTCGTCATGTCACTTTGGTAAGAAATAATAGCATGGTCTCTTGTTGAGGACAACTATCTCAAATGAATTCCATGATCACTAGCACAAGAAACATGGTTTTTTTTTCTTCCTTTATTCCATACTTGGAATTCTTCAAATTTTGTCTCATTCTTAGCTTCATCTTCACTTTCCTTTTCATCCTCTATCATGCTGCCATCACTATCCACTATAAATCTCATTTTCATCAATTCACTATTATCCAAATACATAATGCCCTTCACTCCATGCGCTACTAACCCACACTTCATCATTTTAGTTTGTTTGAATTTGGGAATACTTTAATCCCACGTACTAATCTTGACATCCTACTCACTTTCATCAACTTAATCAATGGATTTCTTTCATGTCATCAATTGTTGGAAATACTTGAGGTACCCATTGCTCCACATCATAATAATTTTGTCAATTGATTCTTCTTCAAATAGTTTGTCTTGCATGGAAGATAATAATTTTCTCCTAACTCATCTCCTTCCTTTTCATTATCCCCACATTTCTTACTCTCTCTTGACTCACACACAACAACATACTCATTCCTTTCTTTAATATATTCTTCTTTAAAATAACTTTATTTATCTAATTATATAATTCTTGAAATTATACAATTCTTGAGAATTTCCTAGCTTCTATGTCTTCACCAACTCTTTCCTTAATGTTATTGTTGTTATACAATCTTAGAATTCCTTCATGATTCCCTATATCAATATCTTCATCTCTCATGGCTTTAGTGCTACCATCAACATCAACTTTTTCCTTTACTTGTGGCTTCTATTTAATTGCCTTATGCCTTTCATCAATATCCTCACTAACAACTTCATCAATATAAAATTCATCCTCAAGCTTTTCCATGTCTGGTGCTTCTTCAAATTCTAAACAACATTCATTTTTTTCTCTTCAACAACTCACGAGAGTGTTCTTCATCATAATTTGTAGTTCTAGCACATCTTTCAACACCCGCAAAAAAACAAACATTTAAATAGTGAAATAAAGAATGTGTATTGTTCATGACTTAATTATTACTATGTAGGTACTCCGCTTTTCAATTTACATTCATGTATACTATCAATTTTATTTTTCATTATTCCCGACAATGTAGATACACCCATTGCACTTTATTTTTATGTTTGCAGATGGAAGTTGAAGAAAAGAAAACAAGCAATCCAATCAATAAAACATTCGACCAAATAACCCAATTGATGTAAGTGGTTCAAGCACCAATAACAATTCCAACGAAGAATGATGATCCATATTTAATTTTGATGTGAATGCAATTTTTTGTAGCTTGATGTATATTTTGAAATAATTGTCAGTGAAAATCAGAGATTTTGTATAATAATGTATTGGACATAGTATCTGAATTGAAAAGCAACGGGTTACCAATAAGAGGAAATTGAAATCCTATAATGATTTTATAAATCCTAATTTGGTTGATTAAAAATAATTTTCCTACATTTTGAGGTTAAAGAAAAAAATGAATATCGTTAAAATAAGGACCATTGATCATAACCTCCATAATGAAATTTGTAATGGACTAACCCAGAAGCACCTTGGAATGAATGGATTCGCGAAACTTGCTATAAAAAGGAGGTTGAGAATGAACACCATTTCCTTTCAACTTTCCATACCCTTAATACTATAGACATATCTTTAACCAATTCCACAACTTAACTACTCTTTAGGACCTCCTTGCTTATGGAAACCATAATGATCTTGGTATCTTTATTTCCATAATGTCAAACATAGAAGACATGACATTCTAAGAAATATTTAGTATGATTCCTTTTAATTGTTGGATATACCTTATTGATTTTAGGGGACAATAAATGTCATAATTACCATCAATATATTGATTATTCAGTGATAAGTATAGGCATAATGAATCATACTAGCAAGGTTATTCAATTAAACTATATAAAACCTTTCGCAATTTGATCTTTCCACGGACAATGTTGATAATGTTGATCTAACTCATAGACAATGTTGACCATATCCTTTTCATGCATATTGGTAAAAAATTGAATGAGAGTAACAAAAAACTTAACTAAAAACGTTGATTTATATCCTCATTCTTGAATTGTATTTGGTCTCCCTTCCAAGTGCGTGTAAATTATTTCCTTCTTATATAAATAGTTGTATAAAAAGTGTCATCATCCCTCCAATAAGAAATGTATGAGGCCTTATAATTCACAAACTTTTGTGTAACATGAGATCCCAAGTGAACCCGCTAAACTTCCTTTCTTCGATTTAGGCAACAAAAACCAAACTGAAATAAAACAAGACCTACGAGGTGGCAATATCCCCGATATTTCTAATAGCTCTTGCTATAAGATAGTAGCTATAATAAAAAAATGTAAACTGAAAAGAAACTTACTACTAATAATACAAACACAAACAGTGTAAAGTCAGGAATTAAATATCAAGAGCAAAACTCGAAATTTATTTTTTATACTTTAATCATAACTATAATTTATTTTTTCATGATCTCCACTATGGTACAAACCTGAATCCACTTGCAACCATTTATTGAAAAATGTTCGCAACAACTAGGAATTAGAATATCAAGGTTTTGCAATATTCAAACATGATAATCATCAAATTTATGTATGAACACTTAAAAAAGAGTTGAGACTCCCATAAAAAAAAAAGAACATGTAGTATGATAATAAAGTTATTAGATTGAAAAACACAACAAGAAGAAGTATGTAATTCTATACAGATAGTGAGACTCATTTACAATGCAAAAGTTTGCTCTTCTCAACATAAACAAACTGAAGACAAACAATAATCTAGACAAACATTTTTTGGAGTTTGGAATAATGTAAGGCAATTACAAAATATCTACTACAAAGGACAAATTTCAAACAAACAGTTCAGGGTGTTCTTCAACTGTTTTTTATGTCAAGGGAATAATTTATGTCTGGGAGATATCTAGTTGAATTAATAATCAAAATAATGAAATCAAACACGCTAAATATACTATCTTTTACCAAGATTACCATGGACTGATAGAGTAAAAGAACAAAAAATATGGTCTGCCATCATATTAAGAGATTGATAATTGGATATAAAATCCATAGAGTATAGTGTAACATGCAATGGAATATAGTCATGGTAATTTAACCCTATGTATCTAGGTTTCTAAATGACCATGTACATGTTAGAGAAAAATATCATACAACAATAACAAATAATTAAAGGGGGATCATAATCTTCTCCTGAGCTTTATATAATCCAATCAAAATATGGAATATGAGTGTAATAAAATTTCTGTCACAAACTTTTAAATGACACTTTTGACAACCCAAATGGAAAAATATCTTCTATAGTATCCAGATACATCTCTTCCAAATAAATCTCAAATAGGATATATTGTTCCTATGTATAGACCAAGTTTTGTTCTACACCAATGCTTACGCTTGGCATCGCACCTGCAGTGAAATAACATTTTAACATTATCCATAAACAAACAATGGAGTACAAGCAAGATATGAAATAAAAAAAACAAATAACCATTAACTAGAAATCATATTTTAACATTATCCATAAACAAACAATGGAGTACAACAAGATCTGAAATAAAAGATCCAAATAACCATTAACTAGAAATCTGGGAAAAAACAACTTACTATCCTCATCCTAATCTAGTGAGCAACATGATTTTTTTGCCTTATATTCTTAGCCAGATTCTTCTTGATACGAAAATTATGGTGTGTGGAAATTGAACCCAAGAGATTAAACAATTACACTCACAAAATTGCTAATCAAACATCCAAAATTAACACCAAAGGAGACTGAAATTGGAGCATAACACTAATCTGTATTGAATAAGTGTACAATATCCAACCTTATGAAGTAATAAGATGTTGTAATATATAATTACATCAGAGGTTTGAATGCATAAGGTTGCCATTCGAAATAGTCAAAAAGCAGGCTTACCAAAACTAGTCAAATGCCCCATAGGTGCATAAAGTAGTTTCCAAATCTAGGTAGATGCTCACGAATTTGCTAATTCAAGTGGGAAAGCTAAAGAGGGATGGAAATACAACCCATACATGCTTTTAATTGGAGAAAAGGAGGGAGGATGATGTGGGAAAAAAACAAGGCAGTTACACCCAGTCTAGCTTTTCCTTTTGCCTTAAATCAGCTATAAAACAAGGCAGCGTTTCAGAAAAAATAGATATGTGCTTTGGAGAATCTGGAATAAAGTAGACATGCTAAAATGGGTTTCTAGGATGTTTCTCAAGTGCTCCATGACTCAGTTTTAGCATGTGTTGACTTCTAGGACATGTAGAAGGCAACTAGCATAGAATGGAATCTAGGAAACCAGGTAATAAGACAAAAATGATTAAATTAAGTCTAATGTAGGTAATTATGGGTTGATTATTATAACACCCTCCCTTAAGCCTGAATTTATGAGTAAATATCAGAAAACTATAGGGCCTAGCAACAAGGATTAGTCACCCTTTACATACTACTTGTCCATACAACCAAGGAAAGAGGCAAAAACCCAGTGGGAAAAATCCTCCCTTAAACATGGACATGAAAACAAAACTTGGAAATATTGTCATCAATCATGCTTCATAGCATGATAAAAAATCCCCAGCAGTGATTTGAGATTGCTGAAGGTCTTCTCACAAAAAACTTTGGTGAAGATGTTTGCTACTTGTTCTGAAGATGCATAGAAGAGTAGAACAATGGTACCATCATGCACAAGTTGTCTGATGTAGTGCATATGGATATCAATGTGCTTGGTTCACTGTCTCTGAACTGAATCATTGCAGATTCGAATGGTGCTCTGATTATCACAGTAGATAATAGTTGAAAACTCTGATTCGAAGCCACATTCTCCAAGTATCCCCTACAACCATAAACATTGAGTTGTTTCATTTACAACTCCTCTATGCTCTGCTTATGTAGACGAGAGTGCTATGGTACTCTGCTTCTTGCTTGACTAGCTGATTGGTGCTTCTGCAAGCATGGAAACATATCCTGATGTAGACTTTCGATCTATGTTGTCACCTTCCTAATCACTGCCTATAAACCCAGTGGAATCAAGATCATATTTTACTTTGTAGAAGATCCCATGAGTTCTTGTTCCTTGAACAAAGTTTAGGATCATTTTGGCTGCCCTCCAGTGGATCTCATAAGGCTGATCCATGTATCTTGAAGCCACACTAACTGCATAAGATAAATCAGGTCGAGTGTGTGTAAGATAAAGAAAACACCCAACCAACTTCCTATACAGTGTATTATTTACCATAGGAGAAGAAGCTGCTTCTTCAAGCTTAATTCCTGAAAGGAAGGGAGTCTTGCTTGGCTTGCAATATTTCATGTTGAACTTGTTGAGAAAATCTAAATCATACTTGGATTGATGTACTTTGATTCCATGTTGGGATTGAGAAATTTCGAGGCCCAAGAATTGGCTCAACAATCCCAAATCTGTCATAGAAAATGCATGGTTCATTGCATCCTTCAAGGAGGCAATCTATTTCTTTGAACTTCCTGTAATCAGTAGGTCATCCACATACAAAAAAAAAATCATCAAAGAACCATGAATCAAATTCAAATAGACATTAGGATCAGACTTGCATCGAACAAAACTCAGTGACAGCAGAAAGCCATCAATCTTGGCATACCAAGCCCTGGGGGCTTGCTTGAGCCCATACAATTATTTATTTAACCTACACACTAAAGATGGATTAGAAACAAACCATTCAGGTTGCTGCATGTAAATATCCTCAGTGAGATCTCCATTTAGGAAATCACACTTTACATCCATGTGATGTACTTCCCACTGCTTCGAAGTTGCAATGCCTAGAACTAGCCTTATGGAGTCCATCTTTTCCACTGGTGCAAAGGTTTCATTGTAGTCAATACCATGTACTTGTGAGTATCCATTAGTCTTGAAAACCCACTTACATTGAACTAGCTTCCTCCCTGGGGGAAGATCAACCAGTTCCCAAGTGTTGTTCTTCTGGAGCGAGCTGAATTCTTATTTCATGGTTGTTTGCCGTCTTGGATCATGTGTTGCATCTTCATATGTATGTGGATCTGATTCAACTATCAGATATCACTTCTCATCAAATATAGGATCTTTCACACAAAGGGCACTCTCAAATTGAGATCTAGTCCTCCTAGTGTCATTAGGATTTCCAGCTAGTTCCCCAGCTGCATGAATGGTCTTTGTTGCCCATTTTGGTCCTGTAGGACTGTTAGGATCTGCAATCAAATCATCATTATCAGACATATCAGAATCAACAAACTCATTTGTCTCTTCACTTACAATCAATGGTTCTGGTCATGATGAAGAGGACTCTCCAACTTCAACAGCTGCTAAAGGCTCTTCTTCGAACTAAACACTTCTTTCAATGAAAGCTTTGTTAGTGCTCAAGTTGATCAGCTTGTACCCTTTTGAATCTTTAGAATACCCATCAAATAGGCACTCTTAGCTTTGGGGTTGCAAAGCCTTCCTCTTTTCAGTTGGAATTCTAGCCCAAGCCTTTGAGCCAAAAATCCTGAAATGGGTCACATCTGGCTTGTGCCCACTCCAATCTTCGAAAGGAGTCATACCATCAAGCTGCTTATGAGGCACCCTGTTCTAGATGTAGGATGCACATTTTATAGCCTCGGCCAAAAACTTTGGTGGCAAATTCTTAGCCTCCATCATGCAGGTTGCCATATCCTTCAGTGATCTGTTCTTTCTCTCTGCAACACTATTTTGCTGTGGTGTGTAAGGGATTGAATGTTGCATCTGAATAACTACATCTTTGCAATACTGAATGAACTTAGACTTGACATACTCACCACCATTTTCAGATTTTAGGATCTTGAGTTTCCTTCCAGACTGGTTTTCAACCAAGGCACTAAATACTTTGAAGAGATCAAAAAATTTAGACTTATGCTTTAGGAAGTGAACCCAACAATACCTAGAAAAGTCATCTATGAAGGTCAGTGCATATTTGGCTCGACTCATGGACATATGAGGGAATGGACCAGCAATGTCATTGTGGATCAACTCAAGAGGTGTAGAGGTTCTCTCATGACTAGTTCTCTCATACTTGTGCTCTAGGTGTTTTCCTAGGATACAACCTTGATAGAATCCCTTAGAAAACTTGATCTTTGGTAACCCTATGACCATATATTTTTCACTTAAATCAGAAAGATACTTGTAGTTAAGATGGCCAAATATTTCATTCCAGAGCTTGCTTGCTTCATTAGCATGAATCAGAAGAGCAGAGGGGTTTGAGTAGGGTAGAAAATGGGAAAACTTGCATACCTTCGAAGTGTGATCAACAACACCTTTTGCTATGACTTTACCATTCGAAATCTAGGTGATTTCAACATCATCAGGGGAGAATATGACCTTCTTTGGAGACCCAGGATGAGTCATCTAATACACTGACAAGAGATTAGAGGCAAGACCTGGAACATACAACACATTATTGAAACTACCATGGTCAATATCAATCCTACCCTTCCCCAAACTGTCAGTGAGAGTGTCATCTCCCAAAACTATTGGTGGACCTTTCGACATGTCAAGAGAGGAGAATGTCTCTTTTGTCGAAACCATATGTCTAGAAGCTCCAGAGTCTATGATGAAGCTAGGTGAGAGGCATGTACTCTCTCTCTATCCTCTGAATTTGATCATCTTTCCCTCTTCTTTGATCAATCAAGAAGTGAGATGTTATTCTTCTCTAGGATTTGGGTCAACATGTCAATTTGATTCTTCATACAAGAGCTCTCAAGATGATAGCCCTTACTGCAATATGCGCACTTGCTAATTTCTCCTTTGTTCTTCTTCTTCTAGGAGTTCTTCTTGGAGCCTTGGGGCTCCTCTTGAGACTTGTTCTTGTCTCTCTTTTACTCGGGTGGATTTTTAGCTTTTTTCTTGATTTTTGAATCCACCCTTGAATCTCCAGTAACCAAAGCTTGGTTTTTGGAAGGTTTGATGGTGCCCATCATCATCGACTTATCTTGCTCCTGTGTAAGGGATTCCATGAACTCTTCAAGCTTAGGCATCTTCCAGGATCGAGCTGTCAACTTGGTGGCATGGAAGGTCGAAACAAACACTGAATAGTCAGGACCAAGACTAGAGAGTATGGAAAAAACTATTTTCTCTTCCTTCTTTTCGATCCCACACTATTTTAGCTGCAAAACAAGGGCCTTAAACTTGGAAAAGTAGAGTTGCAGTGATTCGAAGCTACTGGGACTCAAGGAGATCAACTCATTCTCGATTTGATGTCCTCTCATCTCATCTGTCTTTCCAAAAATATATACAAGCTTCTACCACACTTCATTAGGTGATGTCAATCCATCAAGATGGAAGAGGAGGTCTCTTGAAATGCTCAGACACAAAATACCATAGGCCTCATCCCTCCTGTTGTGCCATTTAATTTTCTCTGCAGCTGCATTGGGCTCTGCCTCAGTTGCCATAGTCACCCTGTAGAGACCTTTCTCTCTCAACAATATCTCCATCTCAGCTTTCCAGCCAAAGAAATTGAATGGAGTCAAGATGATCTTCTGAGATTGGTCCATAGCTCAGTAGTTGTGCCCTCTAGTCAGCAGAATGCGCTCCGAGTCAAGATGTCGAACCTACAATAGCAATATGGAAGGAGAGAAATCGATCTACAAAGGCTCTCATACCATGTGGAAATTGAACCCGAGATATAGAGCAATTACACTCACAAAATTGCTAATAAAACATGCAAAATTAACACCAAAGGAGACTGAAATTGGAGCATAACACTAATTTGTATTGAATAAGTGTACAATAGTCAACCTTATGGAGTAATAGGCTGCTATAATATATAATTACATGATAATTTTGAATGCATAAGGATGACATTCGAAATAGTAAAAAAGAAGGCTTACCAAAACTAGTCAAATCCCCCATAGGTGCATAAAGCAGTTTCCAAATCTAGGTAGATGCTCACGAATTTTCTAAGTCAAGTGGGAAAGCTAAAGAGGGATGGAAAGAAAAATCATACATGCTTTTAATTGGAGAAAAGAAGAGAGGATGACGTGGGAAAAAAACAAGGCAGTTACACCTAGTCTAGCTTTTCCTTTTGCCTTAAATCAACTATAAAACAAGGCAGCTTTTCAGAAAAAGAAGATATGTGCTTTGGAGAATCTGGAATAAATCAGACATGCTAAAATGGGTTTCCAAGATGTTTCCTAAGCGCTCCATGACTCATTTTTAGCATGTGTTGACTTCTAGGACATGTAGAAGGCAACTAGCATAGAATGGAATCTAGGAAACTAGGTAATAAAACAAAAATGATTAAATTAATGTCTAATGTAGGTAACTATGGGTTGATTATTCTAACATGGTGCAATGGCTGCAAAAAAAAACAATTCTAATTATTATAATAATAAAAATTGACATCAAATAGACCACCAAAATTTTGCAAGGGAACCAAGATGGCTAAACCGTTTCTTTTAGGCTTGACTTTAGAAAAATTACAAGCTTCTAAAGCGATAGTTCCACATAAATCTCAGTATAGAACATTTACCAAAATATACACCAAAATTCAAAGAACCAAATTCAAGCGCAATAACGTACAACAAAAGAAGATAATATATTATTGTTGAGAACAACAAAATCTCAATGAATTGTCATAAATAGACATGGATTTAGCCTAAAAATTTGCTAAGTATAGATCTACAATGTCTAGTAATTATCCTGTCTTCTCAAGGTCTCTAATACATTTTCTTATGTAGGTGAATAGATTCTCATCATGCGTCTGAGAAGGGTGTCTAATTTATTTTGTGGTTATGGACTACTCAACATATTCATCAAGCCATTGTTTCCATCACAAACAATACATAACCAAACACTACATAACCCTTTCAGTTAGTTGTTCAGTGCAAATGGCTAAATAGACTAGAGTATACATCAAAAGGTATCATCCAATTGCAACATACAGTAAGCCTATGACAAAAGCACAATAAGAACCATCATTACAATTTATAATTCATTAATACCATGAAATATTGCGAGAACTTCTCATCTACAAATTCCATTCCTATGTTTCATGCAATTGTAAAATAAGAAAAGCCAACTATCTGAAATCTACTCATCCTATGGTTGATTTGGAACAATCAAACCTCTAATTTGGCTAGAATATGAAAATCATGATATATGTTTATTTACACAAACCACGTTTTGGATATGTTCTATGCCATAGGTAATACTAGAAAGAAGAAAGGCAAAACAATGCAAATTGAAAGGAAGAAGCTGAAAATATTCAGTTTGGAGGTGAATAAAAAAAAATGAAGTTGTACAAAACTCTCATGATTTTGACATTCATTGTAAAAAACCCATCATGTTAAAAGAACAAAAAAACAGATAAGAAATCTCTTGGTGTTACCAAAAACAAGTGTTTGATTGGGATGCCATAGCTTTTTGTATGTGGGTTGTAAATCGCTTGCCAGGTGCACATCCTCATCCAAAACATGGTAACCTCCATCAAAACACAAGCAAATATGAAGCCTTCCTTTGAATTCTATTTGATTGTCGTCCAAATCTAGCCACCTATAGCTCACGAACTTGTGCTCCAACCATTTGTCGATTGAATTTAGTGAAACTTTATCCCTTCCCATGGTCTAGGCCTCTTTCATAGCTTCATTCACCACGCTAAATAACAAAAGATCCTTGAAGGGATCCACTGCAACAAAAGACAAATCTCGAGTCTAGAAAGGGATCCAAGAACTTCGATTCATGGAGATTCTCATCGTTCTAATATGAAATCCCAGCTATGTCTTAACAAAAATATTAGGGCAGCTCCCATTTTCTGAAACCATGAGCTCTCGACCTTTGACTACATCTACCCTAAGACACTAGAGCTTAGGAGAAAGGTATACATTGGAACACATGAACCCACTTGAGCACGTTTGCATTACTTATTGAAATGCTTCATCGGCCCATGTCCCAAGCCATATGCTTAGCATGATGTCTCTTTTGACGTTTACTCGCCCTTGATCATATTCCAATCTATACCAATGAGGCAACAATGGACTGTCCGAGTGGCCTACCGTTGGGATTTCTTACACTTAGAACGATAGCATGCCTAAAAATCCATCACCGATATATGTTGAGTCTTCGCTTTTCAAGTGGATATCCAAGGTTGGGGCATACATATTTTATGCGCCTATGGAGAACACCTCTTTCCGTTTGGGATTCAAGGAATTGTTGGGTATGACGTCGCTGGTCCGAGCATCTAGATTTTTCACGCCTACGGCAAACACCTCTTTCCATTAAGGATTTTTTGGATATGCCATCGCTGGTTCGAACACTGTGCTTAACCAATGTAATCTTAACATAAAGACCACCTGGGCTTTGACCTTCATTACTCTCACAAACATATATTGCATCTAGTGAACCAGTTCTTATGCTCCATTGATATTCTCTATTGTGCTCTTGATATTCTCTGCTAGATAAGTGAATTTGAATAAGTCCCGAAAGTTTCGAATGAAATGATAATTGACCGTAATGGGTAGCTTCTACCGGAAGCCTCACCAAATTCGAGGCATATTTAAGATGAGCGCACAGCCATACTAGCTCCCATAATTCCATAGCTTCAACCGACTTGAGCAAAAACATAACTTTCGTCAAAATTTAAGATGAGCGTACACACAATACTTGTACGAATACCAACTCATAGAACCAAAAATCACATGCCTTTCCTGACAACGACAAAAGGATGATGACGTAGGCCTCGCCGCCAATGCCTAGAGAGGGACTCCCTAGACTTACATCATCATTTTTTTAACCAATCATAATTCAACAAATTTATAAAATTAAAACAATTTATCTTAATAATTTTTTGACTTACCACTGAACTATATATATTCCCCTTAGGGGACATAAAAAGCTAAACTTTACCTTCTACAATGTATGCAAACAAAAATAAAAAAGCTAAATTTTACCTTCTATATATATTTAAAAAAAAAAGCCAAAAAAAAAACTAATTTAGACTCCCACAGTTCTTTCACACATCTTAGACTCCCTTTCTAATAGGTTTAGGGTTTCAAGAATGTATTTCAAGAATACTTTTCTTGGATCTCTATTGATGAGGGTGTCCACTGATGGAGTGGAAGAATATTTGAATCCTTTTAGGATATTTGAATCGTAGATGTTGTTCTGTTCTCCATGGATTTGGGGCTTGCGGTTGTTACAAAGCAGCTTTGACGCAGATGACTGCCATGGCGCCTCTCATATTCATGTTCTCTGGATATTTCTTTACCGTAAACAAAGTGAGGAATTTTGTTGATATTATTTGAAGATTAATGTTGTCGACATTTTATTTAGATGAGAAACAACGATTTCCATCTTACTATATTTTATGGACAATGTTTTAATCAATTTTTTTTGAAAATTTAATTTCTATGTTGATAGAAAATTAATTTTTTTTTAGGAAATTTAAATTCTTATATATATGTTTATGTTGATAGACGTTTTTATTTGACATTTTTTTATGGACAATGTTTTAATCAATTTTTTTTATGAAATTTAATTTCTATATATATATTTATGTTGATAGACATTTTTATTTGAGATTTGGGGTGGACTAGGGTTTATGCTTTTTCATCTTTTGCCAGGATGAGACAAGTATACTCTAGAGATTGATTCTATGGTAGTAGTTCAAAATTTGAAATAAAAAACTATATAAAAAGGAATATAAAAAATAAGTGGTAGCTAGATGATGAATGGATAAGTGGTGGCAATGCATGGATAACTCATAGCTAATGAATAGATAACCAATAGTTCATGGAAGATAACTAGAAGAATGCTAGATAAAAAGAAAAAAGAATATAAAAAATAACTGATAGTTGATAAATGGATAGAAGAATGTCACTGATTCCATAACTATCTCTCAACCATTTGATCCGTATAAACCATGTGGGTGTGCTAGTTTAATTTTATAGGAAATTTTATTCATGGAAAAGGTTTTTTAAATAAGTATTATTTATTTAATAATGTTTTGATAGTCATCTAAGGTAAGTTTTAGGGTTTACTCTCCAACAGGGTTAGGGTTTTGGACCTCCTATAACATCCTTGAAAATCCACACATGATTAGCTAACATGGAATCCACTCAATACCATGGTGGTCAACAAGATATGCCAATTTGCGACTCGGTACCATGGTGGTCAACAAGATATGCCAACTTGGGACTCAGTACCATGGTGGTAAACAATATATGTCAACTTGTAGGAGGCATAATTTCCTCATTGAACTCCAATCGAGGTGATTTTTGTGCCATTGGAAAGCTCTCAAAGTGTAGAACATGGAAGGGGTAAATAATATGTTCATAAACTTTTGACCCCCAAAAATATCATTTAAACCCTCAAACAACCTCAAAAGATTATGGACTCTAAATTTGCAAGGTAAGACATGTCCCTAAAATGGGCCCTACAAGCCAATCCATCCAACCTTTCCACCTAAAAAGCACCAAAATAGATGAGAAATCATATATTAATTTGTTTCAGATCACTTCTAGTTGGCTAAAAGGTGGTATTCCTTAGACAAAAGGAGACATGTTAAAGACCCAAGACCTAGAAGCATTTGGCATGGTATGAGTCAAAGTCTACCCCCTTATGGACAACTAATAGGTTATTTTATGCGATAAAGTTTTATTTGTATATAATGACGTTGTTGCATGTTGAGGTATTTAGATTACATCAAAAGCAACTAAACTTCAACCGTTAGGCTTTTTCTTGCTTTGAAAAAAAAAATGTTTTTAGTTTTAAAATTGAACATCCCATAATCAAATTTCTAACTTTAATTTTTTTAATATAAAATAATAACCTAAATAATATTGTAATTTGTTATAATAAAATATATGTTAATAAACAAATGAAGGAAGAGAAACCTCAAGGAATAGCCGTGCTTGCAATCATTGATACATTTCAAGGATTGGCTTATTTGATGGGGCTTCACAGGGAATTTAATGCTAGATTAGGAAGGATAATCTAGACCGGGTTTAAAAGGACAGTTGAGAGCGTTGTGTAGCTCCAACTGCCATAGTTCACCTTGAGTGTTCAATCTTAAGGCATCCACCCTTATGGAGAGGTGCTTGCACTCCTGCATCATGTCACTTTGATAAGAAATAATAGCATGGTCTCTTGTTGAGGACAAATATCTCAAAAAAATTCCATGATCACTAGCACAAGAAACATGGTTTTTTTTTCTTCCTTTATTCCATACTTGGAATTCTTCAAATTTTGTCTCATTCTCAGCTTCATCTTCACTTTCCTTTTCATCCTCAATCACGCTGCCATCACTATCCACTATAAATCTCATTTTCATCAATTCACTATTATCCAAATGCATAATTCCCTTCACTCTAGGGGATACTAACCCACACTTCATCATTTTAGTTTGTTTTAATTGGGGAATACTTTAATCCGATGTACTATCCTTGACATCTTCATCAACTTAATCAATGAATTTCTTTCATCTCATCAATTGTTGGCAATACTTGAGCTCCCCATTGCCCCACATCATACTAATTTTCTCAATTGATTCTTCTTCAAATCGTTCATCTTGCATGAAAGATCATAATTTTCTCCCAACTTATCTCCTTCCTTTTCATTATCCCCACAATTCTTACTCTCTCTTGACTTGCACCCAACAACATACTCATTCCTTTCTTTAATACATTCTTCTTTAAAATAACTTTATTTATCTAATTATATAATTCTTGAGAATTTCCTAGCTTCTATGTCTTCACCAACTCTTTACTTAATGTTATTGTTGTTATACAATCTTAAAATTCCTTCATGATTCCTTATATCAATATCTTCATCTCTCATGTCTTTAGTGCTACTATCAACATCAACATTTTCCTTTACTTGTGGCTTGCATTTAATTTCCTCATGCCTTTCATCAACATCCTCATTAACAACTTCATCAATAGAAAACTCATCCTCAAGCTTCTCCATGTCTGGTGCTTCTTCAAATCCTAAACAGCATTCATTTTTTTCTCTTCAACAACTCATGAGGGTGTTTTTCATCATAATTTGTAGTTCTAGCACATCTTTCAACACCCGCACGAACACAAACATTTAAATAGTGAAATAAAGAATGTGTATTGTTCATGACTTAATTTTTACTGTGTAGGTACTCCGCTTTTCAATTTACATTCATGTATACTATCAAGTTTATTTTTCATTATTCCATACAATGTGGATACGCCCAGTGCACTTTATTTTTATGTTGGCAGATGGAAGTTGAAGAAGAGAAAATAATCGATCCAATCAATAAAATATTCGACCAAATATCCCAATTGATGTATGTGGTTCAAAGACCAATAACAGTTCCAACAAAGAATGATGATCCATATTTAATTTTGATGTAAATGCAATTTGTTGTAGCTTGATGTATATTTTGAAATAATTGTCAATGAAAATCAGACCTTTTGTATAATAATGTATTGGACATAGTATCTGAATTGAAAAGCAACGGGTTACCAATAAGAGGAAATTGAAATCCTACAATGATTTTATAAATCCTAATTTGGTTGATTAAAAATAATTTTCCTACATTTTGAGGTTAAAGAAAAAAATGAATATCGTTAAAATAATGACCATTGATCGTAACCTCCATAATGAAGTTTGTAATGGACTAACCCAAAAGCACCTTGGAATGAATAGATTTACGAAACTTGCTATAAAAAGGAGGTTGAGAATGAACACCATTTCCTTTCAACTTTCCATACCCTTAATGCTATAGACATATCTTTAACCAATTCCACACCTTAACTACTCTTTAGGACCTCCTTACTTATGGAAACCATAATGATCTTGGTATCTTCATTTCCATAATGTCAAACATAGATGAAATGCCATTCTAAGAAATAGTTAGTATGATTCCTTTTATTTGTTGGATAGACCTTATTGGTTTTAGGGGACAATAAATGTCATAATTACCATCAATATATTGATTATTCAGTGATAATTATAGGACTAATGAATAATACTAGCAAGGTTATTCAATTAAACTATATAAAACCTTTCACAATTTGATCTAACTCATAGACAATGTTGACCATATCCTTTTCATGCATATTGCTAAAAACTTGAATGAGAGTAACAA
>LPNX011127046.1:2467-71059 GCA_001517045.1 Pseudotsuga menziesii | reverse complement strand
ATTTTCCACAGAAAAAATCCATATATTATTTGAAAAACAATACAATCCACAGATAAACCAATAACTAGTATTGTCCATTGTCAATAGTTTCTGACCAAAAGCCAAATATATCTTATATTGATTATAAATCAAGTATAAACTATCCATAACTTTAAAAGAAGGCATTAAACAACACTCTATTCACACATGTCCCATGCATCAAGGCATTTACAAAACTGGGCATTGTCCAACCCTTAAAACATCAAAATTATTCAAAGAACTAGTTATCACTGAAACAATTCATTAATCTTCAAAAATCAAAACAAGGATCAAAAGATCATCCTTAATCTTCAGCAAGAAACTCCAGCTTTCGCACAACATGTACAAAGATTTAATAAAACATGACATAGTTGGAACATTCAGCTGCCCGATGCTCAGAAATCTACCAAGATCCATTTAAAACATTAGATCCATCTTTTGCCAGTAAATCTGTGAGTGTATTTCTTTCTTGATAAATATGCATAAAATGAACAAACTCAAACAAATTTGCCAATCTGTGAACTTCAAGCAAAATCTGCGCAATCTGAATGCTTTGAATGCGATACTTACCAGTGGCCCAATTGATAACAAGCTAAGAATCTCCAAAAATCTGAAAATGCTTATAGTTATGTTCCAAAGACAGAGTAAGAAGAAGATTTAACCCAAAAAGTTCAGCAAAATTATTAGTTCCAAGACCCAAACCAACTTTGAAAGTAAAATAGTGATCATTAGATATAAAGAGCAGACCCCCAACACCACAAATTTTAGGATCCCTTGCAGCCGAACCATCAAAATATCCCCAAGGATATGATTTATCAATTACTTCTTCCACAACATATCTAAATCTGATAATCTTGTCTTGGGGAAAGGAACTCAACAAACCCAGACAGAAAGATGAAACCTGGAAAGGAGATAACACATAATCCTCAAAACAACTTTGATTTCACGCTTTCCAAATAAACCATAACACAATAACTGGCAAAGACCTGATGTGTTTCACTTCTCCCTTCATACACCAATTTTTCAGACATAAACTGATTGAAGTGCCAATCCATAAATTGTATAAGCCCAACTTGGCCTCTAATTCAATCCAAACTTTTCTAGTAAAAGAGCATTCCACACCTAAATGAACATTAGACTCTGAATCTATTTTGCATAAATAGCATCTTCCAGGCCCTTCCTTACCTTTACAGCAAATAACATCCCAAGTTAAAGCTTTATCCTTTAATAAAAACCATCACTTTTTTTTTGCTTTAAGTGGACATTTGAACTTCCAAAGAACCTTCCACCACTAGGAAAGCTCCTCCTCCTATCTATCCAACACTAATTGAAGATAACCAGATCTTGGAGTATACTTCCTTGATTTACACTTATTCCAAATCAAAAGATCCTTGTCACATGACAACCTGACATGACTAGTTTTTAATAAATCCAAATATTCATTCCAGCAAGTGATATCTTGTTGTTCAACAATACCAATCAAAGCAGCTGAAAACCAACCTTGATTAAGCAACAAAGACACACCAGGACATCCAATATATTTAAGAAAGTAAAATCTAGCAAAGTGAAGTTTATCCACCAAGCTAAGTAGTAGAATGTGTCTCCACTTACAACCAACCCAAGGATCCACTCCTATTCTAACATTGGCTCCATTCCCAACCTTCCAAATAAGAAAGTTGCCAATAAGGTCAAAAGACCAAAGCACTACTTTCCAGGAAATGGACATGCATATTTTCTTTTTAACTGGCACACGAATCCAATCCAACAGGGATAAAGGATAAATATACTTTTGAAAAGCAATCTGCACCCAAAGACCCGTTCCATGAAGCAAATTCCAAACATTCTTGGCAGCAAGAGCTTTAGTAAACAGAACTGGAATCTTCAGCCCCCAACCTCCCAAAAATTTTGGACATGCTAAAGCTTTCCAAGATGTCCAGGGCAATCCAGAAGAGTCTGAATTCCCTGCCCATAAAATCTTAAAACATAATTTTCTGATCTTTTCAGTAATGCCCAAAGGAATCAAGAAATGCATCCAGTAAACTGGGATAGCTTCTAAAACTGATTTAACCAATATAAGCTTACCTCCCTTAAACAGCATCGAAAACTCCAGTTCTTGATTCTCTTTTCCACCTTAACCACCAGCCAATCCCAATCTTTTCTGTAATATTTGCAAGGTTTGAGATAGAACCCAAGATATTTCAAGCCAACTTCAAGTTTTGCAACTGAAAAAGTAAAAATATTATGAACAGTAATCAGCTCAACGTCATCCAACCTGGAGTATAATAAGGCTGATTTATCTACATTTATCAGCATCCCAGAAGCTTTACAAAAAGTTGCATAATCTCATAAAGGATTGATAGAGATTGCTCAGAAACCATGACAATATCATCAACAAATAAGACATGTGTTAAAGTAATGTCATTCCCAAAAGATATTCCATGAAAATCACCAGATGCTTTTGCTAACAATAAGGCCCTATCCAATCCTTCAACAACTATAAGAAAAAGGAGCGGAGCCAGCCTGACAGCCTTGCCTCAATCCTCTGCCTGATTTGAAAAAAGATGAAGTCGCTCCATTAATCAATACAACAAAAGAGACAGATGAAAGACTGCTCATAATCCAAGAAATAAAAGGAACAGAGAAACCCATTTTAGAAAGGATAATCCTCAAATAAGTCCAACTAACTCTGTCATAAGCTTTAGACAGGTCAATTTTTAAAACCACAGACTTCAATTTTTTACAATAAATGGTATGTAAACCTTCCTGAATTACCCCAACTACATCATGAATCTGTCTGCCAGGTAAAAACCCAAATTGTTCACCAGAAATGTACCTGCCAAGTAACTTCCTAACACGCATCAAAATAATCTTGCCAATAATTTTGTAACAGAAATTACATAAAGAGATTGGTCTAAAATCTTCAAAAGATTGAGGCAAATCATTCTTAGGAATTAAAGCAATAAAAGTTGAATTGAAGGTAGCAGGTACTTTACCATACTTCCGGGAGTCATCAACAACTTTTAAAAGATCTGGACCCAAAACATCAAAAAGCACTCTATAACCCTCCATCGAGATCCCATCCGGACCCGGACTCTTGTCATTTTTACTTAAAGCTAAAACAGACTAAATCTCCATCAAAGAAACAGGAAGCATTAGCTCTTCATTCTCCAAATCAGAAATAGAGGTAGGAAAAAACTCAGCAATATTCATAATCTCCAAAAGATGAAGTATCTTATCTTCCTGAAACAAATGCTCAAAATGCTGAACACCGGCCTTAGCAATTGATTCAAAACCTTCCACTGAAAGTCCATCATCTCCCTCAATTTTCCAAATAGAGTTGATATTCTTTCTATGATTAGCAAACTTATGAAAGAATGAGGTATTGTCATCCCCACATAAAAGCTAGGTAACCCTACTTTTCTGTCTTGCTTCCTGCTCACGAACTAAAAGGATATTTCTTCTACGAGACTCCAAATCTACTAGATAAATCCTATCAGTCTCAATAGAGAAACCAAACCCTGGTTTGTTAAAAGAATCAGCAAGCAAATCTTCAATTTCCACTAATTCCTTGGTCTCCTGAAATTTTTGCTTAACTAACCAAGATATTGACACATCCTTGATAATTTTAAGATTAGCCACAAAATGAGACGCAACAAAAACCAAAGGACTATCCACATACATAATCCAGGAAGCCTTAAGTAAGACAACAAAATCCTTGTTTAATAACCAATGGGAATTAAATTTGAAAGGAGACCGAGGTTTAGGATTATTAGATAAGATTTGAAGGAAAACTGGCTGATGATCATAATCCCCCCCATAACCCACCCATTGCCGAAGATGCAAGTCTAAATCCAGAAAATTAGTTGAAACCAAAAGTCTGTCCAATCGTTTACAGATATTTTCATTTCCAACTCTTCTGTTATACCAAGTAGGAGCTAATACATGTGGAACAACATCCACAAGACCAAAACCATCCAAACTCTCAGAGAAGAAATTTGATAAACTATCCACACGAGCCTTTTCACCCCAAATTTCTGAACAACCCAAAGAGAAACTCAGATCTCCCCCAAATATCAATCTAGAAGTTTTAAGACAATCCAAAGAGAGAAGATTGTTCCAAAACCTAACCCTATCCAAATAGAGCCCATAAATATTCATAAAATAGAAAACCTCCTTCATTTCAATAGAATATAGGGATGCAAACAAACCAGAATCCACCTCCCAAGCACTTATCAACTGAAAATGTCTAATACTCCATCCTAATAACAATCCTCTAGACTTCCCTTTAGCATCCAAAGAAATAAAGACCCAACCAGAGATCAATAATTCCAACTCGCCGGTGAGGCTTTTCCCATCCCCCATAATTTCTTGTAAAAATAAAACATCAATAAGCTGATATTCTACCAGCCTATGCATAGCTAGTTTTTAAGGTAAACTAGATAAACCCCGACAGTTAAGAGTCATCACAATCATGGTGAAAACCTATAATGGGCAGCCATTGCTCTAAGTGCCCCGGATTGATGTTCCAAAGAAACAAAAGGATCCTTCTCCTGTAAACTAACAGAAACCCTAGGGTAAGCATCAACCATAACTCCAGGATGAGTTGCATCCTTAACCCCAAATGAAACGATTTTGGAACAGGATCTGAGATAATAACCCTTTTCCTTTAACAAATTAACTTTCACAGGTGATACAAAACCTAAGCCACCTAAAGTAGAATCCGAACTCAAGGATACTTCTGAAAGAAACTCCATCAAAGGATCAAAAGAATTTAATTCTTTAAACCCAGGAAAAGTAAAATTTTCATTAATAAAACGCTGATCCAATAAAATAGGTTTAAGAACATCCAAGGATAAAACCTGTTCTTCAATATCCAACCCTGTAAAACCCTCAGAAATAAGTTAATCCACAGGATAAAACTGTTGTTTAGTTAAAACCTCATCAGAAACCAAATTATGCACATTCTCAGATACCTGTACATCAGGCACTAAACCTGATTCTCTTTGAATGCTAGAGACACCCACCTGAGAATCATCCCCAATTTTATCCAAATCCTCCTCAGGGAGACAACCATCAGAACCCACAGATTTCTTCACCCACCAAACATATTTTAAAGCCCAACCCGAATTATGATGAAAAGACAGACTACAATTAGAGGCTAAATGCCGATGTCTATCACACCTAAGACATTTAAAAGGAACCCCAACATAGTCCAGAGGCTAGTTAAAGCTTAAATTACCTTTTGAAATCATCAAATCAGCCACTAACCCTTTACTGATATCAAGAAATACTAAAATTTTACCCAGACAACAAACACCAGACTAAAGAAAGGATAGGTCAGCTTCAAGAAATGTTCCCAGGGAATTTCCAACCAGCTTAAAGAAATCTAAGGACTAGAACTCAAAAGGGAGACTTGGCATTTTAACCCAGATCACGGGTCAAACAAAGGGGTCCAACGCTTCAATAAGAGACCAGTTCCCTCCCACCTCCAAGAACCAGAGAGGATTACATTTGAGTTCACGGCTTCTTGGAATTTGAAGGGAATTCATCCGGATTTATGCAGGAATGCAATAGAATACACAAATAACCATAGAAACAAATATGCAGTGGAAATAACACTTCATTTCATTAATCAATAACTGAAACTTGTTTACATACAAAATGGAAATAAACTAGCTAGAGTGTTGGTAGCTTATCTTTGAGAAGAAATGTGGTGGCTACATGCCTTTGAACTCTGTGTTACAATGAGGCTCGAAGGCCTATATATTATTGAGAAACAATGGAAACCCTACACATCCAAAAACCTAACCCTAGGAGGTGAAACGACTTAATGTGGGCCCCGTTGGGTAACTTGGTACATCAATTTCCCAGGGTCGTAACTTTAGCATACTACCTCCATTTGACGCACATGATATATCGTTAGAAAGATCTGTTTAAGGAATACATCCATAAATAACAAATATCAAGTCTGAAATGGATTCATATTTTCCCGACCATTCGATGCCAAAAAACGTTGTTTAGGGCCTCAAAATGGCTTCGGAAGTTTAGGACCCGAGAACTGCCAAAAATAGTAAATTGTGCTACAATTAAGGAAACTCGAAAACTAAAAGAAACAATGGTGGGGGTCCAAGAGGAATAGGTGGGTGGCCAACAATATCCTCCTAGATCATTCCTCCCCCCTTAGGAAGCAATGGTCCCCATTGCGTTGAGTTCCTCCATGAGATGAGGAAATTTCTGTTGAACTTGGTCCCTGGTGAGCCACTTTCCCTGGTGAAGGAGTTGGCCTGCTTTGAAAAATCGATATCGCTGGATCTTCTACTAGTGGGTATTCTTGATCTATGTGTCCATAATCCGATCAGCGGTGGCTTGTTACATGCAGTCGGGGTTTAACTTTGTTGGTGTGAGGTGTTCTACCACGTCTGATGTGTCAAGTAGAGGTGGAAAGTAGGGTCGAAGGCGGTCCACATTGAACATTGGGTGCATACCAAGGAATGGTGGAATATTGAGCTCGAAGGCATTGTCCCCGACACCCTTCGTGATAGTGTATGGCCCATATCCGAGCGGGCGAAGCTTGCTGTGGGGTCCAGCAAGGCGCTCCTTCTGCAAATGTAGCCACACTTTGTTGCCCTCCTGGAAGTTGTGTTGCACCCAATGCTGATCACGTCGCTGCTTGTACTTAGCATTGGATCTGTCCAATATGTCATGAACCTATTGGTGAATATGGTGAATGCGCTCAATGAAGCTGTTTGCCTTGGAAACTTCAGACTGGATATGAGCTGAATCAGCCTGAGTAGCTGCAAATGGCATGGCTACGTCAATGGGACATAGTGGTTGGAATCCCAAGCCCACCTGAAAGGGGCTGGGGTTGGTGAGTTGTGGAGGGCCCTGTTATAGCTATGTTGTACATAGGGGAGGCTCTCATCCCATGTGCGTGGATGCTTTGAGTTGTACATGCGCAAAATATGTACGATCATCCTGTTGACGACCTCTGTTTGGCCATCAGTCTGGGGATGGAAAGTTGTGGACTTTGTGAGCTTGGTGTCTAGCATTGACCATAGGCTAGACTAGAATGTACTAAGGAACCTGCTGTCCCGGTATGAGATTATAGACTGTGGGATCCCAAAGTGTACCCACACTCGTTCAAAGAAGAGTTTAGCAGTGGCTTCTGCTGTGATATTCTTCTTGCAGGCCGCCATTATGGCCATCTTTGAGAATCTGTCAACGACCACAAACACACAATCGTTGTCGTGCTTAGTAGAAGGAAGTCCTGACATGTAATCCATGGAGATGGATTCCCAAGGCTGACTAGCGGTAGGCAACGAAGTATAGAGGCCTTGCTTCTTGATGGATGGTTTGGCAATGGCACAGGAAGTGCAGGATCAAATTTACTTCTCGACGTCTTGTCGAAGGTTCGGCCAATAGAAATACTTTTGCAGTACTGCCACTATTTTCTCAACCCTGAAATGCCCAGCGACCCGATTGTAGTGCGCTTTCCAAATCATCTTGGCATGCTTGCTTGAAGGAACAGAAAGGTGTCCCATGTGACACAATAGTACATCTTGGAGGTGAAATTTTGGAACTTGGTTTCCCTCCAAGAGCGTCTGGTATGCGTGGCTGAATTCTGGATCGCTCTTGTAGAGAAGCGGCCAATCAGAAGTCTTGTGCCCACAAGAGTTGACCATGGTCGTTATCACCACGATCGGTGGTCGGCTAAGGCAGTCTGCAACATTGTTAGTGCTTCCCTTCTTGTACTTTAGGTTCAAATGAAACTGTTGTAGATATGTGGACCACTTCTGATGGCGATTGTTCTGTAACTTCCCTTGTTCCTGCATGAACTGCAGTGGTCGGTGGTTTGTGCGGATGATCATTTCCTTCCCCAAAATGTGATGCTTCCATTGTCGGCAAGACTGTACAATGGAATACGTCTCTTTGTCATACGTGGGATATTTGCGGACAGTGTCTCACTGTGATATGCCATTGGATGCCCTTATTGAGTAAGGACTGCCCCAATAGCATAGTCAGAGGCATCTGTCTCAATCTCAAATGGTTGTTGCAAGTCTGGTAATGTGAGCACTGGGGCACAGCAGGCGATGTTTCAATTCTCCAAACTCCTTCTGTTGATTTTCTGACCAAAATAATTTTTCTTTCGCTCCTCCCTTGGTGACTTAACTCAAGGGCCAAGTGATATGAGAGAATCCAAACACGAACCTGGGATAGAAATTAGCAAGGCTCAGAAAGCTGCAAAGCTTTGTTAGAGTAGTTGGGGCTAGCCAATTCCGAATGACTTGGATATTGGTTGGATCCACATGTACCCCACAGTCATCAATAATGTATCCCAGATACTGAACCTGGGTCATCCCAAAAGTGCACTTGTCCAAATTGGCACACAACTTGTGCTTCCGCAATGTTTGGAGGACCTGTCGGATGTGGTGGAGTTGCTCTTCCCAAGTCTGGCTGAAGATCAGGATGTCATCCAAGTACACTACTACAAATGAGTTGGTGAATGGCCGCAAGATGTCATCCATCAGTCTCATGAAGGTTGCAAGAGCATTCGTCAGCCCGAAAGGCATGACCAACCATTCGAAAAGGCCCTCCTTGGCTTTGAAAGCAGTCTTCCACACATTGGTTGGTTCGTTCGGTACCTGGTAATACCCGGACTTTAAGTTGATCTTGCTAAAATATTTCGCCCCTTGAATCTAGTCCAGGAGGTCATCAATCCATGGTATCGGGTACCTATTCCAGACAGTGATATTATTCAGTGCACGATAGTCAATACAGAGTCTCCAAGTCCCATCCTTCTTCTGTACCAACACGATCAAGCTCCCACAGGGTGATGAACTTGGTCGGATGTGACCCTTCTGCAGCAGCTCCTGAATTTGCCTCTTGATTTCATCATTCTCTAGAACAGAACGACGATAGATCGGTCCATTGGGCAGCGACGCACCTGGGGTCAAATCAATGGGGTGCTTGACCTGACAGTGGAGAGGCACCCCGATGGGTGAGGTGAATATGTCCCGGTACTCCTCCATGACCTTGTCCATTTATTGTTTTCGTGTGTAGGGGCCCTGTCTGGAGGTTGTGGCAATGATCTTCTTCTTGCCCTGAGGGAAGATCATCAAGAAAACAAACTTCCTGGTTTTGGAAATGAGCTTACTGCATTGTTTTGAAGTAACCAAAGAGATAGCAGAAGGGGGTGGTACCTTTGGTATTCTGTACAAATTATTTCCCAACGTAATAATAACATCGTGAGGCTGGGACTCATACACAACATGTCGCTTCCATAAGTATGGTTGACGTAATAATACATCACAAACATCAAGAGGAGCAATATCACATAATACCTCATCTGTGAAGGGCTTGATGCTGTAGGGAAGTCGGCACTGTTGGCTGATGCGGAGATCTCGTCCTTGGTGAAGCCACCCGATGGTGTACGGCTACGGGTGTGCTATGGTCGGCAAACCCAACCACTTCATGACCTCTGCTGAAATCAGGTTCTTTTGGCTCCCACTGTCGACAATGAACTGTAGCGGGGAACCCTTTACCCACATTTGGGAGTGGAAAAGACGCTCCTCCTCCTCTAAATCTTATGGTTCTTCCTTTTGGATCTTCGTGGTGGCAACAGTGGCGTTGGGCTCTGCATTGATAATCTTCTTCCCTCTGACATTCCCCTTCTCGGGTTCTGATTCAGTGTCAGAGTATGCATCTGATTCAGAAGCCTTTATCTCGGCCACTAGTGGTTGCTTAGCCCGACACTCACTTGTGTTGTGAGTGGGGCTCTTATGGAACTCGCACCACTTTCCCTCTTCCTTCTTCAGCTTTGTAGTGTTGCTCTTTGCTTGCGGCTTTGGAAACTTTTCTTGAGTCTCCATGCCTTGGCTATGTCCTTGGTTCTATGGCTTGGGGGCACCTTTCCCTTGCTTCTGATTCGCAGATCCAAAGTATCGCTTTTTCTGTTTGAATTTTTGCTCAAATTTGGCAGCGTACCGATATGTCGTACCAAGTGAGGAGATGTCGAGGAACTCCATTTCCTCCTAAATGTATCTGTGCAAACAACTCTGGTACTTCAGCACCAAATGTTTCTTTGAATCTTTGATACCCAACTTGGTGCGCAGGGTATGGAATAGATTCGTCAGCTCATGCACATCTTGATCTCTTTGCTGCCGCAGCGTAGTCCATTGGATGTACTTGTCCTCATAGCTCCCCACCGAATAATATTGTCCCTTTATGACATCTCGAAAATAATTCCAAGTGGGTACGGCCAAGAACAGAGAGGGTTCCTCCTCATCCTTTCTCTCATAGTAGGTTTTCCACTAGTCCTTGACATGGGGGGCGGCTTTGAGTAGAGAAAAAGTAATCTTTTCCCGGTTAGAAAAGTCATGAACTGAGAAATATCCTTCTAATATATTCAACCATTTATCTATGGCGTCTGCATCTATTCGACCATCAAATATGGGAATGTCGAAGTTTACTTGTACCTTAAAAGGGGTTGCACCTCCAGAGTGGCTACTAGATGCAGATGCGCCGCCGGTGGGAAGTGGTTGAAGGATCTGGGCGAAGTTATCCATCATCTCATTCCTTTGTTTTTCAAGGGCCTCCTCGAGCAACATTTTGATAGAATCTTCTGTGCCCTCGTCTTTCTTTTCGTCCCCCATGGGTGGTCGTCGGGATTTGCGAGGCTGATATTGTAAAGGTTCAACCAGATCGAGCCCTAACTCTTTATACCCTGCCCTCGTTGGGGACATGCAAAGAAGGATCGAGAAAGAGCATATTGCTCTGATACCACTGATCTGGATTTATGCAGGAATGCAACAGAATACACAAATAACCATAGAAACAAATATGCAGCGGAAATAACACTTCATTTCATGAATCAATAACTGAAACTTGTTTACATATAGAATGGAAATAAACTAGCTAGAGTGCTGGTAGCTTATCTCTGAGAAGAGATGTGGCGGCTACATGCCTCTGAACTCTGTGTTACAATGAGGCTCGAAGGCCTATATATTATTGAGAAACAATGGAAACCCTACACATCCAAAAACCTAACCCTAGGAGGTGAAATGCCTTAATGTGGGCCCTGTTGGGTAACTTGGTACATCAATTTCCCGTGGTCGTAACTTTAGCATACTACCTCCGTTTGACGTGCATGATATATTGTTAGAAATATTTGTTTAAGGACTACATCCAAAAATGACAAATATCAAGTCCGGAATGGACTCATATTTGCTTGACCATTCGATGCTAAAAAAACGTCGTTTAGGGCCTCAAAACGGCTCTAGAAGTTTAGGACCCGAAAACTGCCAAAAATAGTAAATTGTGCTACAATTAAGGAAACTGGAAAACTGAAAGAAACAATGGTGGGGGTCCAAGAGGAATAGGTGGGTGGCCACCAATATCCTCTTGGATCGGGAATCCGCCCCCGCGGTAGAACATAAACCTCCGGACAGAACGGAATAATATCCAGCTAGGTATCATTGACCCATTTCTTTAAACCCGTCGAGCTAAAATTGCGACCTCCGAAGCACCCGACCAGAGTATGTGCATTTGTCAAAATAATTTCATTCATCTTAATGTCTTCCCCCACAACTAACAGAACTGGATTCACAGCTTTTTTTATAACATGAGCAGATCTTTTCACATGCCCACCAGCTCCAGGAACAACCCTCTCTTTCATATCCAAAGAACCCACTGGAAAAGCCACAGCACCCACCTGCGAGTTCACAACCCTCGACTGATGAAGATTAGAGACATCTCCAAGAGCTAGCGAAACCTCCTGTTCTGTAGAACTATCAAAACCGTCCACCCGAGAATCCAAGACATTACCAACACCTCTCACCGTCCCAGAAGAGTGCAGACCGCAATCATCAACATCTGCAAAACCTAAAACAACACACAATTCAGAATGAACAGGCACCAAAGGAGCAAAATACTGAACCTTTGCCTTATCAGACAGATCAGGAGTAACAACATCTGCCCCTAAACCCATGGGAAAAACCAAATCGCATTGTTCGAACTCTTCATCAGAGGAGAAATCCGCTCTGCACATAGGCAAAACTACCGACGAAAAACAAGATAGCCTCCCATCTGAAAGCTTGTTAGTCTGCCCTGCTTTGGGAGGAGTGCGCGCCAACGCTTTCATGTCCCGAAGCGACATGAATACAGACGTGGCACAACAAGAATACAAAGGTGCAAATTACAATAAAGAAGAGTAAATACTCTTATATATAGTTCTATAAAGAGTGTCATCATCCCTCCAATAATAAATGTTTGAGGCCTTATAATTCACAAACTTTTGTGTAACATGAGAGCCCACGTGAACTTGCTAAACTTCCTTTCTTCAATTTAGGTAACAAAAACCAAACAAAAATAAAACAAGAGCCACGAGGTGGCAATATCCTCGATATTGCTAATAGATCTTGCTATAAGACAGTAGCTATAATAAAAAAATGTAAACTGAAAAGAAAGTTACTACTAATAATACAAACACAAATAGTGTAATGTCAGGAATTAAATATCAAGAACAAAATTAGAATTTTTTTTTTATACTTTAATCATAACTGCAAACAAGATGTATGTGAATACCGTGCAGGGATCGCAAACCTCCCAAGTATACAGCTCGTTCCATTTAGGATTCATGATGTCCACAATGGTACAAATCCGAATCCACTTGCAATCATTTATTGAAAAATGTTCACAACAACTAGGAATTCGAATATCAAGGTTTTGCAATATTCAAACATGATAATCATCAAATTTATTTATGAACACTTAAAAAAGAGTTGAGACTCCCATAAAAAAAGAACATGCAGTATGATAATAAAGTTATTAGATTGAAAAACACAACAAGAAGATGTAATTCTATACAGATAGTGAGACTCATTTACAATGCAAAAGTTTTCTTTTCTCAACGTAAACAAATTGAAGACAACCAACAATCAAGACACACATTTTTTAGAATTTGGAATAATGTAAGGACATTACAAAATATCTACTACAAAGGACAAATTTCAAACAAACAGTTCAAGATTTTCTTCAACTGTTTTCTATGTCAAGGGAACAATTTATGTTTGGGAGATATCTAGTTGAATTGATAATCATAATAATGAAATCAAACACGCTAAATATACTATCTTTTACCAAGATTACCATGGACTGGCAGAGTAAAAGAACAAATAAAATACAGTCTGCCATCATATTAAGAGATTGATAATTGGATATGGAATCCATAGAGTATAGCGTAACATGCAATGGAATATAGTCATGGTAATTTAACCCTATGTATCTAGGTTTCTAAATGACCATGTACATGTTAGAGAAAAAGATCATACAACAATAACAAATAATTAAAGGGGAATCATAATATTCTCCTGAGCTTTATATAATCCAATCAAAATATGGAATATGAGTGTAATAAAATTTGTGTCAAAAACTTTTAAATGAAACTCTTGACAACCCAAATGGAAAAATCTCTTCTATGGTATCCAGATACATCTCTTCCAAATAAAACTCAAATAACATATATTGTTCCTACATATATACCAAGTTTTGTTCTACACCAATGCCTGCGCTTGGCATCGTACCTGCAGTGAAATAACATTTTAACATTATCCATAAACAAATAGTGGAGTACAAGCAAGATCTGAAATGAGGAAATAGGCTTACAGGGAAAAAACAACTTACAATCCTCATCCTTATCTAGTGAGGAACAGGCTTGTTTTGCGTCATCTTCTTAGCCATATTCTTCTTGATACAAAAATTATGGTGCAATGGCTACAAAAAAAAAACAATTCTAATTATTATAACAATAAAAATTGACATCAAATAGACCACCAAAATTTTGCAAGGGAACCAAGATGGCTAAAACTTTTCTTTTAGGCTTGACTTTAGAAAAATTACAAGCTTTTAAAGCAATAGTTCCACATAAATCTTAGTATAGAACATGAGCCAAAATATACACCAAAGTTCAAAGAACCAAATTCAGGCGCAATAATGTACAACAAAAGAAGATAATATATGATTGTTGAGAACAACAAAATCTCAATGAATTGTCATAAATAGACATGGATTTAACCTAAAAATTTGCTAAGTATAGATCTACAATGTCTAGTAATTATCCTGTCTTCTCAAGGTCTCTAATACATTTTCTTCTGCAGGTGAATAGATTCTCAGCAGGAGTCTGAGAAGGGTGTCTAATTTATTTTGTGGTTATGGACTACTCAACATATTCATCAAGCCACTATTTCCATCACAAACAATACATAACCAAACACTACATAACCCTTTCGGTCAGTTGTTCAGTGCAAATGGCTAAATAGACTAGAGTATACATCAAAAGGTATCATCCAATTGCAACATACAATAAGCCTATGACAAAAGCACTATAAGAAACAACATTACAATCTATAATTCATTAAAACGATGAAATATTGCCAAAACTTCTGATGTACAAATTCCATTCCTATGTTTCATGCAATTGTAAAATAAAAAAAAGCCAACTATGTGTAATCTACTCATCCTGTGGTTGATTTGGAACAATCAAGCCTCTAATTTGGCTAGAATGTGAAAATTAGGATATATGTTTATTTACACAAACCACGTTTTGGATATGTTCTATGCCCTGGGTAATACTAGAAAGAAGAAAGGCCAAACAATGCAAATTGAAAGGAAGAAGCTAAAAAAATTCAGTATGGAGGTGAATCCAAAAAAATGAAGTTGTATAAAACTTTGATGATTTTGACATTCATTGTAAAAAAACCCATCCTGTTAAAAGAACAAAAAAACAGATAAGAAATCTCTTGGTGTTACCAAAAACAAGTGTTTGATTGGGATGCCATAGCTTTTTGTATGTGCACATCCTCATCCAAAACATAGTAACCTCCATCAAAACACAAGCAAATATGAAGCCTTCCTTTGAATTCTATTTGATTGTCATCCAAATCTAGCCACCTATAGCTCACGAACTTGTGCTCCAACCATTTGTCGATTGAATCTAGTGAAACTTTATCCCTTCCCATGGTCTAGGCCTCTTTCATAGCTTCGTTCACCACACTAAATAACAAAACATCCTTGAAGGGATCCACTGCAACAAAAGACAAATCTTGATTCCAAAAAGGGATCCAAGAACTCCAGTTCATGGAGATTCTCATCGTTCTAATCTGAAATCCCAGCTATATCTTAACGAAAATATCAGGGCAGCACCCATTTTCTGAAACCATAAGCTCTCGACCTTTGACTACATCTACCCTCAGACACTAGAGCTTAGGAGAAAGGTATACATTGGAACACATGCACCTACCTGAGCAAGTTTGCATTACTTATTGAAATGGTTCATCGGCCCATGTCCCAAGCCATATGCTTAGCATGATGTCTCTTTTAACGTTTACTCGCCCTTGATCATATTCCAATCTATACCAATGAGGCAACAATGGACTGTCCGGGTGGCCTATCATGGGGATTTCTTACACTTAGAACGATAGCATGCCTAAAAGTCCATCACGGACATATGTTGAATATTCGCTTTTTAGGTGGATATCCAAGGTTGGGGCATCCATATATTTTGCGCCTATGGAGAACACCTCTTTCCGTTTGGGATTCAAGGAATCGTTGGGTATGACGTCGCTGGTCTGAGCATCTATATTTTTCACGCCTATGGCAAACACCTCTTTCCATTAAGGAGTTTTTGGATATTCCATCGTTGGTTCGAACACTGTGCTCAACCAGTGTAATCTTAACATAAAGACCACCTGGGCTTCGACCGTCATTACTCTCACAAACATATATTGCATCTAGTGAAGCAGTTCTTATGCGCTGTTGATATTCTCTGTTGTACTCTTGATATTCTCCACTCTCCGCTATATCAGTGAATTTGAATAAGTCGCGAAAGTTTCCAATGAAATATAATTGACCGTAATGGGTAGCTTCTATCGGAAGCCTCACCAAAGTCGAGGCATATTTAAGATGAGCGTACACCCATACCAGCTCTTGTAATTCCATAGCTTCAACCGACTCGAGCAAATGCATAACTTCCGTAGAAATTTAAGATGAGCGTACACACAATACTTGAACGAGTACCAACTCATAGAACCAAAAATCACATGCGTTTCTTGACAACGACAAAAGGATGATGACGTAGGCCTCGCCGCCAACGCCTGTAAAAGGATTCCCTAAGCTTACATCATCATTTTTTGAACCAATCATAATTCAACAAATTTGTAAAATTAAAACAATTTATACTAATAATTTTTTAACTTAAACTTGTACATTAATGCAACTAAACTATCTATATATATATTCCCCTTCGGAACATGAAAAGCTAAACTTTACCTTCTACAATTTATGCAACAACTCTATTTTTACCAAACAAGAAAAGGATAATCGAAAGACATCCAAGTACAGTACCTTATGTCGTGAAAGGAAGATTGTCCCATAAAATCTATGTGAAAATATGTGATTATTAAGGAATATAATCAATCAATATATACAGAGTAATATGTGGTGCTAGAATATACAGTAAATTCTTGTTAGTTGACCCCCTGCACTTGGCATGTAAGCAATCATCGCCACTATTCTAATGCCCATAAATCGAATTTCATATGCGGAGGACAAAACCTCTTGTCAATTTAATTCCATAGAAAAGCGCATGCAGGCAGAGGCCAATCTCAGACAAATCTCCATTCATTAGGTTTCCTTGAGCGCTCTCGATCTATCTCGTTGCGTTCTTGTTTCTCATTGCAATTCTGCGATTGTCTTCTCCCAGTTTGTTGTTGTCTGAGCATTTATGCACTTGCTGTTTTGGTAGTCTGGTCATCCCTTCCATCTCTTGGGATTGAGCGCTCTATTTTTGTTGGAGATGAAGCTATTTGCCTAATATCACCTGGCCTTTGGTAAGTTTACCTTTTCTTAGCTGTGTAATTGGAAGCACATTTCAGTGCTTCGATCACCGTATTTTCTTGGGTCATTAGCTTTTTTATCAACGAATTTAGTGCCCTTTTTGTTAAATTTTGTTTATAGCCAGTTTGGCGATTTGGGTTCGTCGCGGTGCTTCGAACTGGTCAGGAGGAAAAAGTTTTGGTCTCAAGCAATGTTGGCTTCTTGATTATATCGGGATTTCCTTAGACAACAATTCTCTTTAGTTGGGATTGCTACATAGCTGCGATTCATTCAGTTTTCTGCATAAGGTGCTCAGCGTTTGATCTGTTCTCAGTTAATGTAATTTGAGCCCTACGCCTATATGAGGGCTCTCATCTTGGAGGAAATCTCAACTTTTGTTGTGTCAAAGTGGAGCCAATGGAGGAATCTGATCATATTTGGCATTGGTGCAGAGCTCGCAAGATAGTTCTCCCAATGAGCAAAATTCAGGGAAATGGAATTTTTTCAGCAACTAAAATCTGCACTCCTGTAAATCATGTGCCCTGTTCAAACATTCGAAAGTCAAAGCAACGCATGGATCCAGTTCGAAATTCAATTCCGGAAGTTGATTACGTGAAAAATAGGGGTTCATCACAGTCCCCTATCTTAGTAATGGTAGATCATGAATCTACATCCGGGACAAATTCAGATACAATCTCAGATCATCCACACGGTGATTCAGGCCCAGGTGGTCAGTTCTTGCGTCCGCCTATGAGCTTTGCGGGTGAAATTTCAGACGAAGATCTGATTGTTTATCAGAAGTCGCAGCCATCCAGATTGAGAGTGAAGAGAAGGGGACAAAAGCCTGCTCTTAAACAGAGCGGTTTATTATCTGGTGAAGGGATGAAGGGTAGTTCGGATCAATATATAGCCTGGAAGAGGGAAACCTCGATGGAGGCCTCTTCGTCTTGTTCAATTTCAAAAGTGGTTGTAACTAATATGCAGTTACAGTCACGGAGTACAAACGGAGAAATCAGGAATTTTGGGACCGTTACTAGGTCTGCAACCAGTTCCAGCGACATTAATTGTCCGTGCCAGCCACCTGCTAGCAAGAAGCCCAAAAGGAATCAGAGCTTGATTTCTGAGGCTGGAGAGAGGCTTCCCGAAATTGAATATCCGGAGCCCAAATCTGAAATCCTCTTTCAAGAACTTCATCTTTTAGCTGAAGTTTCCGTTCTAGTTCTGCAAAATGAGCTGGCTGCTCTCCCTGAGAATATCAGAGGAGAGAAAGAGATTAGAAAGGCTATCTTGACTCCCACTGGGGTATCCTTCTTGCAGAAGAGAGGGCTCAGAAGAGCCAAAAGTGCTTTTAAACATGGTGATCCCGATGCTCCGAAGATGTTTCATAATCTACAGTGGAATCTGAGTGCTGCCGATTCAAAGTCTCTCATGACAGTCGATAGCATCTCCATATTGGGGACCCATATGTCTACAGAGCACAATGAAAACCAGGTTATAGGAAATGGGGATAATGAAGATCAAATGGCGATCCCCCAGTTGCGTTGCTCCAAGAGAACTAGATCTCATGCCTTGCCAGCCAAGTATTGTGACTCTGTTATGCAGCCATGGAAGAGAGGTACTAGACTTTAGTTCAAATCCTTGACTATGTTGATTTCCACCATTGGGTTGAAACTTGAAATCATCATATGATTTTTCCAAGTTGTTGCATTATTATTTCTTGCATGTAAGAGTTTATGGAGGCTGCTTGCTGAAATGCTCAGTAACTCAGGGAAAAAGGAAATGTTATTTCCATACACTCTCTGTAGATGATGGGAGAAGCCATTCATGGGATTTTTTCGTTCTCTTGCTCTGTATTTCTCCTTTTCGTGTTGAGTGTACATAATCTAGCTTTTTAATTCACATTTCTTGCAATGTCTCGCTTCTTTTATCCATTCATTTAACTTTTAAGAGCTTGTTACACTGACGAGTTTCAGGTTTCCATTAAAGGTTGTGTTTTAGCTCTATTCCAATTGTTAACCATTTAATTTCTTATTAATTGTGGACACTTTTGCTTCTTATATATTGAGAGTTTTGTTAACCATTTAATTTCTTATTAATTGTGGACACTTTTGCTTCTTATATATTGAGAGTTGTGTATAGGTAATTGTATTTGAGTTGTGAACAATTGTTTGCATGAATAATGGTATTTGCTAGTGCCAATTGATTTTCTGATGTAGTTGAATATTGAAGGGATTTTCAACCTGATGCATTAAGTAAACAGAATCCACGTATAGCCATTGCATAGAAGTGAAATGAATGGGCTTTCTTGATTCCAACATCTGCTAGACTAACTCTTGTTTGCGTGATGCATATGCCCACATTTTCTGTTTGGTAACTTTACGGGCATCATATAGACAGCAAATATTGTTGATGCTGCCAACAACTGTGACTCGAATAATAAACTCATTAAGAAAGTGACAGCAAGAAACGTCAACACAGCTTTAATAGGCAAATCTGAAAAACATTATTTTCGTCTTTGTTCTCTCTAGAGACTGCAGACTCCTACAAAATGGCCAACAAAGGAATTTAACTTATTCCATAAAATTCCTTAATGTATATAGCTCTCTACCAAATTCAACTACATCAGTTAATTTACTGAAATAAATAACTAATGTGGCCCTCTATCAAATCCCCCTTAATGTATGTAGCTCTCTACCAAATTCAACTACATCAGTTAATTTACTGAAATAAATAACTAATGTGGCCCTCTATCAAATCCCAATACATCAATTACAAGTTACAACATGCAATGACCTTAGTTTATTAAAAAAATTCTACTTTGCATCATTTTAGAAAGTTCTTGTATCAAATGTTGTTTTGGGTTTTTAGTCCTTCCAGTTTTCCATTTCCTTTTGTAAATAAATGCATCTGATACCCTTTTTTAGTCCTCTGCCTATAGACAGGCCAAATATGAAGGGTTGATGGCCGAAGAGCCATGTGGCATGCGTGGAGAATCTATAATGAATTTTTCATGTAATCATGTCAGCTAAAATATTTCCAACAGTAGTTTCTCTTCTATTCAACGAGGGACAGACCTTCGGTTCATGTTAACTTTTCTTGTTCATACTTTGAGAAGGCAAACTTCATGGGCAAAGCCTGCAGCGATTGTTAATTAAAAGAGGCATGGGAGGCTTTCTTGTCACCACATTGGGAAAATTGATAATCTGTATCATGGATATTCTCGTGAGGTCGCTCAGTTGGTTGGAGCTTTTATGTCCAAGCCGTCAATAAGTGTAAGTGGAGGTTGAGGGTTCATTTTTTTAGGCCCTCCATGGTCAAACTCCCAAAAATTGGTGCCGACAGGGTAAGGCCCCTTGGAATTCTTCTCGTGGACATTGCATGTTCTGTCAAAGTTATGGGACAGCAAACCACATTAAAAAGATCCTAGGAAGATAAAATCATATCCAAAGCTCTGGGACTTGAGGCACAAAGCTTGTGATTATGAAAATGATCTATTTTCAGTTTTCAGTTTTGGTCAAGTTAGTAATATCTGATTTAACGAAAGGTTTCTGATGAATGACATGAAAAATAAGTCAATTGGCCTATAGTTAGATGGTAAGTAGGAATGCTTATTATAAAAAAACAGAGGCTCAAATCTTAAAGATAGCTCAACTGTCCAAATAAACATTATCTTCAAAGAAAGGAGATGAGAAACAGCTTTAGTACATTGATAAACATGAAACAAGGTTGAAGAATGTGCAAAGCAAAAAGACACTTTCTTGTCACCACATTGGGAAAATTGACATATGTAATGTATTATGGATAGTTCTGTGGGGTTGCTCAGTTGGTTGGAGCTTTCGTGGCCAAGCTGTCAGTAGGTCGAGGTTGAGGGTTCAATTTTCTAGGCCCTTCGAGGTCAGGCTCCCAAAATTGATGCCAATAAGATGAGGCCCCTTTAGGTGGGCCATTTAGAATTCTTCCCGTAAACGTAGCGTATTCTATCGAAGTTATAGAATAACAAACCACATTAAAAAAAATATGTAATATATCATGGACAGTTTCTACATAATATAATGTATGTATCAGGGACAGTCTCTGTATTATATACAGTATCTTTAGGTGGTGAATTTTGAGGCAGATAATTTATAAGTGTGGTCCATATTGTAAATTATATATTAATATAACATGTAACAAAATAAATATAATTGTATTATTATTTTTAATTATATGATAATAAATTTATATATATCTCAAAAAGGAAGCCAGCAGACACACAGGCCCCATCCATGGCTTCTTGGATGGTAGCAAACAGGGATACCAAGCAAAGTGAAGTAGGAGGGGATCCTGATCACCTCTGCTTCAAAACATATCAACATATCTCCTATGACTGTGGTTTAGGTGCTGGCACCAACAATTTTGAGGAAGCGAAGGCTGCCACCAAAGACAGTTTAAAAAACTTATAACTGTGAAGATTTTAAACTTCAAAAACTTACATATATGTGAAGATTCTAAACTTCTGATAGATGGAATGTAAGATTCCAAAGAAAAGAGAAACATTCATTTTCAAGGAAGAATGCATTTCAAGAATACTTTTCCACAGTTCTTTCACACATCTTAGAGAACTCAACCAAACAGCTGACTGCCTTTAGGTTTGCAGAAGGGATCCTGGATCTCTCTTGATCAGGGTGTCTACTGACGGAGTGGAAGAATATCTCCCTTTTAGAATATTTGAATCGTAGATGCTGTTCTGTTCTCCATGGATTTGGGGCTTGCGGTTGTTACAAAGCAGTTTTGACCAGATGACTGCTATGATGGCTGGACTTTTTTGTATGGAAATTTTGAGGGAATATAAAATAGCTAAATATTCAGGCATGATATTGATAAGGTAAATTTGCCTACATTTTTTTCACATATTTTAAGATAAGAATTATTTAAATTTTATTATTTTATTTTAAATTTTTTATCATTATATAACTGTATAGTTGGTTTAGTATAGTTTAGTGTTAGTTTTACATTTTAAAAGTTTAAAACTTAAATAATTTAATATATATTTTGTTTTATGTTTTAGTTCTAAATATCGAATATTTGATTAGTTTTTATATTAGTTTTATAATATAAAATATAAAGTTCACTAACTAGTTATAATATTAGATATTAGATTTTAGTTATTATAATATATTTTGGAATATATTATTAGAAATTGGTTTTTATTATTAAAATCTGTGGGTATTTTCTTTGCCTTAAACAAATTGAGAAATTTTGTTGATATTATTTGAAGATAAATGTTGTTGACATTTTATTTAGATGAGAAACAGCGATTTCCATCTTACTATAGACAATGTTTTAATTGATTTTCTTAGGAAATTTAATTTATATATATATATTTTTTAATTTTATAGGAAATTTTATTCATGGAAAATGTATTTTTTTTAATAAGTAGTGTTTATTTAATAATGTTTTGATAGTCATCTGAGGTTAGTTTTAGGGTTTACTCCCCAATCGGGTTAGGGTTTTGGACCTCGTAGAACGTCCTTGAAAATCCACACATGACTAGCCTACATGGAATCCACTCAATACCATGGTGGTCAACAAGATACGTCAATTTGCGACTCGGTACCATGGTGGTCAATAGGATATGCCAACTTACGACTCAATACCATGGTGGTCAACAATATATGTCAACTTGTAGGAGGCATAATTTCCTCATTGAACTCTGATCAAGGTGATTTTTGTGCCATTGGAAAGCTCTCAAGTGTAAAACATCGAAGGGGTAAATAATATGTTCATAAACTTTTGACCTCAAAAACATCATTTAAACCCTCAAACAACCTCAAAAGATTATGGACTCTAAATTTGCAAAGTAAGACATGTCCCTAAAATGGGCCCTACAAGCCAATTCATCCAACCTTTCCACCTAAAAAGCACCAAATAGATGACAAATCATATATTAATCCGTTTCATATCACTTCTAGTTGGCTAAAAGGTGGTCTTCCTTAGACAAAAGGAGACATGTTAAAGACCCAAGACCTAGAGGCATTTGCCATGGTAGGAGTCAAAGTCTACCCCCTTATGGACAACTAGTAGGTTATTTTAGGTGATAAAGTTTTATTTGTATATAATGACGTTGTTGCATGTCGAGGTATTTAGATTACATCAAGAGAGACTAAACTTCAATATTGTAGGCTTTTTCTTCCTTTGAAAAAAAATGTTTTTAGTTTTAAGATTGAACATCCCATAATCAAATTTCTAACTTTAATTTTTTTAATATAAAATAATAACCTAAATAATTTTGTAGTCTATTATACTAAACTATATGTTAATAAACATAGGCTAAACAAATGAAGGGAGAGAAACCTCAAGGAATAGTGGTGCTTGCAATCATTGATACATTTCAAGGATGGGGTGTTTTTATGGGGCTTCCCAGGGAATTTCTCTTTTTTATAAATTTAATGCTAGATTAGGAAGGATAATCCAAACCGGGGTTAAAAGGAAGGTTGAGAGTGTTGTGTAGCTCCAACTCCCATAGTTCATAGTTCACCTTGAGTGTTCAATATGAAGGCATCCACCCTTATGTATAGGTGTTTGCACTCCTGCTTCAGGTCACTTTGGTAAGAAATAATAGCATGGCCTCTTGTTGAGGACAAATATCTCTAAAAAATTCCATGATCACTAGCACAAGAAACATGGTTTTTCTTTTTCTTCCTTTATTCTATACTTGGAATTCTTCAAATTTTATCTCATTCTCAGCTTCATCTTCACTTTCCTTTTCATCCTCAATATTATCTCAGGCTCCTTATGCATGTTGCCATCACTATCCACTATAGATTTAATTTTCATCAATTCACTATTATCCAAATACATAATGCCCTTCACTCCATGGGCTACTAACTCACACTTCATCATTTTAGTTTGTTTTAATTGGGAATACTTTAATCCCACCTACTATTCTTGACATCCTACTCACTTTCATCAACTTAATCAATGGATTTCTTCCATCTCATCAATTGTTGGCAATACTTGAGCTCCCCTTTGCTCCACATCATAATAATTTTGTCAATTAATTCTTCTTCTAAATCGCCTATCTTGCATGAAAGATCATAATTTTCTCCCAAATCATCTCCTTCCTTTTCATCTTCCCCACATTTCTCATTCTCTCTTGACTCGCACCCAACAACATACTCATTCCTTTCTTTAATATATTCTTCTTTAAAATAGCTTTATTATCTGATTCTACAATTCTTGAGAATTTCCTAGCTTCTATGTCTCCACCAACTTTTTCCTTAATGTTATTGTTGCTATACAATCTTGGCATTCCTTCATGATTCCCTATATCAATATCTTCTTCTCTCATGGCTTTAGTGCTACTATCAACATCAACATTTTCCTTTACTTATGGCTTGCATTTAATTGTCTCATGCCTTTCATCAATATCCTCATCACAGGTTCAAAACCGGCGGGGGGTAGGGTTGCTCATTGGCCTGTTGTGACAAGGCTCGAAGGGTAGGCGACCCCTGGAATAGACGATCACCTCGAAGGGCTTCAGGACGTCTCGGCCCCTGCTAAGTCACAAGTTATTGGTATATCTGGCTTGCAGGTTGTTGGATATACTCTTGGGAGGTTGTTGTTCCCATGGTTAAAAAAAAAAATTCATCATTAGAAAACTCATCCTCAAGCTTCTCCATGTCTGGTGCTTCTTCAAATTCTAAACAAAATTCATTTTTTTCTCTTCAACAACTCATGAGGGTGTCCTTCATCATAAATTGTAGTTCTAACACTTCTTTCAAAACCTGCACAAACAAAAACATTTAAATAGTGAAATAAAGAATGTGTATTGTTCATGACTTAATTATTACTATGTAGGTACGCCACTTTTCAATTTACATTCATGTATACTATCAAATTTATTTTTCATTATCCCGACAATATAGATACACCTAGTCCACGTTATTTTTATGTTTGCAGATGGAAGTTGAAGAAGAGAAAACAATCGATCCAATCAATAAAACATTCGACCAAATAACCCAATTGATGTAAGTGGTTCAGGCATCAATAACAGTTCCAACGAAGAATGATGATCCATATTTAATTTTGATGTAACTGCAAGTTGTTGTAGCTTGTTGTATATTTTGAAATAATTGTCTGTGAAAACCATACATTTTGTATAATAATGTACTGGACATAGTAGCCGAATTGAAAAGCAACATGTTACCAATAAGTGTAACAATTACATGCATGTTGACATTTTGATTATTGTTATCTCTATGTTGTCCTATTTTTTATGACAAAGGCACTCTTATTGATATATATTAAAATAATTGTTTTTGTTCTATTCAAATTCTTAAATTTTATTGTCAAAAGTTACATGTGAAACGGTACATTAGTAATTAAGTGTATGGATGGTTAAATATTATAATAGATGCTTGCGTCTATGATATAAGAAATTAATCCAAACAAACGTAATAATTAAAATTGAAATGAATAGTACAATAAAAATATATATATTTCAATTTCGGATAAATACTGGATTATATATATATATATATATATATGACTGCAATGTCAGTAGTCGTTGTTCAAAGAATCATATGCGGTGCTTTTGATAATTGATGTCGNTTCAGATGAATATATATATATATATATATATATATATATATATATATATATATATATATTTGACTACAATGTCAGTAACCAATGTTCAAAGAATTATATGTGGTGCTTTTGGTAATCAACAATGAACTAGTGCGTTTACGCAAACAAACCACACCATTGCGTTTAAGTAAATTTAACGCACCATTAAATTTTAAAACAAATATTCCCACGTGGGAAATGGCTTCTACGATGCGTTTTCATTTGTTTTTCGCACTAGTGCATGTCAGTGGTTTATACGAACTAGTGCTTGATATGTGTTTAAGAGCTTTGATGCGTTCAAGTTGTTTAAATGCACCAGATGATTTTGATAGTTTATAAGCACCGTGTTAGAATCACAATTGTCGTTAGACCAAAACCTGTAGGTGTTAATCTCCGCCACAATCGCCAAAGTTAGGATCTTGGGAGGCGGTTAGTCCATGTCACGAAACTCATGGGGAGCGTTGAACCCAGTGTCCAACAATCTCCCCCTGAGTGTGATCTGGGTGAGTTTCGAACCCTTGACTTGTTGCTCTGATACCAATTGTTAGACACAATGCCACACTGAGAGGGGGGGAGGTGATTCAATGTGCGAGGACTTTTACCAATTTTCACTTCTTCAAAACTTAAACAGAGATCATCAATCAACATTAATCAATCATATTACAAGAGACACTTCATAAGATAAACTTGTAAACTTTAGTATATCAAATTTGATAAAGGTTACAACGAAAGACTGCAATCTTCTCGATTACAACAACTCCAACTAACTGAGAAGCACCAACTTCTATTCCAAGACCCTGCTTGGTTTTTCTTAGTTACAAATAAGAAAGAGGTTGCAATACCCAACTTGCATTTTCATATTGATCTTTGTCTTATTACATTTCATCTGCCACTTATCATGTCCTCGTTTGGTTATCTCTTTTATTGTCATCAATTGATCATTTGCTCATCAACCTTGTCCACTCCAGTCACTCTATCATGTCATCTTGTAGTAGATGTCATCAATATTTCATCAAGCTATTGTACTATTATGTCAACACCATGTCCACTGCCAACAAAGTAATCAACTTGTCGCTGGCTTGTAACCATATCATTAAACTTGTCTTTTGCTCATGTCTTCATGTGTCTGCACATGTCATCATCCTTTCCACATTCATGTCATCAATGAAGGATCATGTAAGTATGCTCATGAAATTCTGCTCATCAAAGTCTGCTTATCAACTGAGTGTGCTCATGTCTTCATGTGTTTGAAAATCTAGAGCTTGAACATCACAAAAACTCCGCACAAGATATACACTTGAATTTTCTTCAGTAAGAGGCTCAAAATATTATCAACAATCACAAGTTATTTGTCTTGTCATGTCATAAGATAACTTCCTTATACATTCATTGCCACAATGATCCTACTGCTGTCGACAACACTGACCATGTCAACATATAGCTGATGTTCAAAGAGTGGATCCTTATCATCATCTTGTTGCAATTGACTCATTCAATCTTACACACTCAAAAATCTTAGAGATAAAAACTCAGACTTAAAATATCAAACTTCAGAGAAAAAAATGTATGTTGTTGGGTTACTACTGCTACCTCCGAATTCTTTTCACTCTTTTATTTCTCTGACTTATGATGCTGATTGGATGGTTGCCTCAGTTGGAAATTATAGAGATATATCAGACTTGTTCTTTTGTTACTGTGGCTATGAAAAAATATCAGACCGCTCCTACATTTTCCATAGTGGACTGCTCCCTACTGCGGCTCATGCCTTAGTGGTCCTTTATCCACCCGAAATTCAGAGAGAAACCACCAAATTCTGCTTATCCAAATGAAGACGTTGACTGGTTATTTATACTAGTTTTTTCATATATTTTTTGGAGCCAACTTGCACAATGTATGTCTTTTTATATTATATTTATTTATTAATTCTTGACTGAGTCGACTTTGCATTTGATCTAATATTTGGTTAAAAAACATTTTTTGAGTTGTCTTCACCATTAGTTCTAATTGCAAGATATTTATTTAAACTAGTTCCACATCCTCATTTTGGTACAATGAGTATCTTCTCATGATATGGACTTCAACAACAATGTATTCCATTACGAAAGGCTCCATATCTTTATGATCATCATCATCAAGGATATAAGGGATTCAACGTTGTATTCATCAAGCACAAGCAATGTAATCTTATCTTCAATGGTTTGCATATCAAGACACGTTAATATCCACGAGGAATATCATGATCAACATCAAGGGCTTCATCAAACAAGCTTCAAGGGCCACATATCATCTAGTTATATTATTTATGAGTGCTCCACCATAAAGGTTAAGAACCATCAAGTGTGGGTCCAAGATCCAGGGTTCCAAGACCCCATCAAGCCACCAATAACCATACAAACCACAAATGACCACAGAATGGGTCATTTGGATCATTCATGCCATGTCATCAAGATTTATGACTCCTTAATGGCTTCAATTCCCAAGCTATCATGTCATTAACATTTGTATTCAACCTTTATCCCTCCTTTATCCCCTTGTCACTCCTTTGTCATTAATGAGTGTCATCAATGACAACCTATGATCAACACACCAACGTGTTAGACAATTGAATGTATTGGTGCCTTCATATCAATCAACTACACCGATAAAGTTAAAAATATAAAAATTGTACAGTGCATATGATGTAACATATCAAATCAACGTGTTTGTGATATACGTAAGCACTGGTGTGTATAATCTATACGAAAAAAACTAGTACGACGTTGAAATTTTGTTAATTTTGGTGCTCATTTTGTTTGAATCCATTGGGTAAGATACTTTACATTGTAAAGCACCAGTGCGTTGAGTTATGCAACACATTGGTGCGCCTATTTTGAACTAAAGGCTCTGATAAAAAAACGTATGCTAAAAAATTCGACCTCCGAGTTTTTTTAGTTATAAAATGTATCTATAAGAACGTTCGTTAAAACATCTGCTACCATTAGCGGAGGTTATAGTGGAGGTGTTTTTGACATTTTTTGTCAATCTTGTACCCTAAAAGCCTGTGTTATGACCTGCTCTATAGGCTCTTTTCCTTGTAGTGTCACAGATCTATGGTTTAAGACAAGGATGTCATACCCTATCTACAAATCCTCTTTTTAGCAATTTTTACATGTTTTATTTTATGCAAAAAATATAGAAAAATATTTCACTAATGGAAAAAAACACTAAAAATATAAATAAATTCAAAAATCCCAAATTAGCAATGATTTGGTATTTTTGGTCTACCCTAAAATTTACCGGTAGGGTTTTATCCACAAACCTTAGAGGGTGTCCTCTTTTGAGGAAGTGCATTGGGATACGTGAAAACCTTGTAATTGGTGAATTAGACATGATTTGGTATTTTTGGCGCACCCTAAAATTTCTCCCTAGGGTTTTTCCCACAAACCCCATAGGGAATCTTCTTTTGAGGAAGTCCTTTGGGATCTATGAAACCCTCAATATAATTCATGAATTAGAGGGTGTGTGATATTTTTGGCTTAGAATCCAACTTCACCCTAGTCCAATTGTCCTCTTTTTCTTGAGGGTGCACTTCTTGGAGTGACTTCCTTGGGAAGTGTGGCATTTCCTTGGGATACATGAAATTGCCTTGAAATGCGTGATATTATCTGAAATTTGTGATAAAGTGAATAACTCCATTTATATCTGATTCTTGTTTCTAGATTTGATATTGTTTGACTCTGATAAGGCACTAATCATAGTTGTTAAGGTTATGTGGAAAGTATTTGTGGCTTTTTGGTTGATGTAGGTATCTTTTTATTGAGTAGGGTCTCCTGCTGTGTTTGGAGTTACCCAAGTTATAAAGAGGTTAGATTGTGGTGACATTGGGTTTAAATCTGTAACGCACCCTCTTGTGTTACCATTCTCTAATACCAACCTGTAACTCATTCTGAAGCTACAAGTCTTACACACCTTTAAACAAGGTAGCACATGCATGTTATAATATATATTAGTATAAATATATAAACAATGGAGAGCATCATTCCACTCTCTAGTTGTGGAATATTGGTTAATATTGAATTAATTCACTAAGAGGGTTTAAAAGGCATGTTTAACTAACTTCCAACATGATTATCCACATTGGAACCTCGGCATCAGGTTGCAACCATGTCTAAATCTTTTATCATTCCCCGCGACAATTTTTCTCTAATTTTTTTGACCCTGCAAGTCTGTTTCAATGTCCCGACGTCGGAAGTCGGCCTTCGGAACACCAACTAAGTTTACAAGGTTTTCCAATCTGATATCAAAACTCGAGACTTTCAACACCGGGCATTGGTTCCCGAGATTCCCAATGTCGGACCTCAGACATCGACATAGAATTGGAAAACATACATAAGCAGTCCATCGATGCTGACGTCAACATCGACACCTTGACCTTAGAACATAGGATAATAACTTAGTTGACATACATTGATTTCGCCCGAGGTTTCCCATCCAACATCATACATTAGCTCCACCACCTCGGATTCATACCATCGGAATCTAATTGTTGAATGTCACTAATTCCACCGAGATGTCCCTTCTGACATTGACATTGGCTCCACCACCTCAGCTTCAAGACCTCGACAACTCTTTGTTGATTCAAGAGATAAGTGGCTTATTCAAATTTATGAAAATGTCCAAGGCATTGGGTTTAGGATGGAAAATTGGGAAGGTTTTCTGCCTTGACCTTGACAACATAGCTTAATTAATTTTATGCATGTCTACAAGCAAACAACCATTCAACCCATTATTTCATAGAATTGAAACACATAACAAATTTAAAACAACATGCCTATAATGCATATAATGGACTCCTATGGAATAAAATCCATTTCAGTAGCATAATTTATGTTGATTAACCTCCTTATCAAATTCTACCTCGTTAAGATTTTCCATTCCATTAGGGAATAAGGTTCAATTGTATTGTTCATCAATCATTTTAGTCATTTATAGATATCAATATTCTAAAATCAAATAAGATCATTTCAGGGTATGAATACTTAACCATAATTACAGTGACAATTCACTTATTCATTCTTCATTCATTCATTCCCAATTCATACCTTCATGATGTAATAGATTCAACATTACAAGACATGAATTCACAATTCAGTCACACATTTTTATCTCTTTGTGTACAATTAATTAAACTAGTATTCCACAAGAATATAAAAATACATTCCATTCACATTAACATAATTCATAAAATACATAAAGTACACAGAGCATGAGATACTTATCTGAATTATTGTCAAAAGAGGTAACTGGCTGTGTGTAAGGTACACTCCACCCAATTGTAGGTCAGTTTTTCATTAATCTCTCAGCAAAGCACCACCCCTGAGCTGGGGCTTGTGAATTCACCAAGATATTCCTCCCTTTACCCGAATTTCATTCAACAACAATATTTATCATTGGACAATTCTCACAATTCACAGATATTTTACAAAGGTTTACAGGCATCCAGGAAAAATAACCTACAACCAATTCCATTCCAAATAGTACACTTCCCACTCTGGATTCCTTCCAATAGTACAAGAGTGAAAACCCATCTCTTCTATTTAGTTCCAAGAATTTCACCAGAATGGTTATGCACAATTCACCATTTCCTTGACTACAACCCAAAAATCAATCATAGGTTCAACAATGGTTCAAGGAAAATGGATTTGGCTAATAATGCACAATACATAGTTTAATGATTTAGAGGTTTTCTATTCTCGGCTCGGCTACCAACTATCGGTTTAGTTCTCGGATCTTCCTGACCGACCAACCAACCTTCTCTCTCTTGTTCTCTCTCTCCCCCCTTTTAATATTTTTAAATCCACTAATCTCATGAGCTTTTTAATTAACCCATAATCAGGTGTTAGCAACCATTAAGCGGATTTTAGATTTAATCATCGAACTTAGTCACTTTGGCTTCTAAAAAGGATCAGGGTCATATCACAAGGCCCATAGGGAATTCTATTCCCCCCTTACCTCTCACTGGTGAATTCCTCTATCCCCATCTCTTTAGTGTTTTGCCTCAGCCACAACTAAATAAATTTTAATATTAATAATGTCAAAATATACATTTGTTCCACCTTTCAAGCACTGCATAACAATATTTACATTGTACATATAATCAGTTCAGGGGTATCAACAAGGGATATTACGAAATCTCTCATGAGCTTACCATCACTAACACTAGGTTTACATAGCCTTGATTTGCAAAGGTGTGCTAGTTTGAGTGGTAACACTCTACATGCTCTAAGGCATCCATTCTTTCCAAATTTTTCTCCATTAACATTAGAGCTTCAACTTTGGTAAGAGGTATCTTTTCCTCCGTTAAAATCTTCAAGCATTTCTCATGAACAAAGGTTTTCTTGGCCATCTTATTTTATTTATTCTCTTGGCCCACTCTTTGGGATTCCTCCATTGTTTCCAACCTCATCATAATCTTCTTCAACTCCACACATGATTCCTCTAAATCCTCCTCCTCATAAGACCTTATGGTCAAACTTCCTATCTTTAGTCTTCTTTAGTAACTCATTTATGCGCTCCTCAATGTGCAACCTTTTCTTATTGTTATAGCTATGCACAACCTCACTATTGGAGACGTCTTCATAAATACCCACTTCTCCACTTCTCTTGCTAATTTTTCTACAATAGTTCCACCCAACCTTCTTCTGTTGGAAATGTTATTTTCTCAACCTTTTTCTAGAATTAAAATCTAGTTGCAAATTTTCAAATGCACAAAGGGATTTCTCCTCTTCAACTACACACAATTTCAAAATTCTTCAATAGCATCTACTCAACTACAGTTGGAGATGTTCTTCTCTTCACCTATAATTATACCTACACTCACAACTATGGAGCTTCCTTTTTAGTAAGATTTCACCTACGCTACATGATACTCTTTCTTTGATACCACTTAATCCAACTCGAGGACCTCACCCCCCTACGAATTTTCAAACACACCCACCACAACATTGATACATGATGCAAGGGTATAAGACGCCTTGGATACACCCACTTGTAAAATTAAAAACTCCACAAGTAGAAATAAACTAGAAGATAGACCATGCATGTAACCCACATAGACAACAACTCAAAATACACAATTGAAACACACATTCAAGCACGAGAAACTTTGATTAAAATTTCTAGGCTCAACTCATGGCCTACTTTTCTATTAAAGCTCCAAAAATTTATAAATTTTCATTGCCATTCCTCAAAGGGATCTCTTCCTCAATATTACAAGAGGGGTTCAAAGTCCCTTGACTTCATCATCAAAATCCTAAACATGTTTGTCTAAATCTTAGCCAAACACTCAATCATTACGAACTTATCAAAAATACCCAAATGAAATTCACCTCTATACTTGTTGTTGAACTACTTGGCTTTCTCTTCCTCAATATTCTCAATTCCTCTTCTTCTCTTATGTTATTTTTCTTCTCCACTTTTGCTTTTCTCTATCTTTGTTTTTTTTACTTTCCTTCATTTTCTCATTTTTCCTTTCATGCACACAACTCCATCTTGGGATCTTCATGTAATCTCATGCCTTCTATCTTCTCACACAACCTTCTACTTTTATTTTCTTCCATCACATTGCCTCTATATTCCCTCTTTTATTTCTTCTTCCCATGGCTTCTTCCCTTCATCCACTCTCCTCTATGTGCAACTCCCTTCTTCTCCTCTTCTTTTCCTCAATGTGCCACTCTTTCCTCTCTTCTTTCCTGCATTGAAGGAAAAAATACCCCATCCAAAAATGTGTCCACTTTCCTTTCTTTTTCGTAAATGGGAGGAACCTACAAGACCACCCAACAAACCTTGTTAACTATGAAACCTTGTAATAAACCTCTCGAGTCGGAGACAACCTTAATTTTGTCTAGGATATAATCAAGGCCTATAAAATAAACACTTGAAGAATGATCTTATATATTTTGTATTTATTTTTTACTATGTTTCTGAAATACTTTTTAAAATCCTGATTATAAAGACATTAGTTCTCTAAAATTCTAGATTTGTGAACAATATACTAAATTCAAGATCTTATATATTTTGTATTTATTTTTTACTATGTTTCTGAAATACTTTTTAAAATCCTGATTATAAAGACATTAGTTCTCTAAAATTCTAGATTTGTGAACAATATACTAAATTCAAGAGAAGTTTTAATGGATTTCATTTTTAGATCGTAGTTTTAAAGGGACTTTGATCCCCTCTTGTAATATTGAGGAAGTGAAGTCGCATCATCCGTTTCATGTTGGCAAGGTGACACAAGCTTCATCGTATTTGAACTAGGATTTTATTTTATTTTTTACGATGAATTTTAGGATTTTATTTTATTATTATTATTATGGCTTCTTTGTATTTGAATTAGGATTTTTTACTTTTATTTTTGGATACACCATGAATTTTTGGGATTGGGTATTATTAGTATGAGGTATATACACTATGTTTAGTTAATTTTTTGTGACATTTATTTCGAAAATTATTTTGAAGATTAATTTTTTTTAGCACATAATTAATTTTCTTACATTTTTACTTACTATTTTTAGTTAGAAAGACTTTTTTTTTTGGCATGTGTCACTCTTTTATGTATAATTCACTTGTTATATAAAAATCTATTTGTTTCTGATTTTCATACCTGTTGAATGATCCAGGAATGGTTCACACACATGTATTAGGTTCAAGTTCCTTTCTTTGTCATCAAAATAAAGCCCGGGATCATAAAATTTGGTGTTGTATTGCTTTTAATTTCATCACTTAGGGTTTTGATGAAGGATCTTAAGTTATTTTATGCTAGAAATTGTCATAGTTTATTTTGAAGTTCCTCCATGGCATGCTCTTGAACTTTGAAACTTGGTCCCGAGTTAAGATTTTAAAAAGTAAGCTAAATAACTTGTTCATATTCATTAAATTTAGCTCCTTGATGAATCCATGAGTATTCATCTTCAAATGACATTTTTGCTAGTATTGGGATGAAACCACACTCAATTTCTTAAAAGCTTACTTATTTAAAAAAAAAATGCAAGCGGAACCAACCAAAATACTATGGAATTGTGAACTTGTGTTTAGAAAAATCTGATGCACAATTATTAAAAAAAGATCAAAATTAATTTTGAAAGATATCCCAGTATAAATATAACAAAACAAATCCAATCAAGCTTGATACAATCTTTGGACTAAGACAAGGTCATCGCTTCAAAAAGTTGAACATTAGCAAACTGAGAACTAGTTTCACATAACCTTCATTGCAAAGGTTGATGATACGGTAAACCAAATGAAAATTGTGCAACAAAATAAAGGTTGGATATGCCTAACTTATAAGAAAGTATGTATATACAATATATGTAACAACAATTGTACAATGACACTAGCTATTTGCACTAGATCATATCATTGAAACAAGGAATATAATACTAGTAACATATATGTTTCATTTTTATCATAATTAGTCAAAGTTTAGTTTGTATACCTCACTTCTTATCACTTGATAGGGATATCTTACTTCGATTAATTTGAATGTTTTGTTGATTGGCTTGATTTTGTTTCACCTATTTTTGTTTTATCTACAGACATTGAAACAAAGTATTATGAGTATTTCTGCATTTATAGTATAATATGCATGATTACGTAAATAAAAAATCATTCCTTAGCAATGAGTGACTCATAAACAATAATCATTCTTTGAATTCATTCCTCATGTTATCTCTTGACATATCTTGTATTGGATCACTCCATACTTCGTTTCCTGCAAGTTTTATATGTAAAACAATAGGGTGCATTAATTTTAGTGAGAGTATTTTGTGAGTGGGAGCATTCAATGAAAGATACACTCCAAAATGAATTTAGTTATGTAGACTCCTACATCTAGAATGTATGACTTGTATGCTTGACTTCTCTGAAAGTTAGTAAGGGGGTATACTTCCACTCTTGTTTGATGTCTTTATGTTTTGGTTCATTAACATGTTTCCTTACAATAATCTTACAGTGTATCTTTGCACCCATTAGAGCAATTGCTATTTTATATTGTTATGAACTTTAGTATATCTTTTCCTTGTCATCGCACACTACATCAATATTTTATATTGCTATTTTTTTTTGCGGATCTCTTTTTGCATCCACAATATTATATAAGAGTATTATACATAATATTAACAAATTTTAATCAATTTTAATGAGGTAAACAATATCATTCTCAAGGAGAACTTGAAGAAATTCATTGTTTCAATTGGTTTATCCAATTTAATTTCGAAATAAATAAGGTTTCAATGTCCATTCATTCCTAAAAAGAGACTTATCTACAAAGAAACTCAAATAATTGATTTGATTTGTAGATTTAAATTAGCTTTACATAATTCTAGAGTCAAACATGTTAGATAAATTTGGACATGTGAATGTTAAGATTAAACACATCTTTAGACATAATCATTTGTTGATGTTTTGATTTGACATTATACTTTGATTGAACCATTCCAAATTCTAAGAAAACAAGACCATGCCTTCCAAGTTCAAGTTCCCTCATCCCATAGGTCTTTCCATCTACAAATTCATTTTCGATAAAACCTATAAGGAAGGTACATGTACATATGAGGAATGGTAGATAGTTGTACTTTCTAGTGACAAATAGAATGGAAAGCATGGTTAAAACTTGTCTTGAGACCATCCCAATCCCAAGTGAGCATTTTTCACGCAAGAAAACCACCTTCCTGTTATTTTGAAGGAATCAGGGAAAGCTCACACATGCATGGGAAATGTCAACAAACTTCCTCACTTCCATAGATGGTAGGTCAAGCAAACCGTCAGGAAGAAATCCAATCCAGAACATGTCTTGACGGAATTGAACCCAACTGGACGAAGTGAAATCCATCTAGCCCCACCAACAGACCACCGTATACTTGGAAATCCCAAGTGAGCATTGAAACCACGTTCTTCCATGCTTAAAAAATTCTATGAGTCACAAAAGAATTGCTAAATTTGAAATCACTCAATGAAAGAATCACATCAATAAGTTAGAATAGTCCCTTGAATTTGAATCTATATTTTCCTTTGGTGATTTTAAGTGATTTTACTATCCATTTGTTGAATTCATGGATCCTTATAGTCAAATATCAATTAAATGAAGGTATCCTCAGTGTTTTGGCAAGGTAAATATTCTCCATGGAACCATAGACAAAGAACCCAAACCCAAAAATAATTGACCATAAAAACCCTCTAAATAATGTTTCTTGATGATTAAAGTGGGAAACATAAGGAAACCAATTGTTAGGAGCCTAACCCCCTTGAATAGATAGATAGGATGTCATGTATTGAGGCCATCCATATTAATTAAGGGCCATGAAGTAGATATAGTGTGAAATCAATATGTGTAAAAAGACTTACTATAAGGTTTCACCTACTAGAAGTCTTACTAAAGGATTCCACCTTCAAAAATTTATTTGACTATGATGGCTTACTAGAAGGTTGCACTTACTAGAAATTTCATTCACTAGAAACTATATAAAGGAGTAGAAGTAATGTAATAAGATGTCATGTGGAGTATATTGTAATTAGAGCTCTGCTCATTTGTAGGTTCCCTTAGAGCTTTGCTCATTTGTAGGTTCCCTCTCGAAGAGGAAAGTGGACATTGATATCATCAATAAAGGAACTGTTATTGTGGTATTTGGTTATCTAGAATTGTCTACTGTTTTTGGAAATCTACCTTTTTCATTCTAAATTCTTGTTAAATTCTGTTTTTTGGGCTATGAATTTCCTATTATGGTATTAAGGTACATGACATTTGGTATTATAGAACTTTCCTAAGTTTAAAATCTTGGATATTTTTTTAAGCTAGAGACAAAATTTGGCATCTATAAATAACATAGTGATTTGTTGTTGAATGGGATAATTTGTGGTTGGGGAAGACTAACCATAAGAAATACAAGAGGTTTAGGCTTGGTTGAACATGCTTGTAACCCTTACCGGTATCCCTTTGAATAGTATTGCATTATACAACACCTGTATACATAATTTCACTTCCATGTACCCTCGAGCATATCAGAATCTCTTTTTGAAACTGGGATCTTGTTCTCCGCATGTCAGATGGCTCTCCAGTCATGTTCTCAACTTCCTCAATAACATGTTATCCCCATTTAGGCCTAAGATTGGGAGTAGGGACTGGATTTGGATTTGAACCACTGTGAAATTCATCTTCAATTTTATAAACTGATTCAACTGGGTCTTCTACTTCGGATTCTGAATCTAAAACACTAATGGAAACATGATCATATGTAAAAGGTGTAGGTAGAATGATTTTACCTCCCATTTCAAATGGCAGATGAGACTATACTGGATCTGAGTATGGCAGAAAGTGTGAGAATTCATATGCCTTGGAGGCATGGTTTGCAACACCCTTCGCTATAACCTTCCTAGTTGAGATATTTGAGATCTCCACTAAGTCAGGACCAAATACCACTCGCTTTGGTGGGCCAGTATGTGTCATCTGGTATACAAATAAAAAATTTATAGCTAAGGAGGGAACATAGAGTACATATTTGAACACTCCATGCTTTAACTTGATTGAACCCTTTCCTTCAACTCAAATTTGAGTGTCATCACCATTGTGAATACTTGTACCATCAATAAGTTGTATTGAAGAGAATTATTCTATGGATGCAACCATATGATTAGAGGGTCCCGAATCAATGAGGAAGGCATGTGATTTTGAACAACCAGCCTTCAGCGCATGACATCTCTCATCATGATATTTAGTATTCCTTGCGCCTTTAGGGAGGGAAATATTGTGTTTTGCAAGGAGTTTTGTCATCTGATCTATGATATTCTTCATATAGTATTTCTCTGTATGGTTTCCTTTCTTACAGTATGAGCACTTTCCTTTGTTAGACATTTGATGTTTGTCTTTCCTAGATCTTGAGGCTTCATCTGATGGATCAAACTCATGGTTATGCTCAAATTTAGTGTTCTTATTTTCTTTACCTTTCTGCTTCATTCTTTATTGTGCATTCCTTGTCTCACCAACTAAGAGAGCTTGATTTAGAGAGGCTCTGAGAGCTCCCATATGTATTAGCGTGTCCTTTCTTGAATTAGAGACTTGGTGAAGGAATCAAGGGATGGGATTAACTAATTAGGAGTAGTTAGTATCCTAGAGTGAAAGGTAGATACAAAAACTGATAATTCCAGGCCAAGTTTTCTTAATATGGAGAGAACCAATTGTTCATCCTTCTTCTCAATCCCGCATTGCTTACAATGTATGACCAATGATTTCAATTTTGAGAAAAACTAACGTGTTTTGAAGTTACTGGGATGTAGTGCTATCAACTCATTCTCCAAGGTATGGCCTCTCATATCATCCTATTTTCCAAAAAAGGATTCGAGCTTATCCCATACTTCTTTTGTAGTCTTGAGTCCATCAATATGGAACAACAACTCCCTTGATATGTGGATGCACATGTATCGAGAAGCTTCATCAAGCTTATTCATATGCTTTGATTTTTCAATATACTATTGGGGTTCGACCTCTATGCCCATGGTTATCCTATACATACCTTTTTTGTGCAAGGCAATCTATATATATGCCCTCCAATCAAGGTAATTGAAGGGTGTAAGGATTCTGGGAGTTAGAGTTGTTGAATTCTCCATTTCACAACTATATTGAGCAACAATTCTTCAGAAATTCTTTGATTGTACCTACAAAACACACTACAAAACAACTCAATTCTAATTAATTTAGCTCAAACACTCTTCATTTCAACATGTGCACTTTCTCTACGTACATCACACCTTGATAGACTTCTCTAGACAGAATCCAGTGGGAGCAACACAATAATTCCAGGAATTATGTGGAAACTCAATGGCTTCTAGTGCATTAATGGAAGTTTCTGAGGTTCAAGGAAGGCATGGATACCTGCTCTAATACCATGTTAAATTCAATGAAGCATAGGATCATCAACCTGCATGAATTCAAATGAGAAGAGAAGGTTTCATAAGAGAGAGAAGAATTTAGCATAGGCTGATCCATTACTCATGGAAAAATTGTACACACAATAGAGACAAAATTGGAATAATATGATTATATTCATGAATTAGTAATTAATATCTAATACAATGGTTATACATATAGGGGAATTCGAATCTGCCAATCTGGAATGACTCTGGAGCTAACTCAATGTGGAAAAATCACCATTGGAGCTCACTGATGCAACTCTGGATCACTAAAAAAGTTCACACTGAGTTAACTAATGAGGGTAGGTGAGAAAATAGACACTACTTCTGTTCAATCGTGGAAACTATCGCTAGAGACACTGGGAGTGTTCTAAACGATGGGAACCATAGCATAACTGGACTTAAATGGATACCTACTAGAGTCAATTACTGAAGACTGTTGGTGGCACTCTGAGTGGGTTCCTAAGGTCATGAAATCGGGTGTAGTAAGTGGAATATGTCCCCTAGGTGTGTCCCTCGTGCACTAGTGGAATGATGAATACTGCCTAAGCTAGGAAAATAGACAAATAGACTATGTGGTCAAATGCAGGATTAATAATAATCCAAATACTTAGTCATTTACCTGAGAAATTAGGCCAATTATTATTGTACCTTGCAAGTATATTAGGGAGATATAAAACCTGATATTCCCTTGTCCTTGGGACCATGGAAACCCTATCATCTATGACTAGTTTATGAAATTCCTACATAATTACAATATTAATAATTTGAGAATTCAGACTTAGGTCAATAGAATCCTTATGCTATGTCGATCACATTGGTATCTCTCCAATAACCCTTTCTATGAAACAACGTCCTCATACCCTTATTTAAAACTCATGTTAACAAAATCCTTGTGTTGAGTTGATCGCATTGGTACCACTCTTTTGTAACTCATTTTGTGGACCCATTCACCCCATGGTTAAAACTTGAGGAGATGTGTTGTCCCACAATTTTCCCCACCTAGAAACATTGTATGAAGAGTTGAAACACAAGGTAGACCACAACCACTCATATAATCAACACAATATTTATGACATATGTTCCTAGCTTACCAAATTGGAGTCACTTTCTGACTAGATGGACCACTTCACAACACTCTTTCCTTCACCATATTCAAGGTTCCCAAAGCCAAACAAACCTCCCCACAATGAATGGTTTGAATCATCCACTCCTAGTGGGAACCAATCCAATTCACTTGTCCATTATTTAATGACTCACATGTGGAATAGACTTGCTATAGTCAATCTCATCGAATTTGATGGGCAATGTGGATGGAATATTACTTTTCCTTTCGTGGAATTACATATGATATGATTCAAATTTGAGTGGGTATCTTATATCTGAATCATCAATGTTGGAAATGGAATAATAAATCCTACAAGGGTTATATTGCGTAGATACAATTTGTTTAAATCTCTATGAATATTTTGAAATAGACACTCATTATTTGGGAAAAATAGCCAAGATCAAACAATCTTGCACAACTGAATATTTCACCTCCACTTTTTAGTATCTGACCATCTGCACCAAAGGCATGTCTAATAGTTTTTACACAAAATTTTTCATCAATTGTTTGAAAGAATAAGTATGTGCATTGGTAATAATGACTAATCCTACTTCTCCATTGGATTCCCGCCAAAGAGATAGAGAATCCCGAAAGGTGATTATTGCTCAAATAAAAATGCCATATTAATTCCCTATCCACATCTGTATTCCTCCCCTTCCACTATTTTCTCGACACATTCTCCACTTCTCAAGATCCAAAATCTAACCCAAGATTAAATGGTGGAGCACCAACTCTTAAGTATGTAATACAAATATGATGACTAATATTACCCTGGCCATAAATGTAGGGAGAAAATACCCTTTATGGCCATTTCAAAAGACATTTATGATGATGAAGGTGAATCTAGAACCTATGATGTCCCTCATCCATCTATGGACATTCTTTAGCTTAATATTCTATAGGTGGAAATCCAAATCTCTTTGCATTCATTGATTAGTCTTTGTGATTCCCAAACTCTCATATTGATTGGTTACATCAAACATCATAAATTCATAGTCTTAATTGGCAGTAGCATACACAACTTTATTCATTACCTTGTATCCCAAGAAACACATTAGTATATACATGTTGTGAACAACTTCCAAATCATGATTATAAGTAGAGGAGCAATGAAATATGGTGGTGATTATGAAAATGTGCAGCTTGAATGGGTGATTATTTCCTTAAAACCCACATGTTTGATATTGAAATCGGTGTTGAATGGTTACATATATTAGGACCATCACTATGGATTTTGGTTCCTTGTGCACGAGTTTCCAATAGGCAAGGAATAACTACACTCTCAAAGGAATTATGGCCAAATCTCCATAGATTATCATCTACAACCATATGGAAAATATTTTAAAAAAGGGCCATTAAGGCATCGTGTCTCAATTCATACCACTCAAGCATTTGTGACTCCTTCTCAACCCATTCCTTTTGACATGAATGTTTTCTTAGAAAAACACCAATCCATGTTTGATACTCTCAAAGGATTATCATCATCTCATGGTGAGCATGGTCATTTCATTCCACTCATATTTGGTATCATACCACATACTCTTGTATCACCATCCATATCCCCCGAAAAAATCAATTGAAATGATAGTTTGGGAGTTGTTAGCCATTGGTGGCATCCACCGAAGTAGCAACCATTATTATTACCTAGTTGTTATGGTCCTTGAGAAAGAAGTCACTTGGTGCATGTGTCTTGAAATCCATGATTCAAAAAAATTGACCATAAGGATAAGTTTCCCATTCTTATCATTGATAACCTTCTACATGACCTTAAGTGTGCTCACCAAGCTTGATCTTTTCTCGGGCTATAATCAAATTTGCATGAAAGAGTTGGATATTTTCAAAACTACGTATGCACTTATGAAGTCGATTACAAGTTCTTGGTGATGCTCTTTGGCCTTTGCAATGAACCATCCACCTTATAGATTCTATTGAACAAAATATTTAAACCTTATTTTGCATAATTTTGTCCCCATCTTTTTTGATGGAATCTTGATCTACAATAAAACTTGGCAAGTCCATGTATCCCATGTGGGACATGTATTACAACAACGTGTGGATCTCAACTCTTCTTAAAAAAAGTTTAAATGTGTCTTTGGTGTCTTTGAAGTGGAATATTTGGGCCATATTGTTAATTAGGAGGGTGTGTGTATGGATATGAATAAAATTAAAGCAATGAAGGATTGGGTTTTCCCCAAAACTCTTAAAATCTTAAGAGGTTTTCTTGATCTCAATGATTATTTATAGAATATTTATATGGAATTATGCTAAGATTGTATATCCACTCATATATTTTCTAAGAAAAAATGCTTTCAATTCGAATGATGTGGTATAAAAGAATTTCTAAGACTTAAAGGAGGCTTTTTGTACCACCCTTTTACTCATTTTTACCAACTTCAATAAAACCTTTGTCATGGCATGTGTCACCTCAGGTAAAGGAATTGAAGTAATCCTCGTGCAAGAAGGAATACCATTGGATTTTATTGGAAAACAACTTTGTGAGAACACTTGGGAAAATCAACTTATAAAGAAGAGATGATGGTCATATTGCATGCTATGGAAATATGACATCCATACCTACTTGGGAAATGCCTCTAGATCAAAATTGATCATCACAACCTAAAATAATTTCTCAAACAAATAACTTCCTCCCCTTTGCAACAACAATGGGTCACCAAAATGTTGGGATATGGCTATGAGATACTTTACTATAACTTTAAGGAGAATGAGTTAGAAAATTATCTCTCTTAAAAGTATGAAGAATAAAGTTCCATATATTCCCTCTTCTTCACCATAGAAAACTAGTTGAGTGATGTCTATATGAATTATTCACATATCCCAATATCACTAGCATAATCCAATAACTTTAAATGGAACCCCATGCATATATGGGATACACTTGGCACAATTCACAGCTTCACTATAAAGGGAATCTATATTTTCACATTCATCATTGAAATAATGGGTGTTATATGAGATACATTCATCTCCCATAGCTAGTCATTCTAGATTTCATAAAACATATTAAATAATCAAATGGTCATTTTTATGGGAAGTCATGAAGGACTACATTTGCACCTTTATGGCAGAATGTGATGCTTGCTAACAACATAAAGGACAAATAGTGAAACCTCTAGGTGAAATTCAACCACTTCCCATTCCACTATAGTATGGATTGGAATTTATATAATTCATCGTGGGGTTACCAAAATATGATAATATGTTTGCAATCATAGTTTTGATAGATCTCCTTTCCAAATATGCTCATTCTTATGCCCTGCAATACCCTTTAAAATCCTCTATGTTAGTTCAAGTCTTCATGGATAATATGTTCAAACTCCATGGTATGTATAATCTATTTTCATCAAATGTGACCCCACCTTCACTAACAATTTCTAGAAAGAGTTGTTTCGAGCCTAGGGAAATCAACTAAATCTTAGCACCACATATCAATCCCAAATTTCTGGTTAGAATGAAGTTGTCAAAAATTTCCTAGAAGCATATTTGTAGTGTTTTAATTCAAAGAGGGAATCCCAATGGGTTCACTGGTTATCTCTAGCATAATGGTGGTATAATAAAACTTATCATGTTACCACTCAAATGAATTCCTTTGGAGTAGTCTATGGAAAAAAGGCCCCCTCAATATATCCTTCTTACCATGCGTCTATAAGGTATAGGTGGTCAACAATACACCCAAAAATCAGGTCGAAATTCTTCATTCTCAAGTATAATTTGGTAATGTTTCAGAATAGGATGAAGCGACAGGATAATCAACATCATTTATAACACTAGTTTGTAGAAAGCGATTAGATATTTCTTCTCCTCTAGCCCTAAAAGTAAACATCACTTAAGGTCAACCACCATTAGAAGTTTGCTCCCAAATTTTATGGGCACCATAGGGTCCTTAAATGTGTTGACCCAATGGATTAGAAAGTGGAGCTGCTAAACCTCTCTAAGATTCATCCCATCTTTCATGTATGCTTACTAAAGAAAGTGGTTAGCTATCACTATCATATTCAAACTATCCTTCCATAATTGAATGAAGAAGATTCCATTTGGTTGCATCCCAAGGCCATCCTCAACAATGGGAATATCATCTCTGACAATGCATCATCCAATAATTCACGACTAATGGAAAGATACCCAACTTAAGGACATTGCATGGGAATCAGTAGAGATAATTCAACAATTTCCACATCTCTAGCTGGAGGAAAATGCTTCTTAGTGAAGAAAATTTCTAGAAGGCTTACCAGAAGGTTCTTCCTACTATAAATTTCCTTCACTAAAAGGGCTTAATAGAACGTTTTGCTTTTTAGAAAGTTCATTCATTAAGAAGGCTTACTAGAAGGTTCCACCTACGAGAAATTTCCATCACTAGAAATTATTTAAAGAAGTAGAAGCAATGTGATAAGATGTCTTGTGAAGTATATTTTAATTGGATCTCTTCTCATTTGGAAGTGACCCCCTCAAAGAGGGAAGTGAACATATATATCATCGATACATGTATTTCTATCAAGGTATTTGGTTATCTACAATTATCTATTTTTTTAGTAATTCTATACTTTTCATTCTAAATTCGTAGTATATTCTATTATTTATGCTATGAATTTCCTATTATGCTATTAAGGTACATAACACTAACAAGAGTCATTATAAATGTACATTGCCTAGCTATTTTTTTCTGTTAAAATTGATTTTTCCATAAAAGAGTAGATCTCTAATAATTGAACCTTGATTTTATGTTGAAATTTATGTAGTGGGAACCAATCATGTGTAGAAGAGAGGGAGATAATTTATAATAAAATAAACTCCCAAGTATTTAAATATATCGCCATATCTCAAGCATTTTTGGGTATGATTCAAATAATCCATTGTTTTCCCTCACCTAGGTGGTCATTCTAGGCAATCTCATAAACATACCTAATTTCGATGGTTTTCATGTCTTGAACTTTTGAAGTAGTTTTTGGGACCTAAACAACATCCCCCCCCCCAGTAAATAATCACTATTGACTTGTGCCAACATCAAATTTTTATTTTTTCATTGGTATCACTCCAATGAGTTATCATGCATCTAAATTGAGCTTGCTTGTCAAAATTATGCCCCTTGCAAGTTGTTCTCCACCTCGTATTCTTGAGGCTTTCCTTTATTTCCCACCTTAGTGCCCAAATTTAGGGTTTTATCACTATAGGATTTCTACATATTGTAATAAAAGGAGTTTTCCTCCTTTCTTTAAGAGTTTTTTGTGAATGAGCATAACCGTCATATATATTTTTAAACATATCTACCATCATTTTATCCATTGTAATTTTTAATGTTTTTCACCATTATTTGAGCAGTACAATTTGGCTTTCATTGTATCTCTATGTTTTTTTTTTTATTGTTGTGTTTCATTTCTTTCTCAATTTACTCAATATCAATGGTATAAAAGAAACATTCTCTTTGTGAATTCTCTATGCATGTCCCTCATGAGGTTAGGTTACAATAATTTGAGTCTCCAGTTACATAGGATTTCAAACAACCTTCCTCCAAGTTGGGCCAAGCAACCTCACATGGTAGAATCTTAAAATAAAGGAAATGGATAAGGATATCCTACCACAATATTTCTCTAGGGATCCCTTAGGAGACAAAGTAAGTATGTGATGCATTGTTTCAACCAATTATGGGACAATTCCCAATAACTATGGATGCATCTTTATTCCAATAGTTTTTTTGGTAAGCTAGTACCCACAGAGTTTAGAACTAGTGACCTTACATAAGGAGTGCATTAACAATAAACCAATTCACCATCATTTTCTATTACTTGTGGGATGCATATTCATCTAATAGTTGTTTAATAAATTACACCCTTTAATATACAAGTCATCCCTTTATTTGAAGGGAAAATAAATGCATAAAATTTGGAGAGGTGGGTATATCAATTAAATAATTATTTCTATGTAAATAATAATAATTCCAAAATTTAAAGGAGTACCTTCGTGTTCTTAAAGTACCTTCCCTATGTCAAACAATAGTTAAATTCTTGTTGCAAAAAAACATTCAAGATGATTTTAGAGTGTATAATATAGAACCCACTTATGGGGATTTTGTGTCAACAAGGAGGGGTATTAGATTATTGGAAATAATGACGACAAATACAAATGTGGACAACCAGCTTACATTATGATGAAGAACAAACTATGTAAAATAACATCAATTCATCCATACGTTCTAGAAGAATTACATAAACACCATCCATACCTTGCAGGAAAAAATTGGGTATCAAAGACTCTGAGTGGCACATGGTTCTAAATTACTATAAAAACATACACATATATTGACAACATTGTGATAGGGTAAAAACCAAACTATGCAGGAAAACACCAATGCCTTCAATATCTTACAAGAAAAACTAGGTATCAAATACTTTGAATCAAACATGGTTCTAAAATATTGCAACGAACTACACAAAATACATGAAAACATAAGTACACACTCTCAATATTTATTCACTAGGATCAATGTACCATTATGTTGCCAATATTGAGGAAAATGTTGGAATCAAGGTAAGAAGGAATTTGGAGATATAAATCAAGCACACCAATAAAAGGGTAAAGGTGGCCATAACCCTCAGAACAAAGTGATATCACAAAAATTTCATCTACCCATGACACTGAAGTAATTTAGTTATAGACATCCCAAATTGACATTAATCACACTTATTGCACTCAAAAGCATGGACTATATACCAGTTTCATACCACAATTTGAATTCAAACTTCAAGTGGACCATATGGAGGTATTTTGTGTTTTTCCTTTATTAGTTGAGAATCCCATCTGAGAAATATCCCAATTCTTTTGTGGTACTGTAATGACAAGATTTGAGAAATTTAAGAAGCCATCAATGCCATATGTTTCCTCAAGAGCTTGGTGGATGAATACATAGCCATATAAGTTGACCCTCCTAGTTCAATGCGAGGATACCTAGTGATCCCTTTGGTCAATTCAGTAACATGCATGCCCATGCTTAAATATTTTTCATTTACATTCAAACTATTTTACCTTTAAGCCCATTTTTGGTCTATCAAAACAAGCCTCTTACATGCATTCAAGAGGATATGTTCAAGCTAAGGCTAGGTTGTCAAGTTTTTGTCAAAACAAATGGAACTCAGAAGTCTCCACTCACATTTTATGCATTTCCTTGGCATAATCCTACCTAGATTCCCCTTTCCCTTGACTAATAAATAATGGTTTTATTCTCCCTAATCATTGTTTTTTGAATCCTTTAAATTCATGTTTTGATCAATTATTAGTTAATATACATGCAAAGGGATTAACATTAGTAGCATATATTTATTTATCACTCATGCTTGTCTCCCTCAATTTTAAACAACCAACTAATAATTATTTTTAGTACACACACATGAAAACCAACACATCATAATGGTGATTCCACTTGGAGTATGATCCATAAATATTATCCCCATTGTTCCTAGGGATATCTTTCACTTTGTCTTATATTGTAGGTTATCATACATTGCCACCTTGACCCTAACACACAGCTGTGAGGTCAATTTATTTTTCTTGCATTCCCAACAAATCATGTCATTGTTCCCTTAGTTTCCACATAATCATGTTGTGTTCTCTTGAAAACCCATTTTATTTAGTTGTGGAAGTGCATTCTGTTCATGTCTCTTGATTCTTGTTTTATTCCTTCGGAAGCTCATGTGACCCTGGTTTTATTTAATTTTGACATATTTTCTTTGTTGAAAGGTAGTTTTAGCAAGTTATTTTCTCTCATGATTGATCGATTAATCATTGTTTTTTTCCCTTAAATTTCTCAAATTTTAGTAATTTACATTGATAATGAACAAAATCATTCATTAAGTATTTGTATCTTTTGGTTCTTTCCTTTTCAACAATTTCAATTTAGTATTTTACTTTTCCACATTGTCATTTTCAATTTATCACATCAATTATGCACATAATGAAGGACACAAAGCCTCTTTAATATTAGGTATGCTATTCACCTTTCCCTTGTAGTGATCTAGGTGATTCATAATCACTTGGTAGAGTTCCCTACCTCCTTTCACACTCATAAAAGACAACATACTCAGTTGATGTCACCAAGCCAATAATTTTAAAAATAAGCCAATTAATCTAACCAAAAAAATCCTCCCATATAACCGTAATCCATTTATATTCTATACTAGGTATGTGGAGTTAGGAATCCAAACAATAATCCATTGTTGTTTCTTATTGAAACATATGCGTTCTCCTAGGGATTTTGAAGTCCTTTTTATTAAGAGTACTTTATTAGTATAAGGTATGCACCATCTTTTGGGAGTCAATGTTTATTTTATTCCAATGTATTTGCATGAGTCTTCCAACTCATTCAAATCTAGGTGTTTGTTGATGAGTGAGGCCAATAACCCCTTGTCCACAACCCATTAAGAGGAATCATAATGACCAGTCATAGGTTTACCATCAGGTCTATTTTGTGTGATTGCAAGCACAACTATGATAGTTAGTTGTTACCCACTTTTTGTAAAAATTGTAGCTCTGCTACAATGTAGAGATAGATATTTGAAGCAAAGAAAAATTACATGAGGTAGATCTTACTATAGGATAATTCTCACAAGCATGCACAAGGAAAATAGAGAGAAGATAGAGACATTGAATCACATGAAGAATTGAATAATGAATAATTGATTGATGATCAATAATGAATTGATTGATTATCACAATAGTAATACATTATTATAAAGGAAAATTGAGTTGGTGGAAGACAAATCATCTTAGCTCGTAAATCAGGCTTACTAAATATGATAAACCCCCATAGGTGGCTAAAGCCTTTCCAACTCTGTCAAGGACCTCATGAATTAACTAAAGCATGAGTGAGTTGTCAAGAATGATGGAAAAGCATGCTAATCCTATAAAAATGAGAGAAAATCATGCAATATGGGTTGGCAATAAAAAATAGCAGTTTCCTAGTTGACTAGCTTTACCTTATCCACTGAAAAGCTAGAATAAAGCAGAATAAAGACAGAATCCATAGGAAGGCACAATTACTAATTCCAGAGCCAATAAAGTGGGAAATATCAAACCATAATGGAGATAAAGGCACTCCTAGGGTATATAGGGAAAGTATTGACCAAGTGGTACAAGTGTATGACAACTATCTAGGTTAGTAGGTAGGAATTTAATATAAAAAAATCAAATATTTATCCTAAGTATGAAGTGGGTTTATAATATCACCACACCCCCATTTAAATATGAATTTATGATGATATGTAACAAATAATCATATGAATATAGATATATATAGGTGCACATAACTGTATATAGGGTCCAACAACAAGGATATGGACACCCTTTATAATGATTCGTGTCCAGAGAAGTGAGGAAAGAGGAAAAACCACATGAGGAAAATCCTCCCTCAAGAAAGGACAAGGCACAAAATTTGAAATATGTCTTCTATTATTTATTTAACTTCACTTTGATGAGATTAATTAATTGATTATGGTGAAATACTTTGATGAAGAAATCATGAACTCCATGGTCATGCGCCAGAGTGTAGAATCCGGAAGAAAGAAGAGGAGAGACTCCTTGTATATCATCATTTGATGAAGTAGGAGAATTATATGAATGCTTCTTGCTGCTAATAAAATCAGATCTGAAAACAAAATCTGAAAAGGAAAAGATATCGGTGCATACTCCTTCCCAAAGAGTACAAAAATTAAGATAATCAGTAACACAATCAATTCCTTGTATAACTGCAAAATTGTGACGTGGATCACATATCATTCTTCCAATCAGAAGTAGCACCTTCTCAAATATTATTTGAGGCTGAAAAGGCTCTGATATATCATAAATATTATCATATGGAATATAAAATACCAAAGCTTCAGTGTCTCCATGAGGATATGGGGCTAGATTAGGAAAAGGATGAGTAACTCGGGAAAATTGATGAGTCTAAAAATATGAATGATGGATGGAATTGATATATGAACCATAAGTGTTTATAATAGATCCAAACATGTGTAAGATAAGTGCAATGATGACTAAGGTCATGTATAGCCAACTAGTGAAAAATAGGCAAGACTTGAAACCATTTGATATAAGTAACACTGCATAAGAAATCAATCAGAGTAAGCAACTAGTGAACTTGGGATTTGTCTAGTCTTAGGAGTATTTAGAGGTACGGTAGATGGTATGGATGGTGTCATGAAATTCATATAATCCTATAAAAATTCTTCTAAATCAGAATTATAACCATTTGAATTAAGTGAGGAAGATCTTCTTAAATACAAGTCAGGATCTAGTGAAAAATCACAATCATTGGGAGATGAATCTAGGAGACTGGTAGGTGGATTATCAAAGAAAGAAACAGAGATTTCTGATTCTGATAAATCAGAAAGTAAATATATATCAGAGATTTTAGGAAAGGATTTAACTCTGAAACTCAAGGCATAGTTTATATGACCTTGGAACTGTGCACTATGACAATGTTCTTAAGAATCAACAGGATTCTCTAGCTCATCTGGAACTTCAATGTTGTGCTTCTCAAGAAGCTAAGAAACGATATCCATATTCTTCTTGAAACATTTATTCTCAGGATGAAATACCTTTATGCAATAATAACACTTGGATGTACTTCCTTTCTTGTTTACTTTCTTCATTGAACCTTCATCAGTAAGCTTCAAACTTTCATCTTCATTATTTGTCTTTGGCTTCTTCTCTTTCACAATTTTATTCTCTTTGGATTTGGTATTCTTGATTCCTTGAATTATGGGAGCATGATCCTTTCCCTTGGAATATCTAATATCACCCATCTGGGTCAATTTATCTTTCTCCTTTTTCAGTGAATCAAAGAATGTACTCAAAGAAGGCATTTTCCAATTAGAAATAACAATCCTAGTAACATGAAAACTAGAAAAACAAACTGAGTATTCAGGACCCAATTTTGAAAGAATGGAAAATAAATTGATCTTCTTTCTTCTCAATCCCACATTTATTAATCAATAGATCAATTCAATTGAATTTAGTGAATATAAACTCAATGGAATCGAAACTGTTTGGACTCAATGAGAATAACTCATTCTCCAACTGATGCGCTCTTATCTCATCTTGAACTCCAAAGACAGACTCGAGTTTGGTCCACACTTGGTTTGGAGTGGTTAAACCATCTAGATCAAAGATTATATCAGGGAAAATAGAGAGGGAAAATTTTCCATAGGCTTCATCCAACCTATTATGCCACTTAGCTTTCTCAACAACAAAATTTGGTTCATTTTCTAAAGCCATAGAAACTCTAAAGAGTCCCTTACTGTGCAATAGAATGCAAATTTTATCTTTCCATTCATGATAGTTTAAGGGAGTTAGGATCATAGCTGAAGAAGAATCCATACTAATATGTTGATGTCCTCAAGAAGATACTCTCTACAACCTGCACAAATAAAACTAGGAGAAAGTCTTGTAATCTTAATAACAAGCTCTTCTTTAGAGAGGGATAGGAGATTGGATGCGCTCTGATAGAGAGAACAGATACCTTCTCAAATCTGTTGAACTTGAACAACCTTGTGCTATGATACCATGTAGAAATTGCAGCTCTGCTACCATGTAGAAACAAGCCTTGATGCAAAGAAGAATCATAGGAGGTAGATCTTGCTACACGATAATTCTCACAAGCACGCACAAGGAAAATAGAGAAAAGATAGCGATACAAAATCACATGAATAAGTGAATAATTAATAATTGATTGATGATCAATAATGAATTGATTGATTATTACAATAGTAATACATCCTTATAAATGAAAATTGAGCTGGTGGAAGACAACTCATGCTAGCTCATAAATTAGGATTACTAAATATGATATACCCCCATAGGTGGCTAAAGAACTTTTCAACTTTGTCAAATACCTCAAGAATTAGATAAAGCATGAGTGAGTTGTCAAGAGTGAGGATTATAAATCCTAACAGAGTCAATTAATTAAGACTGTTGGTGGAACTACGAGTGGGTTCCTAAATTATATGGATTGGTCCTTGAGGGACCTAAACTCATGCAATCAGGTGCAGTAGGTGGAATATATCCCCTAGGTGTGTCCCCCACGCACTATTGGAATGATGAAGACCTCCGAAGCTAGAAAAATGGACAAATAGACTGTGTGGTCAAAGGGAGGATTAATAATAATCCCAATACTTAGTCAGTTCCATGAGAAATTAGGCCAATTACTATTGTACTTTTCAAGTATATTAGAGAGATATAACCTGGCATTCCCTTGTCCTTAGGACCATGGAAACCCTATCATCTATGACTAGTTTATGAAATTCCTACATAATTTACAATATTAATAATTTGATAATTGATACTTAGGTCAATAAAGCCCTTATGCCATGTCGATCACATTGGTATCTATCCAATAACCCTTTCTATCAAACGACATCCCCATCCCCTTATTTAAAACTCATCTTAACAAAATCCTTGTGTTGAGTTAATTGGATTGGTAACACTCTTTTGTAACTCATTTTGTGGACCCATTCTCGCAATGGTTAAAACTTGAGGAGATGGGTTGTCGCACAATTTTCCCCACCTAGAAACATTGTATGATGAGTTGAAACACAACCACTCATATAATAAACATAATATTTATGACATATGTTACAAGATTACCAAATTGGAGTCACTTCCTGACTAGATGGACCACTTCATGGCACTCTTTCCTTCACCATATTCAAGGTTCCCAAAGCCAAACAAACCTCCCCACAATGAATGGTTTGAATCATCCACTCCTAGTGGGTGCCACTCCACTTCACTTTTCCATGATTTAATGACTCACATGTGGCATAGACTTGCTAAAGTCAATCTCACCAAATTTGATGGGCCATGTATATGGAATATTATTTTTCCTTTCGTGGAATTACATATGATATGATTAAAATTTGAGTGGGTATCTTATATCTGAATCATCAATGTTGGAAATGGTACAAGAAATTATACAAGATTTATATTGCTTAGACACAATTTGTCTTAAATCTCTATGAACATTTTGAAATAGACACTCATTATTTGGGAAAACTAACCAAGATCAAACAATTTAGCACAACCGAATATTTCACCTCCAATTTTTAGTAGTTAACCATCCACACCAAAGGCATGTCTAATAGTTTTTACACGGAATTTTTCATTAGTGGTTTGAAAGAAGAAATATGTGCATCAATCATAATGGCTAATCCTACTTCTCTATTGGATTCCCTTCAAAGAGATAGAGAATCCCAAAAGGTGATTATTGCTCAAATAAAAAGGCCACATTAATTCCCTATCCACATATGTATTCCTTCCCTTCCACTAATCCCTCGTCATATTCTCCACTTCTCAAGATCCAAAATCTAACCCAAGCTTAAATTGTGGAGCACCACCTCTTAAGTTTGTAATACAACTATGATGGAAAATATTACCTTGGTCATAAATGCAAGGAGAAAATACCCTTTGTGGCCATTTCAAAAGACATTTATGATGATGAAGGAGAATCTAGAACCTATTATGTTCCTCATCCATCTATGGACATTCTTTAGCTTAATATGCTATAGGTGGAACTCTAAATCTCTTTTCATGCATTGATTAGTCTTTGTGCTTCCCAAACCATCATACTGATTGGTTACATCAAACATCATAAATTCATAGTCTTATTTGGCAGTGGTAGCATACACAACTTTAATCATTACCTTGTATTTCAAGAAACACATTACTATATACATGTTGTGAACAACTTCCAAATCATGATTATAAGTAGAGGAGCTATGAAATATGGTGGTGATTGTGAAAATGTGCAGTTTGAGATGGGTGATTATTCCCTTAACTCCCACATGTTTGATATTGAAATGGGTGGTTGTAATATTGTCTTGGGTGTTGAATGGTTACAAATATTAGGACCATCACTATGGATTTTGGTTCCTTGTACATGAGTTTCCAATAGGAAAGGAATAACTACACTCTTAGAGGATTTATAGCCAGATATCCATAGATTATCATCTAGAACCATATGGAAAATATTTTTAAAAAGGGCCATTGAGGCATCGTGTCTCAATTCATTCCATTCAAGCATTTGAGACTCCTTCTCAACCCATTCCTTTTGACATGAATTTTTTCTTAGACAAACACCAATCCATGTTTGATATTCTCAAAGGATTATCACCATCTTATGGTGAGCATGGTCATTTAATTCCACTCATATCTGGTATCATACCACATAACATACCCATGTTTTTTGATGGAATATTGATCTATAGTAAAACTTGGAAAGCCCATGTAGCCCATGTGGGACAGGTCTTACAACTACGTGTGGATCTCAACTCTTCTTAAAAAGGTTTAAATGTGTCTTTGGTGTCGTTGAAGTGGAATATTTGGGCCATATTGTTAATTAGGAGAGTGTGTGTGTGGATATGAATAAAATTAAAGCAATGAAGGATTGGGTTTTCCCCAAAAATCTTAAAATATTTAAAGGTTTTCTTTATCTCAATGATTATTTATAGAATATTTATATGGAATTATGCTAAGATTGTATCTCCACTCATATATTTTCTAAGAAAAAATGCTTTCAATTGGAATGATGTGGTATAAAAGAATTTCTAAGACTTAAAGGAGGCTATGTGTACCACCCTTGTACTTGCTTTTCCCAACTTCACTAAAACCTTTCTCCTGGAATGTGCCACATTAGGTAAAGGCATTGAAGTAATCGTCCATCAAGAAGGAATACCATTGGATTTTATTAGAAAACAACTTTGTGAGAAACACTTGGGAAAATTGACTTATAAAAAAGAGATGATGGTCATATTGCATGCTATGGAAATATGACATCCATACCTACTTGGGAAATGTTTCTAGATCAAAACCGATCATCATAACCTAAAACACTTTCTTAAACAAATAACTTCCCGCCCTTTACAACAACAATGGGTCACCAAAATGTTGGGATATGACTATGAGATACTTTACTAAAAGTTTAACGAGAATGGGTTAGAAAATTATCTCTCTTAAAAGTATGAAGAATAAAGTTCCCTATCTTCCCTCTTCTTCACCATAGTAAAGTAGTTGAGTGACGTCTATAATAAATTGTTCACATATCCCAATATCACTAGCATAATCCAATAACTTTAAATGGAACCCCATGCATATATGGGATACACTTGCACAATTCATAGCTTCACTATAAAAATAATCTATATTTTCACATGAAGTCATCATTGAAATCATGGGTGTTATATGAGAGACATTAATCTCCCATAGCTAGTCATTCTAGATTTAATAAAACATATTAAAGAATCAAATGGTCATTTTTATGGGAAGGCATGAAGGAGTACATTTGCACCTTTATGGTAGAATGTGACAATTTCTAACAACATAAAGGATGGATAGTGAAACCTCTAGGTGAAATTCAACCACTTCTCATTCCACTATAGTATGGATTGGCATTTCTATAATTCATTATGGGGTTACCAAAATTTGATAATAAGTTTGCAATCATAGTTTTGATTGATCACCTTTCCAAATATGCTCATTTTTATGCCCTGCAACACCCTTTCAAAGACTCTATTTTTGTTCAATTCTTCATGGATAATATGTTCAAAATCCATGGTATGTATAATCTATTTTCATCGAATGTGACCCCACCTTCACTAACAATTTCTAGAAAGAGTTGTTTCGAGTCTAGGGAAATCAACTAAATATTAGCACCACATACCACTCCCAAATTGCTAGTTAGAATGAAGTTGTCAAAAAGTTCCTAGAAGCATATTTGTAGCTCTTTAATTCAAAGAGGGAATCCCAATGGGTTCAGTGGTTATCTCTAGCATAATGTTGGTATAATACAACTTATCATGTCAGCACTCGAATGACTTCCTTTGGAGTTGTCTATGGAAAAACACCCCCCTCAATATATCCTTCTTACCACGCGTCTCTAAGGTATAAGAGGTCAACAATACACTCACAAGTCAGTTTAACATTCTTCACACTCTAAAGTATAATTTGGTAATGTCTCAGAATATGATGAAGCAACGCAATAATCAACATCATTTAGAACACCAGTTTGTAGAAAGCGATTAAATATTTCTTCACCTCTATCCCTAAAAGTAAACATCACTTAAGTCCAACCACCACTAGAAGTTTGCTCCCAAATTTTATGGGCACCATAGGGTCCTCAAATGTGTTGACCCTATAGAAATCAGAGCTACTTAACCTCTCTAGGATTCATCCCATCTTTCATGTATGCTTACTAAAGAAAGTGGTTAGCTATCACTAACATATTCAAACTATAATTCCATAATTGAATGAAAAAGGTTCCATTTGGTTGCATCCCAAGGACATCCTCAACAATGGGAATATCATATCTACGATTGCATCATCCAAGAATTCACGACTAATGGAAAGATACCCAACTTGAGGACGCTACATGGGAATCAATAGAGATACTTGAACAATTTCCACATATCTATCCTGAGGAAAATGCTTCTTAGTGAAGAAAATTTCTAGAAGGCTTACTAGAAGGTTCTTCCTACTTGAAAGTTCCTTCACTAAAAGGGCTTAATAGAAGGTTTTTCTTTTTAGAAAGTTCATTCATTAAGAAGGATTATTAGAAGGTTCCACCTATGAGAAATTTCCATCACTAGAAATTATTTAAAGAAGTAGAAGCAATGCGATAAGATGACTTTTGAAGTATATTTTAATTGGAGCTATGCTCATTTGGAAGTGACCCCCTCAAAGAGGCAAGTAAACATATATATCATCGATACAGGTATTTCTGTCAAGCTATCTGGTTATCTACAATTATCTATTGTTTTAGTAATTCTACTTTTCATTCTAAATTCTTACTATATTCTATTATTTATGCTATGAATTTCCTATTATGCTATTAAGGTGCATAACGCCAACAAGAGTCATTATAAATGTACCTCGCCTAACTATTTTTTTTTTTTGTTAAAAGTGATTTTTCCATAAAAGAGTAGATCTCTAATAATTGAATCTTAATTTTATGTTGAAATTTATCTAGTGGGAACTAGTCCTGTGTAGAAGAGAGGGAGACAATTTATATTAAAATAAACTCCCAAGTATTTAAATATATCCCGATATCTAAAGCATTGTTGGGGATGATTCAACTAATCCATTGTTTCCCCTCACCTAGGGGGGCCTTCTAGGAAATCTCATAAACATACCTACATTCGGCGATTTTCAAGTCTTGAACTTTTGAGGTAGTTTTTGGGACCTAAACAACATCCCCCCCATAGTAAATAGTCACTATTGACTTATGCCAGCATCAAATTTTTGTTTATTCATTGGTATCACTCTAATGAGTTATCATGCACCTAAATAGAGCTTTCTTGTCAAAATTATTCCCCTTGCAAGTTGTTCTCCACCTCTTCTTCTTGAGGCTTTCCTTTATTTCCCACCTCAATGCCCAAATTTAGGGTTTTATCACTGTAGGATTTCTCCATATTGTAATAAAAAGATTTTTCCTCCTTTCTCTAAGATTTTTTTTGTGAATGAGCATAATAGAGATATATCTTTTTAGACATATCTACCATCGTTTTATCCATTGTATTTTTTAATGTTTTTCACCATTATTTGAGTAGTACAATTTGGCTTTCATTGTATCTCTATGTTTCTTTTTTTGTCTTATTGTTGTCTTTCATTTCTTTCTCAATTCAATAAATATCAATGGTATCAAAGCAATCTTCTCTTTGTGATTTCTCTATGCATGCCCCTCATGAGGATAGGTTACAAGAATTTGAGTCTCCAGTTAAATAGGATTTCAAACAACCTTCCTCCAAGTTGGGTCAAGCAACCTCACATGGTAGAATCTTAAAATAAAGGCCATGGATAAAGAGATCCTACCACAATATCTCTCCAAGGATCCCCACGAAGAAAAAATAAGGATATGATGCATTGTTTCTACCAAATTATGGGACAATTCCCAATAACTATGGATGCATCTTCATTCCAATAGTTTTTTTGGTAAGATAGTAGCCATAGAGTTTCGAACTAGTGACCTTACATAAGGATTTCATTAACAATAAACCCATTCGCCATCATTTTCTATTCCTTGTGGGATGCATCTTCATCTAATAGTTATTTAATAAATTACACCCTTTAATGTACAAGTCATCCCTTTATTTGAAGGGAAAATAAATGCATAAAATTTGGAGAGGTGGGTATATCAATTAAACAATTATTTCTATGTAAATAATAATAATTCCAAAATTTAAAGGAGTGCCTTCACGCTCTTAAAGTACCTTCCCTATGTCAAACAATAGTGAAATTCTTGTTGCTAGAAAACATTCAAGATGATTTTAGAGTGTATAATATAGAACCAACTTATGGGGATTTTGTGTTAGCGAGGAGGGGTATTAGATTATTGGAAATAATGACGACCAATACATATGTGGAAAACCTTACACTATGAGAAAGACCAAACTATGTAAAATAACATGAATTTCATCCATACCTTGTAGAAAAAAATTGGGTATCAAAGACTCTGAATAGCACATGGTTTTAAATTACTATAAAAACCTACACAACGATTGACAACATTGTGATAGAGTAAAAACCAAACAATGCAGGACAACACCAATGCCCTCGATATCTTACAAGAAAAACTAGGTATCAAAGATTGAATCAAACGTGGTTCTAAAATATTGCAACAACCTACACAAAATACATGAAAACATAAATACACACTCTCAATATTTCTTCACTAGGATCAGTGTACCATTATGTTGTCAATATTGAGGAAAATGTTAGCATCAAGGTAAGAAGGAATTTGGAGATATATATCAAGCACAATAATAAAAGGGTAAAGGTGGTCATAACCCTTAGAACAAAGTGGTATCACAAAAATTTCATCCACCCATGACATTGAAGTAATTTAGTTATAGACATCCCAAATTGACATTAATCACACTTATTGCACTCAAAAGCATGGAATATATACCAGTTTCATACCACAAATCGAATTCAAACTTCAAGTGGACCATATGGAGGTGTTGTGTGTTTTTACTTTATTAGTTGAGAAGCCCATCCGAGAAATATTCCAATGCTTTTGTGGTCCTGTAGTGGCATGATTTGAGAAATTTAAGAAGCCATCAATGCCATATGTTTCCTCAAGAGCTTGGTGGGTGAATACATAGCTATAGAGTCCCTTGCTGCGCAATAGAATGCCAATTTTATCTTTCCATTCATGATAGTTGAAGGGAGTCAGGATCATAGTTGAAGAAGAATCCATACTAAGATGTTGATGTGCTCAATAAGATACTCTTTGCAACCTGCACAAATAAAACTAGGAGAAAGTCTTGCAATATTAATAACAAGCTCTTCTTTAGAGAGGGATAGGAGATTGGATGCGCTCTAATAGAGAGAACAGATAGCTTCACAACTCTGTTGAACATGAACAACCTTGTGCTATGATACCATGTATAAATTTCAGCTTTTCTACCATGTAAAAATGATCCTTGATGCAAAGAAGAAGCACATAAGGTAGATCTTGCTACAAGATAATTCTCACAAGTATGCACAAGGAAAATAGAGAGAATATAGAGAGATTGAATCACATGAAGAAGTGACGAATGAATAATTTATTTATTATTACAATAGTAATACATCCTTATAAAGGAAAATTGAGTTGGTGGAAGACAACTCATGCTAGCTCATAAATCAGGCTTACTAAATATGATAAACCCCCATATGTGGCTAAAGCACTTTCCAACTCTGTCAAGGACCTCAATAATTAGATAAAGCATGAGTGAGTTTTCAAGAGTGATGGAAAAAATGCTAATCCTCAAATCTGAAGAGAAAATCATGGAGGATGGGTTGGAAACAAAAGATAGCAGTTTCTTAGTTGACTAGCTTTACCTTATGCACTGAAAAGATGGAATAAAGCAGAACAAAGACATAATTTGGAAGAAGGAATAGTTACTAATTCTGGAAGTCAATAAAGTGGATAGGATCAAATCAGAATCAATATAAGGGCACTCCTAGGGTATATATGGCAAGTATTGATCAAGTGGTTTAAGTGGATGCCAACTATCTAGGCTAGTAGGTTAGAATTTAATAAAAAATTGCTTAAATATTTTATCCTAAGTATGAAGTGGGTTTTTAATATCCCCACATTTTGATTTCACAACCTCAAGCATCTCACTATAATGATTCATCCCAAGTAACGATAAAAAGGGTTGCAAACAAAATCAATGAAGTAGAAAATATTGGGTTGAAAAAGGACACAACTATAGTAGTAGAAAAAATGGAACAAAGTAGTAAAATCTATACATATGACACTAAAAAGACTAAAAAGAACCACAAAAACTTGTAGGTAGATTACTCAAAGAGATGATGGTATGACTATCTCACCTGCAAAGCACACCATAATATTTAATATCATAATGGAAAAGTCCCCCTTAACACTTAGAATGGAAATTGGGTTGCCTAATACCATTGATCTTAATTTACAACACTTCATGGAAAGGGATCAACCAATACATGAAGTAACTCAGTTGGAAGTATTTTCATTTAATAATAAAATAAAGCAAATCATCATGTAGACACATAAGAGGAGAACGATGACATCCGATCAAATAATGATAGAAACTATAAAGGCCATCATTATGTATGTTAATGAATTGGATCCAATTTCCATGGCCACTGCTGGAATAGTTAAAACTCAAGAAAATTAATCTAACATCCTCAAAATGTATAATGATTTGGAATGCTACAAAAAATAAACTGAAAATATAAGAAAACAACTAGAGTATTACAAGGTATCAAAGTACAACACAAGTGATTTGTGGATTAGACCTTGGAAATCCATGACATTGTGAACTTGGTTTAGATTTTTTTTTGCAAAATTATACTAGATTTGCAAGACAAATATCAAGAACAAGAAAACTCACTCATATTCTAGGAATGGTAGAAAAGATAAGAAGGGTTGAAATAATGCATGGACCATTTGTAAGAGCATAAATTATACTTGAAAGAATATCCCCCCAAAATTTCTCAATTGAGAAAAACTGAAATGAATAGGAACAATATGGGGTTAGACTACTAGAGGGATCCAAATCACAACTTAAACGAACGTATCCATGATTTTTTGAAATACTGTAACCAATTTGGGATGATATAGAAAAAGTGACACACACATGCAAGCTACTAGGCTTTAGAGTAAATAGTGTTTTTATGTCCCAAGTTGATGTAATGTTGCAATTGAGTGAGATGCAAATCCAAAAAAGAGGAACTGTAGAGAATATCTTGTGGATCATCAAGATGGTATCTAAAGAATAAATAGAATCCCCGTACTAGAGAAAAATAACTAAGGATTATTTTATTGTCCAAGTTGGACAAAGGGTTAGTCAAGTTGGAAAATGACCCATTTGTTATTTGGGCCCCTTTTAAGAAACAACAATTTCCAAGTTATTTTAAATAAAACAAGGAATATGATGATTTGAAGGATTATAAAGTTGATGTGACAAATTTAGGTGAACAACCTCCTACTGACTATATCTTGAAGGTGAGGAGTCATGAAGATTAAATGATTAAGCTCCTACTACTCAAATTTTTATATACATACTATGTGTAAAAAATAAAAAAGGCTCTTTCTTTGGCCATATAATCTATCTTCATGGTTGATTAAGAATCCATTCTTGGCCATTCATTTTTTACAATTATGGTGTTATCATGATTGATGTGGACTATTCTTGTTATTCATGGTTCTCTACAAATCTGCAATGCTATATATTATTAGTGTAGACTATTATCAAGATGCTAGTGTCTTTACTTACATTTTTTTTATAAGTTGTGCTAACAAAGATAACATGTAAATGTATCTTTCAGTAAAAGTGTAGGATTTCCTCAATTTTTGGAATATATTTGGAAATATTTGTATATCGTAATATGATGAACTATTTCCTTGATTATTGCTCATATAATCTGTTCTTTGGTTTCATGTCTACAATTCTACAATAATTCTTAGCTAGGATGAAGTATATTAGTCTAGTAGTTGGAACCATTGCATTCTATATAAACATTTAAATAAATCACCTTTCACTTAATTCATAAATAAAACATGCAATGGTAGTCAAGCCATAACTTGAAGGGTTCACCATTTTCAATAAAGAAAGGTCTAATTGGTCCCTTTACCAAAATAAACTTCTGAAGTTGATAAAGGGAATTTTCTTGTGTCAACAATTTTGTGCTAAATGTCCGGGTGTGATGCCCTTGTGTGGATGAAAATAGAATTAATTTTCCGAATGCATTTTATATGAAAATAAATAACCAAAATTGACAACATACCAAATTGGTGTACAACTAATATATTAAATATCGTGAACATACTCCATGTCTAAGACTAAAATCCCAATATAAAGAGATATCATTTGAAACTGAAATACCTAAACAATCTAATTTTCTTCACACAAAAAATGAGCATTTTGTTATCCCAACCTAAGAATATCAATCCTTTGTCATCTTACATGAACTGATGCTTATCAAATTGGTGCTTTACCAATTCCACATGAGTTATTGAGACATAATAGGGCTCAAAGAATCATAAATCAAACCAAAGAAAGAGCCCATGAAGGGAACCTAGTTTATCTAATTACATACACCATTGACAAAATCCATGAACCATTAGATCAAATTCCACTTACCCTCTTTTTCAAAGATCCATTATCCTCTATGTTTAATTCTAATTCCATGGATATAAATAAGAACCAAACCATTTGGTTAGCCTAAAATGCATTGTCTATGTCTAGTAAAGCTCGTGATTTCTCTCATAATTTAAATCAATTGATGCCTAAGCTAGATCCCCAAAAAATAGGACCACTTGGGGATCACATTAAAAAAATCATCCTATTTGTTTAATTATCGAATGTACAACATGAATATGTGGTTATCTGTGTGTCCATATACATTTGAAAATTAATATTATATGTGGTAATTTAAATTAGAAGTTGGTTGTATAACTAGTTGGAATAATTTTCAAGCTTCTTTTATGTCTAAATTTGATGATGAAAGAACTCGAGTAGCTACTGTTTTGGTGGGATATGGAATGAAAATGGAGATCGATAAAATAATAAACAACTTCAAGCGACTATTTATCACCATCATTAACAAAATTCAAACCAAATCAATACCATCACAAGATGTACTAATAGAGTTTTATTCAACTGCTTACCATTGTCAATTGTGATGTTTGTTAAAAGTGTAGGTAAGAGCTATGTTGGTCATGGTTTTATGGGACATACTTACTAATGTCATGGTTGATGAGTAGAAAGTGGTAGAATAAGTTCATACTATCCAAATAATGAAAAGAGAATATGTTCTTAGGAGTATGTAGAATGCTACATATTTTGATCTCCCTTCTTCTCCAATAGTTGCTAAGAAAATAACTATTGTAACCCATTCCACATATTCTACTGGCATTTCATCTATTTTAGAAATGGAGTATAACATCTTTGATGACATGAAAAAATCAAGGAAAAAAGTTCTCTCCACAATCTATATAGTATTGACGAATAGAGAATTGTTGATAAAAGTATTGAATGAGCTGACTATCAACAAGAAAAAATCAATATTGAATATTTTTACTGTAAAAAATAAGTAAAAAAAAAAATCGTTCCCTTTCTTTTGACCTTCAACAATTATTAGCATAATGTACATAATTCTTGTCTCATTTAGGGGCACCCTCAAATGTCATGCCATATTCGATATACTAAAAGTTGAACACAAATCCTATAAATTCCACCATGCACATCATTCAACTCAATAGTTATAAGTAAAGGCAATGACTAACTTGAAATATTTTTGAATCAAAATTGCTTCCAATCATCACTTGCATTAAGTCATTGATAGCCTTGAGGTTGTTGATATCCCTGAGGATTATGGTCTTTTTTTGGGTAGGGAATGGTCATAAAAACTCCAGGGTTACTTTGCTATTGATTGGTCATAGTTTTGGCTTCCATGGACTAGTAATATCCCAATCAAATTCGAATTTCTTGAGAAAAAAAAATACGAAGTAGCATGAACTTGAGGTAGAAAATGAACCAATTATGTTTTTCAACTTAAAAATACAGTTCAGTGAAATGTTTGAGATGTAACTATACTAGCCATATAGAAAAAAACCGTCATACTGTAAGATGCTATGTGTGTGACGGATTTGGGCACAAGGCTTCATACTGTTCAAAGAAGACAAAGAAGTCAGGAAGACCCATTTTGCATAACATAGTAAAAAAAGAATGGAGAAAAGAGGAATGGTGTCCTGTACAGAAACAAAGGCATTTTTCTCACAAAAGGACATGGGTGAATAAAATGCCTCAAGTATGCACATATAAAGTAAAGCAACTACAATACAACTCAAATAACAAGTAATTATTGCCCCCCTTGCTAACCAAGAAAATGTTAGGCAAGATCCTTGAATTCAACAAGGTATATATTAGGAATTCAAGGAGTAAGTTAGTAAAGGTATATATTAGGAATTCAAGGAGTAAGTTAGTAAACATTGCAGATAGAAAACAAATGAAGTTGGTTAAATTTTATTGATGTGATACGCATGTGTTCATTTATATATATGAAGTATATACTAGAATTGTCATACATAGAGAAAAGAATGCTTGTTGAACACACACAAAGTTTGGGTAGAACAAAAATTCAGATTTGTATATATTTGAATGTGATTACAAAACAAAGCTTTAAATTTCATATTGAAGTAGGCCACGTATGGTGTACAAAATAGAACCGAGGTTCTATACAACAGAGCCAAACAAAATTGAAGCAAAATATCACAGCCATTCGCTTGATGCAAAGAAATGAATTTGATAAAAGCTAAAGATGACAAAGACGCAATTCGATATATATATGAAGTATATACTAGAATTGTCATACATAGAGAAAAGAATGCTTGTTGAACACACATAAAGTTTGGGTAGAACAAAAATTCAGATTTGTATATATTTGAATGTGATTACAAAACAAAGCTTTAAATTTCATATTGAAGCAGGCCACGTATGGTGTACAAAATAGAACCGAGGTTCTATACAACAGAGCCAAACAAAATTGAAGCAAAATATCACAGCCATTCGCTTGATGCAAAGAAATGAAGTTGATAAAAGCTAAAGATGACAAAGACGCAGTTCGATATTTACTTTTATATCATGACTGACAGGAAGCTATGAAAGACGTGGTTCTAGATCCATTATAGCTAGATTAATGAACTCTGATGACTATGGTAACAGAAAAAGCTCTAGAGTTGAGGATGAAGGATTAACAACTGACTGATCAACAAAAATTTGATTCAAAGGGTCAAGAGTATGTTGTTGTTGTTGCTACAGAAGGTCGACTTGTTTGGTCAGGTTGGATAGTCCCTCTAAAATGTGTTGGTTGAACTGAGACTAGTACCAATGCATGAAATCCATCTCCTTAATTTGAGACTACCACACCTTCAGGTATACCCTCATCCTTCCAAACTCTGCCTGCTGATATTGAACTTCTAAGCAGAGACTGTCTATTGGATTACTAGAACCTTGAAGGAAAGAAGACATGATAGAGACAAAAGAAGAAAATCCCAAGAAACTCAATGGAAAACAAACCATGGTGATGGAGTTTTCAATACACAACCAAGTTATAAATCTTACAAGAAAATATCTTATGCCTCGAAGAGATGTTGAAGTTAATGGGTTCGTGTGGAGTGCAATCTGAAAGTGATAATAAAGACGTCAAATTTATTGTGTGGATTGATGGTTTTTGGAAAAAGGACAAAAAGCGGAAATTGAGTTCATGGGATCGATTCAAAGGTAATGTTGTTGCTTAAAATCTCTAGTACGAAATCAACACTTGGGAATTTTTGCATAAGTTATCAGTCATATCACCTTATTATCACACACACTAACAAATGGAAATATGCACGACTGCATGATGATTTAATGACATCCATCAAATTTCCTCATGTGCAAAATCCAAGACAAGATCATATGCTAACCTCATTAATTAATACGCAGACAACATAAAAATTAAAAACAGTTGTGATGAGGAAAAATGACACAGTTCAACGTATCTGATGTAGAAAGGGATTATCTACGACATGACAGTGGAGCTGGCACAACAAAAGCAAGAAAAAGAGGAAGTAATGAACACGAATCCAAGGGGAGTCAATGAATGAAATAATCCATTTTCCATTGATGTCAAAGGGGGAGAATTAAAGAAACTGGAATATAGATCTACGCAAGAGAACATAGAAAAAAATCAAAGGCATAAACACAAGGGGATCCTTTTGCGCAAAAAGGAAGAGCTCATTTTTAAGGGGGCTCGTGGTAAGTTGGTGTTGACATGAATGCCAAAGGGGGATATTGTTGAACCTTTGTGTTGTCATTGATGTCAAAGGAAAAAATCAACCAGGATCACTTTGTGACTCATAAACCAACAAAGTATGTGTTGTCATTGATATCAAATATGAATGAAGTGCATGAATTCTTCCTCATACAAATCCAGTTTGAATAAATACATAGAGAAAAATGTGGAAGTATAGAGAGTGCAAAGATCCCACTATGACATGGGTCATATGTGCACATATAACAACTTTGACGAATAATCTACAAGAAGAATATGAAAGACAAGGATGTGCACAAATACCACTATGGTAAGGAAATTCTGTAAGAAGTTAGAAGAAGAATATGAAAGCAAAGATGTGTGTAAACACCAATAAGATACAAAATTGTGTGGGAAAATCTCACAAAGACAATGGCATATGTGTGCTAAACCCAACAAAGTTGAATTGAAAAAAGTGGCACGTTGACGCAGAAGATAACTTGATCAAGAAGAAAACAAGTTGGGACATCACCAAGTTTAAAGCATCCTGACGAGTGGACACATCTCTTGAATAAAAAAGAGTATAAATAAGCAAGAGATGGATGTGTTGAAGTAAGATTATTATGTGAAGTGTGTTGAAGATAATATTTTGGAAAGCTTAGTAATTCTTGGGGTATTAATGGCTCATTGATTGCAGAAGATGCATATATAGTAAATCCAAATTGCACAGATTAGAAAAGGATGACTAGAAAGAATAACACAAAGTAGAAGGATACTAGTATCAGAATGTGCGAAGGTGTTACTCAGTAAATGATGAACACAACAAAATCATAAAAGCGACTGAGTAATGCTGAAGTGCAGATATTTGAAGTTCATAACACTAAACAAACAAAGAAACACATACTACAGGCTGTAAAAGTAAGTCAATGTTTGCATATATCTGAAGATTCTGTGCTACAAAAAATTGAGTAAGTCACAGATATTGTCACACATCGCAGATAAGGAAACTGATTGTTTTGACCCATATAACCAAAGACAATAAAGTAAACAAAAGAGCTACAACAGTTGCATACTATTGAGTTGCACATCATAGATAAGGTAAATTGCATATTTCAGCTATTTTGAAACATAACTATTTCTTATCAGGGAGGCAAGGAAGAGGGAATTGGAGCTTCCTTCCAATAGGTGTTGTAAAAATTATCAAGAAGGTAGGAAGGGGTAAGGAAGAGGGAGTTAGAGCTTCCTTCCATTAGGTGCTAGTCACAAAATTCTCAGGGAGGCAGGAAGGGGAAAGGAAAAGGGGGTTAGAGCTTCCTTTTAGTAGGTGTTGGTAAAACTTCTTACTGATGCGGGAAGGGGCAAGGAAGAGGGAGCTGGTTCTTCCTTCTAGTAGTAGATGGTAAAACAATCTAGGATTCGGTGCTTCCTTCTAGTGGAAGTTGGTAAAACAATTAGGGAGTTGGTGCTTCCTTCTAGTGATAGATAGTAAAACAACTAGGGATTTGGATCTTCCTTCCAGTCGGAGCTGGTAAACACAATTAGGAGTTCATGCTTCCATTTAGTTCCAGCTGAAGAAATAATTGGAGATCACGGTCTTCAACAAGTCGGCATTTGATTACTGTAAGACGGAGCTTGCGCAAAGAGAAAGACATATGTTCAGGTTGGTTCTTGAATTTCATGAGTACGATGCTTCGCAGGTTGAAGTCTTTACGGGTCAACACCTATATTCAACA
>LPNX011127009.1:651973-708697 GCA_001517045.1 Pseudotsuga menziesii | reverse complement strand
ATGAACATGCCAAACCAATCCCACAAATATGAACATGCCAAACCAATCTCCAACACACATTTAAACCTATAATCTTTTAAAAGGAAACATGGAGAGGAAAACCGTCGCTTAAGCGACACGTAGGAGGAAAACCGTCGCTTGAGCGACACTTAGGAGGAAAACCGTTGCTTAAGCGACACTTGGAGGAAAACCGTCGCTTAAGCGACACTTAGGAGGATAGCAATTTTAGCACCGTCGCTTAAGCGACGCTGATGCCCATTATTTCAAAAAAAAATTTAATCTTTCTGATTTTTGGCACGGTTAAAATAAAAAATCCACGCGCCGTCGGAAAAAACTGTCGGATTTTGGATCAAAATCTAGTAGTGTATCTTGAGTTATGTAAATCCGTTTGACCTCATCTTTGCACCATTGGAAATATATTTATGTTAGCTAAAACTTTCTAGAAGACACTAAAGTCTAAAAATGCCCATAAATACCCTAAAAATGAGTTTTTTGTGTGTACGCAACTTTCCCTTAAGGAAACCCGCGTACATACACGACTTGCTCTATATAATACCCGTGTATGTACGTGAGTTGCTATATATAATAGTCACATATGCCTTATATACATGACTTTATGTATTGGAAACCCACGTATGCCTCCTCGTGTACACGACTGTTGTTTCTGCAACCCGCGTACGCCGCTTAAAAATGTCAAAAAACACGCCTTTTGAATTTCAGGTAGTTTGGGTAGTTATGCAACTAACTCCTTCAGTTGTAACTATTTTTTCTTTGCCCCTAAATCTTCGTTAATCATATAAATAGAGGTAGGGAGGTCCATGAGAGGAGATTGAATCTTTGCATTGTTATGCTGGAGGATTTGGAGCTCTCTTTCCTCACACCTTTGCCCTAGAAGCATTCTCCTTGTGTTGCAGAGCTTGGAGGCTAAGTTCCTTGGAGAAGAGAAGCAGCAGAACCAGGTCAAGGTTTTGTGAGGTGCCAAACTTGAAGATAAGGTATACTTGTACTTGTTTTCAAGATTAATAAAGATGTGATGTCCTTCTTCTTCCCAAATCATTGTTCAATGTGTGATTGGATTTCATTTTATGATCATATGATGATGTTATTCAGATTATTATTTCATGTTTATTTGATTATCATTGCTTTATATGTGGTCATATTGGTTTGAGGAATGTATAATTCGTTTTGTAGGTCTCTTGGAGCAAGAGGAGCAAGAGGAGCAAGAAGAGGATTGAAGGGCTGCTTGGATCAACCTCCATTTGGCTAAGGTATGAACCATTCTAATCTCTAAAACTTGCTTGTATTTACTTGCAGAACCATTTGCATTCACCTTTTAACCCCGGTGAGTTGATGGCCTCTTAAACCCTAGCCATAGGATAATTTCCTTTACAACACTATGGTAGATGCATGAAACTTTTCTTCATTCGTTTTCCTTTCATGGCACACTCTTGCATAATGGCCCTTATTTTGACAGAAGTAGCACCGAGCCTTCGATTTGTCAAAAAAAATATTGAACTCCTTATTCTTCAAATGGAATATTTTTTTTCTTATACATAAAATCCATTGGAGAAGGATAAGATCCAATCCACAAATCCCTAAATCATTTAAACAATTCATCAAGTTTTGAAAAACAACCACAACAAAAATTGTGAAACACTCATCTTCAAATACATGATCGGATATCCCAAACCATTGCGAATTTTTTAAATCTGCCCATGATTAAAATAAATCTTTTCATTTGGGAAGTGGGTTTTGAACGGTTTTGGTTGATTCTGCATGGCTTGATCAAAAATGATTCACGGATGTTGTTACTTGGAATAGTGATGGGAATGATTCATAGTGACTTGCTCTGATTCGCCCTGTATTGGAGGAAGGCTCCTCCACTACTATGTATATGTAGCCATTTAGGTAATGCTCCTTAAGAGTGTTTTATAATATTTCCTTCCATGTGTTGAATTTGGAAGTACCTTCAAGGAGGTATTCTAGTTGAATGGATATTTATGTCATGGCTACAATATTTTGGTCTCAACTCTTCAAGATCTACGTAGGCTTATTTTGTTGCTCAAAACTAAGCTCCTTCATTCCCTATGATCTCATACTATGTGGATGTTTGATCAAAATTGGATACCATTGAACTTTAAAATTTGTATTAATAAATCACTGCATATATGAATCTCATGAGACAAATCACCCACATAAATCATTCAACCATAAGAGACAAGATATACCCTAGGAAAACCCTCCAAACATGCAAATGAAAAAGCCAACAATTATTTGAGTATGATAGATAGATTTACAGAGAATGGTTTACAACACATAAGCAAATATCCTGATAAGAGATATCACCTCAGCAGTAGAGAAGCAAAATCCAATACAACATTGTAATCAATAGTATTGAACTTTCTATATTCCTAGCATATTAATAACAAGACAAAACACCTACCATGCACAATGGTAGCGAATGGATGTCACTGAAATATTCCCGGGAACATTACATAGCACATAGACAAAGAGGATCTTAACTAAACTCCTTCCATGCAAACATTAGCGCCCTCCTAATCACTAGTTCCAAGTTGGCACTTACGATTCTCCACCATGCACAAGACATGATCCCTCCTTTCCTCAATTAGCTTTAACTAAATGTTCACTGACTTGAACTGAAACTGAACTTGCTTAAGTGAATGTGAACTCACTGAACCAATTGTGATCTAACTAAATTGAACTCAATCTTCAACTCAGTGCAAAACCATAAATTTAAGCTGCTAACTGAATGTCTTTGGTGCTTCACAATTAGTGTTGTTCATGCTCAATTTCTATTATTAACTTTTGCATGGAAATTCTTAGTTAACTGATGCATGCTTTATTACAACTAAGGATTTACTGAACCCTTTACAATTCAAGCTCACTTGGAGGTAAATATAGACAATTCGAATCCATTATCTTTTTGTTTGCTTATCTCATTGTCATTAATTAATTATTGCATGGTCCACATGTGTATTTATTATTTAACCATCTTATCATATCATACTCAAAAGAATTATTCCATATTGAATATCATATATATTACCCTCTGTCATATAGTAATATGCTAAAGTAATTCACTCTAGGGGTAGTTGATCCCTAAATGAGACTTATAGAACTTAGTGACCATGATTAGTAATAAATCACATAGTGTAACCACTTTACCAAGTAAAGTATGCCACCTCGATAAATGAGGATATTTGTAGGAATTTATATTACTCACAAGTCTATATTCTTGATATTACTCACAAGAATTAACTTGATATTACTCACGATCTCATCTCCATAATTGGAGGTCCATCTCATAGGGTACCTTATATGATAATACTTGACTTGATATTACTCACAAGTCTAGTCTTGATATTACTCACAAGACTCAGCTTGGTATTACTCTCAGGCTTTACAATACAACATCACCACCTCAATCATATGAGGATACATAAGACTTGATATGACTCACAAGTCCGACTTGATATTACTCACAAGTCTAGAGAATGACTCTTGATGTTGTACAATCAAAACCTTCTTCAGAGAGTCTCCCATGACTCAGATTCCAAAGATAAAATGATCTATAAGAAGGTATAAATACCATAATTTCCTTCTAAAATAAATTTTTTAAGGTCATCTGATATAGATAACAAATAATTAACTTGAGAAAGTGAAGAACCAAATAAATACACCTTATTGAATTTTATGGATGATAGGTCTCCAAGAATTTCTTAGTTTCCATCCATCATCTTGATTTAATGTGTTATTGGTTTCTCAATTTCAATAGCCTCTCTTATTCACCAAGGATAAATTTAAGAACGCCCTTGAAATTTATATGTATAATAAATGGGCGAACCACCTTAATATATAGGAGAATGATATTTTATAAATAATATAACATGTATATTTATTTTTTTGGCTAATCTTTCATTCTATTATAGAATATTGCAAAATCTTGGTGAATCTTTCACTAAATTTTAAGATATTGTAAAATCTTGGTGAATATTTCACTGAATTATAAAATATTGTAAAAACTTGGTGAATGTTTCATCAAATTATAAAACCTTGTAATGTCTTGGTGAATATTTTGGTAGGAAGCCTAAACTTTTGATTCTGTATATTACTAGGGTAGTGCAATAGAAGAGCATATACCATATCTCGATTCTCTTGACTTGTATACCTCAAATGAACAAATGCATGAATAAGGAGAGGAGGTATTTATTTATACATTTCACAAACAGTATTGGGTCACACAAAATTAGAGGTGTTGGTGAAGCACTATTAAGTATCATTGTCATTGATGTTAAAGAAGTTCATTAATGACAAATGAAGTGATGGCGTGGCATGTATTATGATGTGACATGTGTGATGAGGATGGAAAGTTACATGTTGGTGTTCTGGTACTATGATGAATTCATTGCTGCAAACTGACATAATTCTGGAAAGTATGGGAAAATTAGTCAAAACTTCTCTAGGAAATTGCATGCCATAATTCATAGGTTAAGGAAAATGCCCTCCATATCTTGTCAAGCTATTTATTGTTGAAGTAGATATTTGAGCATGGTAATATTTTGATTTAATATTATTTGAGTAGAAATTTACAGGTATTCCAAAATGGGGTTTCAGGCAGTTTTAGTGTTTTGTTGTTTTGAAAATTAGTAAAAATGGCTCTAGGAAAATGCACTCCAAATATTAGGTATTGATGATAAAATTAATCTAAGACTACCAGGTTGTATCTTATTGATGGGTGCATATTACCATGGTACCATTTCTTCTAAATAGTTCTTGATGACAAAGTTACAAGTCTGCCAAAACAAGGTTTCAGGTTGTTTTGCACTAGTTCAGTAAAATGCCTATAAAACTGCCTATGTAGCCTCTGTAAAATGCCCTCCATTTCCTGTATGTGATGGATTAAATTATTATGAAGGTAAAATCCTCTATATTTTTTATTGGTGGATCTAACCATGTCATTATTTTGTACAAATAGTCTCTGAAGATAAAGTTATCAGTTTGCCAAAAGTGTCTTCTAGAAGGTTTTGTACTATTTTAGTAAAATGCCCTCCAAGGAGAGAGAAAGAGGCTAGTGAGGATGAAATTAGGATGGATAGGATCAACATGTTGTCCCCCACGCTATGGATGTTTCATTTTCCAAGTTTGGTTAAAGTAAGAATCCACCTTAGTTGGCCCAGTTTTTTGAAAAATCGTGTAAGGGATAGCACAAAAGTTCAAAAGGACATTTTCAAATTCCAACCAGATGTTGTCCTTATGTCTATAAATTCATCTAATGGTATGGACCTCTATTCCTTGTTTATATCTCTATCTATCCATGGATTTATTTTCCTCACTGGTGGTCACATGTGGACGAAATAAACCTTCCAAAATGAGAAAAATCATGTTTTCATGTTAAAAATAAATGAATTTTGTCTAAGTGTTAAAAATAGGAGGTTAAGGGACCATTTTGAAATGTAAGATAGAAGTTGTGGTTGTGTAGATAAATTAATATAATGGTATGTATATGCTCTTTGGCAACTTGTCCATCTATCCATGGTGTCAGTTTCCTTATTGGTGGTTACACGTATGGATACTAATCCTCCCAAATTAGTAAAAACTATGTATGTTTTTGTGAAGAAAGAGATAAGCCTACACAAAAAAATGTCTACACAATATGAAATATGCCTGCATCTCCAAAAAAATTCCTTATTGCATAATGAAGAAAAGAAACTCATGCCTGCAATAAAATGAACAAGATTGTTAGATTAGTCAAATCTGTAAACTAGAGTTTCTATTGTTATCAGCTAAACATAATTAAAATGGTACGCTATAGGAATAAAAAAACAAAAATGCAAACAGAATAAGCTACATGAATACAAAAATATAGATATAGAAAGTGTTATGTGATAAACAAAGATTAAAAATAACGAAAACAGTATAAGTATATTGTATAAGATAGTTTTATAATAAATTAAAACAAGATTCATAATAATTAAAAAAAGAAGTTATAATGAAGGGCGTGATTGTTTAAATTAATGACAGGGTTATAATAAATTAAAAAATAGAGTTAATTATTTAATGAAAGGGAGCGATTTTTAGAATGAAGAGGCATGATAAACAAAATGGGATGGACATGTTTATTCAAGAGGTATGATGTTGATAGGATGCATAGATATAAAAGTATAAGTTCAAATAGGAACAAAGTGTCTATGTGATCTACATCAATGTAACAAGAAGTGAAGCAAGAGACCAAGCAGTGAAGAAAAACAAGTGACAAAGTTTGAAGAAGATCTGGAAGATTATTAAATTCAGACTTGGGTGACAAGGTGGTTCTAGGGAAGACTAAAAGCCTTTAGGGAGGTTGTAGCATCCTTCCAATAGTGGTTGTAAAACAAGGGTGTTGTAGCAATAAAAAAAATTAAGGGGTGTTATAGCATCCCTGTCTATTGGAGCAGGAAAAAATATGGGATGTTGTTGCATCCTTTCTGTAGCAGCATAAAATAAAATAAAAATGCATCTTATTAATGATTTTGAGTTTGTGTTTTGAGGTTTCCATGATAAAATTATGTGTCCTTACTTGTTTTTGTTTCATTGTTTTATTTAAATACTAATTGTTTAAAAGGAAATAAAAGAAGGCAATATTGATTCAACACCCCCCCCCTTCTCAGTATTCCTGGATATTCCAACAAACACAACTACACTAACTAGATTCAGGGAAAGTGGGGACTCCACTTTTTATCTCATCCATTAATCTTCCAATGGACACGTGGGGAACCAAAACTTAACATACCGACAAACTAGTAGAATTGAACACTTTAAACTGTGGAGTGATTATGGTACCCATGAACCATTATTACAACGTGGAGTATTATTGAGGCCCACAACCTTAATATAGTATATGAATTCCCAATTAGCTTATTTTCCAAATCTCTCATTTTTAAGATACCCTTTAAGAAAAAATGATGTACTTATCTATTTATAGATACAAATTCCACTTTTCATTTCTTTTATTGAGATTAAAAATATGAATTATGCCATTTGATTTAGAATTTTTAGAGTTAGTTATAAACTTGCAATGGTTATTAGAAATAAGAACATACACTAACAAGAATAGAAAGCACATTAATGCATCATCTCACATATCATTAAAACTACTCTGTTAAAGACTAATTTTTCTTAGATAAACTGAGGAGGTGCTTGTATTTGTGTCCTTGAAATTTTTGAAAGCATGCAAAATGTGATAAAATTGTTTTATCACCCTCATTGAATGCAAAATACTAGATATCAAATAGCATAATGTCTACATCTCAGGTAAAACATGCCCTATACATATTATATACAATCATGATGGAAATAAAGTATCACGTACCAACTAAATCGTATATTTATCATACATTAATAGATCCATTTATGGATGATGATAGCAATTACACATAAAAAAAAAAATCACCAAAAAACATTTTACTTCTAAATGACCCTTACAAAAAACAACATATGGTAAAAGAAGTACTGAACCCAACAAATTTAGCTCACAAATAAAATTGATCAAGAACCTGGCAATACGAATGAAAAAATATACTTGTCATGAACTTCTCAATACAAATAAAATAATCTATCATAATGCTTTGGACAACTCTACAAGAATACAACCAAAATAATGACCATTCCACTATAGCCCCGCAATTATAATCAATGTGAATTCATTTATATTACAAACTTCTCAAAAATCAACAATAACAGACATACAACATGAACATATACGCTCTCATTAATGCCTTAAATCCAAGAATAATTACAAATCAAGATGCTAATAAAAGCACATTTTAAACAACTGGTTCAAAGTCAATTTGAATATATAAAAACCATGTGGCCTCTCTCCATCAAGAGTAGCATCCACTAACAATATATAAATGTTGTTGATAGTTTAAACACGACAAGGCATAAAACAAATCCTATATTTTGAGCTCTATAACACTTGCATGGAACCAATAGTCATAGGATACAATAAAACCTTAATAACACCAAATGAGCCCTAAGAATCAAGAGTACCCTAGAATTCAACGTGGATAAAAAAGAATCCATGATAAAAAGCATGATAAAAGGTAAATTTATAATATAATAATCTATTCTAACAGTGGATAAAAAACATAAAAGCATACCATGCTAATTATTGGATAAAAATCATTATGCAAGTTTGTATTCTTAGATAAATTGCATGTGCAGCATGCCCCTTCAGGACTTGAGCTTTCAACAATGGAGATGTTATGTGGAGATTAAAATGTTGAGAAAAATAATAATGAAAAGTGGAATCCCATCAACCAAAACCTTCACCCTACAAGCACAATCTGATGTGGGTGAACCATTAATCACTATAGCCTTTATATAGAACTAACTAACCTCTAATTTTCCCTCTAATATTGGAAATTGAGTGCTCAAAGAAGGTATCACATGAAATTGACTAAAACTTCATGCTAATGAGACCATATGCCTAAGTTACAAGGAAAATTGAGGAAGAAATAACTCGTTGGAGCATCTATTACTAAAAATTAGGGGCGAAGGAATGGTTTCACTAGAATTTCTCTAAAAATTGGGAGTGAAAAATAGATTGGAGGTAGATTTTGCTAGGGTGATTTTTTTTTTCATTTTCCTCATTGACATATGCAAGGCTATTCATTTTCAATTTATTTTTTTCTAATAAATATTGGACGAATATATTTTACCTTGGAAAAAAAACCTTTCCATATAAGAAAATATCCCACTAAAATTTTGTAACCCCCTTAATATATCCTGTGGGATATATATAGACCTAAAATTATCCATGCTAACCAACTTTCATGACCTTGGACAAGAACTTGACTTTATTCCCAAGACTAATTTCTTTATAAACTCTAGTCAATTCCTTTTCCACAAATGGTTCAGGGTTGTTGGTATGTGACTTAGGTAACCCTAAGTATTCTCTAATAGTTTGTGGATTAACTAAGCAAAGGATTTTAGAAACATTGGCATTCATGATTACCCTCGCTGACTTAGAATAGTTGGTCTCACACTATCTGATGAAGTCAAGGAATGGAAGGGTTGGTTCAAGGGTAAAATGATACATAAAAATATCCAAACACATTAAATACATTGAAACCCTTTGACCTAATGTCACTCAGTTTTTCTTTGGACTGAGACACAATGCCTACAGAAAAAAGGTGTAAAAAGTATCCCCATCCTTATTGACAATAATTTTTTTTTTTCATCCACATTCTTACAATGATAAATAACTTGTTGAATTTGCTCCATGGGATATAAATTACAATCTTGTGGATTTTCTTTGGAATACCTATGATATAATAATGCTGGATACAACTTCAAGTCTTCAAATTTGACTGGAGGAGGAAACTGGTGCATTGTCGTTATTGTATCGGTTGTTTTCCAAACAATAAAATAACCCCCTTTATTTTCCCAAAATACACTTTTTAACCCGTGAAAAGAATTTCATGATTTTTCAAAGAGAGGTTTATTCTGAACTACCTTTGGTAGTGAAATGCACAAGGATATGCCACATCATCTCCACTCAAACCACGGTTTAAATTTTGCAATACTTCAAAAAATTTAAACCTCATACAAGTTGGATTCATGAAATGCAAGATCACCATTGATGGAGCCTCATTTCGATCTACACCATTGATCCACCACTTCAATTTATCACTTCCCAACTTTAAAAAACTTAAGCACCTTATTACTTCCATTTAGTCATAGCCTTTGGTATCACATTCTTGGACTCATCTCCACTTCCCTTTGACTCTACCAATGCCTATAGCTCCTTTTGTTTTAAGATTCTGGTTACTGCCCTCAATTATCAGGGTATTTAACTTTACTCCACCCTCCTTTTCTATAATTATCACCTTTGGAACCCTTTATTTAAAACCTTCAGTCATAGTCATTGGTCATTTTCATTCCTACAATTATCTCCATCCCTATTTAAAATTTCATTTTTCAAACTCAACAATGCCAAATTATTTTAAAAAATCACCCAAAAATTATACGTGTTAACACATTCTACAAGTATCATTACCCTTTGACCAACAATATCACCTTGTCAGCTTCTTCATGCCTACTCAATGTATGACTAGTGTGCAGTTTCGTCCAATCAATAAGAATGACAAGTTTGTCAGTCATGTTGCCATCAATGACAACACACAATACATAATGAAAATCTTGTTCTAGAACATGTTAAATTTTTCATCGAAGGAAAGGGGTTTATGTTGGGTTGATTTCTTTGGGAAAAATACTAAAAATATCCCAAAAATTAGAAGCCTAATGTATCATGTTTTCTCACACTTGCTTGAATATTAATTAACCTTTGAATTATGAAAGTAGACATGCATGTTTCTAATTGCATATTTGAATCTTGAAACCATGATTACCACTCATGTCCAATGTTGTTTTTTTCTTCTCTTTTGCAGACATGGTAGACAAGCATGTCAAAGTAGTTTCAAGGTTGAAGTCTTTGGAAGAAATGGATGCACCATTGATTATATTTCTACATAATTCATCTTTTTTTCAGGAGCATCATTTTGATAAGCAATAAAATATACATATGGATGCCAAAATATTCAACAGAATAAATTATGCCTTTTGACATCCATCTTTAGAAAATGCATTCCTAGGTCAGTAAACTACATGTCAAGAGCACATATTTGATTTATTTGTGATCAATTTGACACATGGATTCCTTGGGCCATGATACATAGCCCTGATGGTCTGGAAAGCTAATATTTTTATGCTTCCATCCATCTCATCAAAATTCATAGATTCAATATGATGTTTCCCTCTCTAATCCTACATTTATGGTTACCCTTTTACCAACATTGTCACCTAATTCTAAACTTCTTCATGCCCGCTTGAGGTCCAACTAGTGTGCAACTTACTTTAATTAACAACAATGACATGTTTGTCATTCATGTTTCCATGAATGAAAACACACAATCAATCATGCTAATATTGATCTAGAACATGTTGAATTTTTCATCCAAGGCAAGCGACTTATGTATACTTTGCTACTCCATCTGTACTATTTTTTTATTACATAATATTTTAGTACCAAATTGTATTCATATTTGAATATTCCAAACTGATCTTTGTGTATATTTTCAGGAAATGCACTCCTGGGTCACAAAAATGCACACAAATGGATCAAGAATGCATGCCAAGGGCTTAGATTAACATCATCAGGCTTGTCTCTACTCAAACAATGTCTTTCCAATTCCAAATTCATACTTTGTTCAAGAAACATGTATGCCAAAACCTTCAACTGACCAAATTACGCCTTTTGACAGTCATATTCAGAAAATGCATTCCTTGGTCAATATAATGCATGTCAAGAGCACATATTTGATTGGTTTGTGCTCAATTTGACACATGGATTCCTTGGACCATGATACACACCCTTGTACTCAATTTTTCCTCATCTATAGTTTTGTTGGGTGGCTTTAAGGTCTGGAAAGCTAATATTTTTATGCTTCCAACCATGCCATCAAGCGTCATAGGTTCAATCTGGTATTGGCTTCAATCATGATTCATTTATGGTTACCCTTTGACCAAAACTGCCACCTTCTCAACTTCTTCATGCTTGCTCAATCTTTGACTAGTGTGCAACTTCCTCCAATCAATAATAATGACAAGTTTTCCTTTCATGTTTCCATCAATTTCAACACACAATCATTAATGCCAAGCTTGATCTCTAACTTGTTAAATTTTTCTTCCAAGGAAAGGTATTCTGTTGGGTTCATTTCTTTGGGAAAAGCACTAAAAATATCCTAAAAATTAGAACCCTATTGTCTCATGTTTTCTCACACTTTCTTTATGATTAAGAAAACTTTGAATTATTAAAGTAGACATGCCTTTTCTAATTTGGGTATTCATAATCATATTTGAGTCTTGAAACCATGATTACAACTCATGTTCAATGATTCATTTTTCTTCTCTTTTGTAGATATGACAGATAGGCATGCCAAAGTAGTTGCAAGGTTTAAGTAAGTGGAAGAAATGGATGCACCATTTATTATCTTTTTATATATTTTATTGCTTGTTCAGGAGATTCGTTCTAATAAGTAGTATAGGCATCACTTTTGAGACAGTTTGTCACTTTGTAGTTAATTCAGTGTGATTTTTAGTATACAGGCATCACTTTTGAGACAATTTGTCTTAGTTGGGATTCTACAACTTTTAATACTTTTCCCATTTTTACGGCTTAAAAGATTTGGAATGGAAGAAACAAAATGATTTTTTAATACAAAATATTTTCAGAGATTATCTTGCTATTAGATTTGTTTATTTCTATAAGGAATATGGGCGTATGAGTCAGAGTGGTAGAAAGAGGAATGTACAGTTTTCAAAATTTAATGCTTCTTTTCATATTGGTTATTTTGATGGTTCAATTGTGGAGAAATATTGTGGTTGTGGTTTTTTACTTAAACTTATCTTCTACACATTTCTTTAGATGTTGGTTTGGTGGGGGAAGTGGGAATAATATAAGAGTAGAGTTGTTGGCATGCTAGGGTTTGTTATATTTTCTTATGTTTAGGGTTGTGCAAAGATTAACATTTCTGGAGATTCCAAAGGTGTTGTGGACTAGATTTTGGATCATTCACACTTATAGGTGGTAGACCTTTCTTACTGGATCCAAAATGTTAAAATACTAAGGGACTCTTTCATATCTTTCTCTTGCCATCATGTGTTTTGGGATTTCAACTAGGTAGAATACAACTTATCTAAGAAGGTGGTTGATGAGTATTTTGGTGTCCTGGCTCCTCAAGTTCGAAGAATTTCAAGACATATATTTAGCGATAAAGGGCACACACAATCTCTTTTGAGGTGTCATACTTTAGTTATATTTTGGCTTATTTCTATATTTATTATATGTTTGATACTTTTTTTATATTTGGATGTTTTGTGAGCTTTATTTTCATCTCAATTTTACCAAGTTTTGTTATATTTTTTATATTTTGGTCATTTGACTATGATGTGGAAATTATGAGACTATGATGTAAATTTTGACTTTATCTTACAAGATGCAAGTTTCTACATCTAATAGAAACTGAATTTTCCTTTTGTAAAACCAACTATGTTGTGATCTTTACATTGTCTTCTCTATTTTGACATTAATTAGAAAGAACAAAAAGTTCCAAACTTTGTTGAAAGATCATTCTAATGAGCTTGTCTTTTAGTCCTTTTAATGAATATTTATCAAGAATTGGACTGAAATCCATTGCAATATAATGTAATATATGATTTTGATTCATTGATCAATATAATAAAATAATAAGTGCAACTATTCATCCCTACGGAACCACCCACTAGCAATTATATATTTTTTTAATAGTAGAAACTGTCATCGTATATCCGACGCACACCTTCGATGGATTCATATCACCTTCATCGTATATCTGATTCTACCTCTAATGATAAAGCATGTTGGATGAATAACATCATCGTCGGATATTCTATAGAAAATCGATGAAAAGCTGGGTTAAATATAATGAAACTATCGATTTAACTCCAACAATGTATCGTTGGGAATATCCAACTGATATGTGTCATTTTTCACATTTTTTTAGCACTCTTAATGATGTTGTGTAAGTGACATTGATTCGTGGGATATATGGAAACTACAAAACCCTATTGACGACCAAATAATTCTAAGTTCACCAAGAGCTTATGAAATTGTATCAAATAGTCAATGAACCATCATCATATTTTGGACCAAACATTGTACTTTATTTGCATCCTACAAATTGACCTCCCCTTCCATGAGTTTTGGTTTGGAGGGAAGTACTTACAACATGCCATGATAACAAATTGTAACCTTGTAGTACTAATAAGTGTGATAACTTGATTCATTGAACCCTTTCCTCTAAGTTATTATTCCCAGGGAGGTTATGGGGCCCATAGAAAGCATTTGAATCAAAGATTGCAAGATATTGGAAAGTTCAATCTCAATCCCTAGGTATTTTTATTAATATTTTCATATTATAGGTGATGTTGGAGACTTGTCATTCCAACCTTGAAAATTCTCATTTAAATCATCCTTTTGGATGTTACTATATCCATCTACAATGGATAGAGTTTGATACTCCTTTATTTACTTTGATATTTGTATCCAATAATATCCCATTAATCCCTAATGCAAGACCTAATTTATCAAAATTAACAATTAACATAACTATAAAAGAACTATTTTCCAAAAACACAAATTTTCCTCTGAAATACTAAGACTCCAACAAATAGATAAAGAGAGGAACATTCTAAATACATACATAAACCAAAGAATTAACTTACAATTGCACATTTTGAAGCCACCCGGATTCCTAACAACAATAACGCCTTAGGGAACCACATGTAGGGGGCACTCTCTCCTCCAAACCAACCCCTTAGTCATATACTGGGAGCCTTTGAATTCTTATTCAACAATACCAAGTCGTCCAACACTATCATCATCATAAATATATCCATATCCTCCAACCCTCCATATCCACCAAACCCCAAACACTCAAGAAAAATAGCTGTAAGGAAGGAAGAAGAACCCCTTACCCTTCTCCTTCCTTTTATTCAAGTTTTTCCAAGCTCCCCTAGGATGGACACATGTCCACTTGCAATGATTCCCATGAAAACTTACACTAAATAGATCATAATTGCATATTTTTTTATTTTTTATTTTTTATTTTTCAACACCTTTTAAATTAAGCAATGGTTAATTTAGTTTAATTTTTCAAGTTATATATTTATATTCTTATGAATCCCATGCCCTTAAAATACTATTAATATAAACCTACATAGTCTAATATTATTATGTACGGACATGACCCACTCATGTGGCCATCCCAATTATGTCCCATGTCTACTATATAACCTCGACATACCCCCTAGTAGTAATGCAATATGTGATGAAATGGTGTTACATAGTCCCCCCATTCAAGGTAATTTGCCTTGAAGTTATTTTTACAAGCTTCTTAACCAGAATGCTTCTACTTCCTCCTATACACACCCTTACTCATAATCATACCATCTGATCAACCTTTGAACACCACCAATACTCTGAACGGTCACGCTCGCCATGGCATGGGTCCTTTGCTACAACTAATATAAAGGTCACCTATCATGGTATGACCACAACAAGAATCAAAAGTCCCATCTTAGATCCAATTAGGTTCAAGTATAAATCTCACTATGTCCTTAATTTATGGCATCAATATAAGGCTTAAGGCCTTTCGAATTTAGTTGGGATTCAAGCCCATAGGACTCATCTAGAGGTTACTAGGCATATGGCCTATTTCACTAAACCATGCACACTAGGAATCTCATAAGGTCGGAGCAAAAATCGCTCCACAACTCCCGCATGAAATTAACCCTAGGAATCGAAAGTCCTTCTCCATATACCTCCCCTTTGATGAAATACCTTAAGCCATGGAATTTTGAAAACTATATAAAGGAAAGGAAATACTAGAAAGGTATTACTAAGTGAGTTGGTCCCTGGTACATAACCATCCTCGTGGTTATGGGCTCCCATGATATCACTGAAAAAATTGTCCCTCCAATCCCACAGGTGGATTTCTTGTCAAACTCTACCTCAAATCATTCCAATACACATTAGTTATAATAATAACATTAGAGAACATATACTACCAACATCAATATCAAGGATCAACATGCTATCACATGTCATCAAAAAAATATAACATCATCATCATGGACATGAAGGATTGGATGCTACTACATGCCATCATGAAAACATAACATCATCACCATAAATATCAAGGAATTGTATGCTACCTCATGCCATCATGAAAGCATAATGCCATCATGAGTATAAAGGAACATGAAATTATCATACACCGTCATAACATCATGAATAGTAATAACATGCATGCTACTTCATGCCATTGTAATATTGTAACAACATCATAACATTAAACTATATAATCATCATGGATTATCATCATCATTGTAACAACCTCATCATACTATTGTCATGAATGGAATAGAACACCATGAACTCATAATTAAAATAACATCATGAACATTATGGATCAGAGGCTATCTAACTCTATTTCCACCATTGTACCTCAACATCATATGTCTACCATAATAGCAATATAAGGAACACAAAGAAACTATACCAAGATATCATGTGAAAGAACATCATCACAACATATTCCATCATAAGGAACATAAAATCACATGCAATTACGGGGGAATTCATCAATTTAATTAATCAACAATTTCATGAAGAACCAATATAGTTCCTAATTGTTGAGGTTAGACACATTTATGAAATCCATGTTATTCGTATTTGATGGGAAGACAATTTATTTGGACATTAGGAAATGCTTTAAATATTGAAATAAAGGATACAAGACTTAGTAACATTTAATGTACATCAATGAACAACAAAAAAATCACACCAATAAAAACATTGAATACCAATATTGAAATATATGAATGAAACCAAATTTCTTTTCACAAATATTAAAATAAAATTATAAAAATAAAAACTAGTTATATCAACCAATTCCAACTAAATTCAATGTTCCACTGGACGTGTTTCCCATGCTTCCTTCATCCTAAGGATGTGGGGACTCTTGGTGAACCATCCCACACCACACCCCCACCCGCCATGCCCCAAAGAATATTTGTTCTATTATGTTTTCCCATTATTTTCACTTTTTACAATCCCTACTTGGTACTACTTAGAAAATAAATCAATATATTTAGTATTTGCATTGCACAATCATGAATATACATCAAATAAATTTTTATTTTTGGTATTTTATTTTATTTTTATAATTTTAGAGACATACCTTCGTCCCCCTGAATTTCCCTAAAATTTGGGGGTGTTCTCTACGCGCCCCCAATGTGCAATTTCCCGCTACCATGTTCTCCTCGTCCCAAAAACTTGGGGGAACATTTACATAATTACTTTTCATTAGTATTAGAATACAATTCTATCAAATACATAAAATTATGTTTTTTATAAGAACTCCTCTAGAATTACTTTTCATCAATGTTAAAAAAAAATTCCATCAAATATATAAAATTAAAACTTCAAGAAATGCTTATTTCATCAATATTAAAATTAAAAATAGACACCTATTAATGTGATTTTGAAACAAATTATTCACTAATTACTTTAAAAAAAATTAAAAATCCATTAATATAATTTTGAAACAAATTATTTACTAATTATAACACAACGTTTAATATAACAAATAAATACATTAATCATTTCTCATAGAGTTATTATCAACTAAATCCAACAAATATATAAAATTATGCCTTTTAGATCAACCAACTTGTTCCAACACCCATGGGGTCACATAAATTGGTAATGAGTAAATGTGACGAGAAGCTATAAATGGAAGGTAATGAGTTTAAATCCCCCATGGATGCTTTAAAAAAAACAACTTGTTCCAAACAAAAGATGCAACAATCTACTTACATAAAATTAAAAAGAACAGATTCAACAACCTTCCCATTTGAAATTAAATTTAAAACCAAATATGCAACGATATTCCTAGTTAGGGATAAACCAATATTTCATACTAAATAAATCCACATAAATCATAATGAATATAGTATCCTTGTTATAAAAATCACCCCAAAGAAATTCCTAGTCAACTTTAAACCAATAAAAAATAGGCAAAGCAATTCTTGGCAAGCTTAGTAAATAAGTCCTAAAAAAATTCTTCCATCATTTAAGAACATCTTGAACATATTGAATACATGAGTTCATGTTGAATCAATCCTCACAATCATGTTATGATAAAGAATATCTTAAGATTATATAAAAATCACTTCAAAGCAGGTTCACACCTCTATAAAATAAAATGTCCCAAAATATGTCTTAAAACTAATCATCTATTAATTAATTACAACCAATAGAAATTAAAAAACCTTAAAATGACACTTGTTTTTTGTTTTTGTTATGTTGATAAACGTTTTTATTTGAGATTTGGGGTGGAATTAGGCCTATTCTTTTTCATCTATCAACAAGGATGAGACAAGTGTACTCTTCATATTGATTCTATGGCAGTCATTCAAAATAAACAATTATATAAAAAAATAATTGGTAGTTGATGAATGGATAACCAACCGTTCATGGTAGATTACTAGAAGAATCCGAGATAATACAGATATATATATAATAGTTGATAAATGGATAGCAAGAAGAATGTCCATGATAACATGTAGCTAGACATGGATAACTTAGAGTTGAACCCGTTTAACTAGAAGAATAAGAGGAATAACACAAATTTCCAAATTGTCTTCCATTCCATCGCTATCTCTCAACCATTTGATCCCTATCGACATGATCCAGCCACAAACTATGTGGGTGTGCTAGTTGATAATAAATTAAAAAACATGAATCCGTTTTACACTCTTTAACTCTTGAATGAATGCTAGATGGAAAAATTTGTCTTTAACTTAAAAAATCATCCATCAAAATAATAGCTTTGGTGCCTCACTCAACGAAACTGGTTCATAAAAAATTATTTTCATGACATTTTCATTTTCTCGCTCAAATAAAATGTTTCTAGTAGGTCTTAGATTTTAACTTTCATAATTAAAATGACCTTTCCCAAAAAATTATGAATCAATGCATAGACTCATGAAATTCAAGGTGAATCCAAGTTTCATCAAGGAACACGTCTAAGGTTTTGGCCAAATAAAGAAGGTACATCGATGTTCTCTTTAAATTGCTTTTAAATTCACTTTAGTTGAGTTTTTTTCCATAGAAAATAAATCACAACTTTATTAATATAAAACCATATTGTTAATTGACTTCTATGCCATGCATAATACATTCGTGTACAGTATATATCAATAAACTTGGAATATATGTTTCTTTTTACATCTCTTATATCTTTCCTTTAGGGAACAAACAAAGCATATTCAAAAAAGTATACTCGGATATGGAGAAAATATGCCTAATGGGTATCAACTAAAGAAAACAGTTCATATCAGAACCCTTCCAAGATTGGTAATAGTGCCATGATATTTCTCTCATTTCTCCATAGTTCCAATAGGGATAAGAAGTCCTTGTTTGGATAGCATGTCTTCCTTAGAATTGCGTTCTCGAAAAATATGCGTTTATGATATCCGAGGAAAGAGTGAGTTGATTCTTTTGATGTCCTCATATAGTGGAAGCAAGAAAATGTTCCATGGTGGCTTGTCAAGCTTCAGTCAATTGATAACGAGTTTGGAGTCACCATAAATATGAATTTGTTAGATCCTGAGAGAATGAGCAAGATTCAATAAGATTTTAACAGCTACAAATTCGGTGTGATTGTCATGACTTTGCCGACAGCTGCAACAAATGAGAGGCAATGAGAGTCATCTGAATATATAATGCCACTTGCACTACTAGTCCTTGGTCTTCCTTGTGAGGAATCGTCCAAAAAATCCCAACGAATTGAATAATCTATATCAACAACCAGGATATTCCGTGGAGGATTGTTAGGGGCACCTTGGGGGAAGAATTTGAAGATGCCAAGGAACTTCCCAGCACAAATATGTGTTGAGTTGCATTTCTTTATTTGTTCTGTTCATTGGAAGGAATAATGTATCTATTGGCCTTTGGTATAATTTTGATGTCGTAGATTCCATGCACATGTTTGACCAATTCAATGGATAACTCTAGTTTTTTAGTTTGTATTTAATGATCCATTAATATAAATCTTTCATGTTTTACTTTTCTTCTGTAGATCCAGAAACTAGTTTTCCACACACATAGATTTGATTCATTCCTTTCCATCATTCCAAATAGCCACTTCCAAATTATCAAATAATGCATTCACAACATAAATACCAACACCATGCAATCCTCCAAAAAAAACGTATAACCATTTCTTTCTCCAACAAACTTTCCTCCAGCATGCAACATTGTCAAAACAGTCTCTAAAGAAAACTTATGTGTAACATGACATACATCTTTGGGAATCCCTCGACCATCATTAGTGATGCTAACCAAACTATCAAGGAATATAATAACGTCTTTTTTTGTGGCATAACCATATTTTTGCCTCCTCAATGGCATTTCCAAAACTTCATAAACCAGCTGAAGGAGACCGCAAGGTCTAGTGCTTCCAATGTACATACTTGGCCACTTCCATACTATATCTAGCCCTTCCAAATCCTTAATATTTCCAACTAAACAAGTTAAATTATTGGGTCGAAACCATTTAGTGCACACTTAATTCTATTAAGAGAGCCTTTATAAAGTTGTTACAAAACTGAGATAAGTGCAAAGGGATCTTGCTCAATTTCTAGAATAACTGCTATAAGGTTGGGAAAATATTCAACAAGTAATAGAAACATTCCCTAGTGAAAATATCCTTATTATTTAGGTTTTCTTATGTTGATTCCAAACCACGTTCAAGCTACTTTGAAAATGGCTCAGCAATCAAAGGAATATGGATCAACAATTATTTTTGGTTAAACCTCAAACGAAATTACTTATATATTGTATGTAAGTTTTCTCATGTGTTATGCACATGAATTTGTGACATAATAACACACAACCGGATTTGAGCCCAAAATCCGACGGATGCCATGTCTGAACTTCGACAAACACGTGTCTATTCTTTGACAACAACATTTTTTTTTGTCGTCGGTGGGACTTCGTCGGACATTCAACTACCTTTGGAACCTCATTGACATATCAACATAGTATCAAGAAAATTAGGATAAGTATTTCATCACTAATACGCTGGATTTTCACCGGCTCTTGTCGTCGGTTATTCAACTCATGTTCGAACCCCATCGGAATGTCTACAGAGGATCATCATATGTCGAGAAGTCTTTCCAAATTATGAGTGTTGAATTTCCAACTTGTTAGTGTCAACTTTTCGACTGCTTAGGTCTTCAGAAACTGTGTTGAAGGTCCAACTTCTTAGTTCCACTTCGTCGAAAAGTGTGTCAAAGTTCTGACTTCTTAGTTCGTTGGAGGCATGGAAAATTTGTTGGAAGGTTTGTCGAATTTCCAACTTATTAGGTTTTCAAAGGCATGGAAACCCCATTGGATTGTAGCCACCATGATTTTGATATCTGACAGACTCTAAAAGTTGGAGCTCTAGCAGCGTCGTTAGCTTGGCAAGATATCCGACGAGTGTTGCCACTAAGTTTCTGTCGGTTAAACGACGAGAAACTGTATATTAATAAAAAAATAATTGATATCATAATATCTATATTGTAAGCCACATGCCAAAAGAACTAGCTCCATTGATTACAAAAGATTGATATTTATCATAAGGATTCAAAAGTGACAAAGTTGAAAACAATAAGTGTTTGAATGTAAACAGATCCTTCCATTAAGGATTCAATATTGAAATTGTTATTGGCATAGGTTCTTGGATATTAATGATTCAATGAGATTCTTGAGTGTGCCATCATCCCATCTTTTCAACAATAACAATAGTCACAAAATAGAGTAATAGGACTAGGGTTTCAACCAAAGCTATAGCATCTCATACTTCTTATAGAAACCATGTTTCTAAGCACAAAATACAATTTATAGAACCACTTATGAACTAAAAACTTTGATCAAAATTACCATATTCTGACTAGAAATTTCTTCATATGCTGAGAATGACTCTATCATTAGTGAAAAATGATAATGAACTTACTATGGCTCCCAAATAAAACTTCAATATGGCACTGTGATCATTATGGAAGATGGCATATCTTTTCTTTAGGTTTGAATTCCAATGTACAAAATCTACTATCCCTCTGCATTCAATATACTTACTAAAAATGTAACAAAGCATTTTGAGTCTATCCTTATTTGAATGCATAAAATCTCAAAATTTGCACAAAGATTGGTTATCTAGAAAGTAAATGTCATTTTTTTATTAATCTAAGATCCTTTTGTATCAGTTGCAAGATGATTACAAAGCCAAGAAGATTGTCTTCTAAAATTGTATACCTCATTTCCTACAGGAAAAATTTATTGTTAATGAAACGTTTATGATTTTTTTTTATCATGCCTCATAATGCTTCCTTGTCCATCTAGGGAGACACTCTAATTTTTCCACTATTTATCCCTACATTTTATAGCCATGTGTACCTACCTTGTCAAAATTTGTTGTAACTTGAGTGATTGAACTTGTAAAACAACCCTCAACCATTTCCTTATAATTCATCATCAATAAATGTGGTTAATGGTGACCCTAAAATTGCAATACTCTTAATGGTGACCAAGAAAGTAACATCATCCAATTTCTAGTTGTGAGCTTTCTTGAGTGGAATATTGAAACAAACATTAAATAATCAGTCCCTATCTTAGAAAGGATAGACAATATCAGTTGATCATATTTATCATTTATTCCACACTATTTCAGCTGAAGCACCAATGCTTTGAACTTGGAGAAGAAGTCTTGGATTTTTTCACAGTGAGATGGACTCGGTTAGCTCATTTTCGAGTTGGTGGCCTCTCATCTCATCAAACTTCCCAAATAGTGACTCAAGCTTGAACCAAAATTCATTGGGTGTGAAAAAAATATATACATGGAAGATAAGGTCTCTCTAAATGTTGAGACACAACACACCAAATGCCTCATCAAGTCTATTGAAGTACTTCGATTTCTCCATAGAAGTGTTGGGTTCGGTCTCAGTCCCCACGGTGACTTCGTACATTAATTTCGATGTCATCTACATCACCATTTCATAATTCCATTCAAAATAGCTGAATGGGGTCATCAATACATGATTCTTCTCCATTTTGCTTGCGCACTGAGTGAGAGAAACACTATTGTACCTGCAATGCAAAAACTCAAATTTTCTAGAAAATGCCCTAAACAACAACTCAAATACTCTGGTTTTGATATGAAAATCCACAAATATCTAATACCATGTGATAATTGCTTCACAGTGAGATCTAGAAGCAAAGGAAATCTTCACAATATAAGCTGTTCACAAAATATGGAAGAAAATAGTAAAAGAGAGCAAAATAACACACATAAATGATGCTAATAGTTGATGTTTATATTAGTGTAAAACTTGTAGATATGTATGGTACATACTTATAATACATTGGGAGAAAATCGTTAGACTATGGAGGCCATTTGGTTGCATACATGTGTCAGGCTATGATTTGACCCCAAAACCCCCCCAGGTGGAGCAATCAGCTTCCAAACCATCCCAAACAGTCACAAATGCTAGTGTGAACATGGATGAAGCATGTTGAATCATAAATGAGGGAAATATAGGCATGGGTGAGAACATGTGTGAGTGGGAGAGTCTCTAGGAGGCAATAAATGACCAAGGAAGGTCAAAAATCTCCACATACATGCACTAGCACCCTTAGTCAATCAAGAACCCTGATTTAAGGGATGGGGATATTTCCAAGGAATACCGCCATTAATGAGGAAACCTAAGTTTTCAGAGTGATCAAACTAGATTGCCTCAACTGTCAGAATTGTTAGAAAAACAGGACCGCAGAGCAATAACAGATATACAGTTATTTCAATAAAAAATATGCAAAAAAAATTTAAACAGTACAGAGAGACATAGATATAACGTGGTTCACCCAAACGATGGGCTACGTCCATAAAGAAATTTTCCAGTCCTTTTATTGCAGTTCAGAAAGATGAAGCGATACACCCTGCAGCAAAACCGCTACACTTCCTCTTCACGCTCTCACAGTCTCTCTTCCAGTACAATACAATGCACACATCCAGTACAATATAGTACACATATCTAGTATGATAACAATGGAGCCTTCTCAATCCTTATAAAGTCTTAATCACATGCAATACCATGGGACAATACCATGGGCTACAACAAACCATGTGCCCAAATCATGTGCCCAAACCATGTGCTAGACCTAACCACCTTTGACTCAATCTCAAGTCAAGGTTAACACATGCAATACCATGGGACAATACCATGGGATAAAACAAACCATGTGCCCAAACCATGTGCTAGACCTAACCACCTTTCACTTGATCTCAAGTCAAGGTTAACCCTAACAATCCCCCCTTTAAACTTGACTTGGAGTAATCACCAACTCCCCTCAAGTATTTACCGAGGAATCTTACATACACCCCCCTATCACCTAGGTCTATCTCCTGACTTTACCGGTGAGTTACCAGGGGTATGCATGCCTTACCAGGTCTTACAGCCATATGCCCATTTACATGCAAACCGCTCCATTACATTTTTTTCATGTGCCTTCATGGTGACTAATCACAGCAACTCTACCGCTGCTGCATTTGCTGGACCTTGGACTTGGAAAATTTCTTCTTTTCACCTTCATGCTTTAAGGCCAATAGAAACCAAGCAGGAACTCAGTTTCTCTCTGGTTACTCCCTTTGTCAACATGTCTGTAGGATTCTGGCTAGTGTGAATCTTTTCCAGTTTTAACAGTTTTTCATCTAGAACAAATCTTATGAAGTGGTACTTGAGTTCTATATGCTTAGTCCTCGAATGAAAGACTGAGTTCTTTGCAAGATGAATGGCACTTTGGCTGTCACTGTACAACCTATTATTCTCCTGTTTCTTACCCAATTCTTCCATGAACCTCTGCAACCAAATCATCTCCTTACTAGCCTCTGTAGCAGCAACATACTCTGCTTCCGTTGTTGAAAGTGCAACAACCTGTTGCAGTTTTGAAATCCAACTTACTGTTGTTCCACCTACAGTGAACACATAACCTGTGGTTCTCCTCCTGTTGTCTTTATCACTAGCCATATCTGCATCAACATATCCCTGCAAAATAGTGTCTGAACCTCCAAAACATAATACATGAGAAGTGGTACCTCTCAAATACCTGAGAATCCACTGTACTGCTTTCCAACGCTCTTTACCTGGATTATTCATATACTTGCTCACAACTTCCACTGCATGTGCAATATCTGGTCTTGTGCACACCATGGCATACATCAATCTCCCAACTGTTGATGAATAGGGAATCTTGGACATGTAATCTATCTCTTCCTGTCTCTCTGGACACATATGCTTGCTTAGTTTGAAATAGCTTGCCAGAGGTGTGCTGACTAGTTTTGCATTCTGCATTCTAAACCTCTGCAACACCTTTTCTATGTACTCACCTTGAGACAATGTCAATTTGTGATTTTTCCTGTCTCTTGTTATTCTCATACCAAGGATTTGTTTTTCAGCACCCAAATCCTTCATCGCAAATGATTTAGCTAGTTTTCTTTTGAGCACATTTATATCGTGCATGTTAGACCCTGCAACAAGCATGTCATCCACATATAATAACAAGATAATATATCTTCCGTTATCTAGCCTCTTGAAATAAACATAGTGGTCAGAATGACATCTATCATAACCTTGTTCTGTCATAAACTTATCAAATTTTAAATACCACTACCTTGGAGCTTGCTTCAGGCCATACAAGATCTTCTTCAACCTGCAAACCAAATTCTCCTTCCCTTTGACCTCATCCCCTTGTGGCTGCTACATATAAATCTCTTCCTCCAAATCCCCATGGAGAAAGGCCATTTTTACATCTAATTGTTCAAGATGCAAATCTTCTACCGCCACTAGACTTAAAATAGTTCTAATTGAAGTCATTTTAACAACAGGAGAAAATATTTCATCAAATTCTATACCTTTATTTTGTGCAAACCCCTTTACAACAAGTCTAGCCTTGTACCACTTCTTTCCTCCATCTTCTTCTTTCAACCTGTAAACCCATTTATTCTACAATACCCTTTTCCCTACAGGCAACTTAACTAGATCCCAAGTCTGGTTTCTTACCAATGAGTCCATCTCCTCATCCATGCCTTGCTCCCACTTATTTCTAGTTTCTACCTGCATTGCTTCTTCAAAACATTCTGGCTCACCAGAATCAGTCATCAATAAATAATACAGTGAAGGAGATAATTGTTCAGGGGGTCTACTTAACTTGGTAGACCTTCTTACAGTTGAAGGAGTTTCAGGTACCTGTTGCTGCTCTTGATTTTATGGTGCTTTTGGAACTTCATTTTCTTTGATTTCATCAAGCACTGTGTATTTTTTGTTTTCCTTTTCTTCTTTCTTTCCCTACAACTGATCTTTGTACATGACCTTTTCATTGAATACTACATCTCTACTCCTAATGATTTTGCAATTTTTAAGATCCCATAAGCGATAACCAAAATCATCAACTCCGTATCCAATAAAGGTACATTTCTTGGATTTAGCCTCAAGCTTTGTTCTATCATCTTTATCAATATGGACAAATGCTTCACAACCAAAAGTTCTCAGAAATGAGTATTTTACATGTTTACCTGTCCATGCCTCCTCTAGAATTCCACCATCCAAAGCGCTTGAAGGCCCTTTGTTTATTAAATAAACAGCAGTGTTTACAGCATCAGCCCAAAACTGTAAGGGAAACCCTACATGCAATATCATACACCTTGCACACTCTATGATCGTTCTGTTCATCCTTTCTGACACGCCATTTTCTTGAGGTGTTCCAAGGACTATCTTCTCTCTGTGAATCCCATTGTGTGAACAGTAACTATCAAACTCCTTGCTGCAGTACTCACCTCCATTATCAGATCTGAGACATTTCAACCTTTTTCATGTCTCATTCTCAGCCAAAGCTTTCCACTTCTTAAAAGTATCAAACACATTATATTTCTGTCTAATGCAATAAACCCAAGTTTTTCTAGTTGCATCATCAATAAAAGTAACATAATAACGAGAGCCACCAAGAGATTGTACCTGAGCTGGTCCCCATACATCTGTATGGACAAGCTCTAACTTTTCACTCTTCTTTTGTTTCCCAACCCTGAGAAATCTAATTCTCTTCTGTTTTCCATAAACACAGTTCTCACAAAATTCCAAACTTACCTGCTTCAGATCTGGAAGCAGTTTCCTTGAGTGGAGAATCTGCATCCCCTTCTCACTCATGTGGCCAAGCCTATGATGCCACAACACTACACCTGTTTCTGTGGAAGCTACAGAAATATAATAATCAGTGTTATGAGGACATAAATATAACGTACCTATCCTATCTCCTTTTGCATTTACGATTGATCCTTTAGTAACCTTCCACCACATTTCTCCAAATGTAGACAAACAGCCGCCATCTCCCAATTGCCCTGTTGAGATCAGATTTATTTTCATAGCAGGGATGTGCCTTACATCCTTTAGCAACCAGTCATTTCCATTATTTAGTTTGATCCGTACCTTACCCTTTCCAACAATTTTACATGGTTCATCATCCCCCAATAACACATGCCCAAAATCACCTTGAACATAATCATAAAAGAATTTCCTATGGGGTGTAGCATGACATGAAGCCCCTGAATCTACTACCCAGTAATCACTAGTATTATCTAATGCAAGAATCAAAGCATCTTGTAACACATCAACTGCTACATTAGCTTCCTGGGTAGTCTCTTGCTACCTCTCACCTTTCTTATTTGGTGCTCCGCAGTCTTTCTTTAGATGTCCTTTCTTACCGTAGTTCCAGCATTCTATTTTTCTGAATCTAGACTTGGATCTTCCCTTTTTAGAATTGCCACGATTTCCTGGGCTCCTTCCTCTCTCGTTTTGTCTCCCTCTGCTCTCCATGGTCAACGTATTACCTGATGTCTCACCTGTACTTTTCCTTCGCATTTCCTCGCTAAGAATAACACTAACAACATCATCAAACTTAAGAGTGTTTGAACTAGGGACAGAGTTACTTACAGCCATGACCAAGCTATTCCAACTTTCTGGCAATGAGCACAAGATTAGAAGAGCCCTAACCCCATCATCAAAGTTCACTTTTACAGAACTTAACTGACTGGTAAGTGTATTAAACTCATTTAAATGGTCAGCAACAGATCCACTTTCCGACATCTTCATATTAAATAAACGCTTCATTAAAAATACCTTGTTAGAAGCCGAGGGTTTTTCGTAGAGCTTACTCAATGCGCTCATCACACCCTCTGTTGTTATTTCTTTCGAAATATTGAAGGCCACTAACAAATCCAGGCACAACCGTATTGTTCCTAGTGCCTTTCTGTCAAGAACCTCCCATTCTTTATCCTTCATAGCTACTGGTTGTTTTGCTTTTCCACCCAACGGCAGGTACATATCTTTCTGGTACAGATAGTCCTCCATTTGCATCTTCCATAACTGATAGTTTTGGCCATTAAATTTATCGACCCTAAACTTTCCTTCTTCTGCCATTTCTCCCACTTGAACCAGGAACCCTTCTTTCCTGCGAGTTTACAAACCAAATAGACCTTTTGGCTCTAATACCAATTGTTAGAAAAACAGGACCGCAGAGCAATAACAAATATACAGTTATTTCAATAAAAAAAGATGCAAAACAAATTAAAACAGTACAGAGAGACACAGATATAACGTGTTTCACCCAAACGATGGGCTACGTCCACAAAGAAATTCGCCAGTCCTTTTATTGCAATCCAGAAAGATGAAGGGATACACCCTGCAGCAAAACTGCTGCACTTCCTCTTCACACTCTCACAGTCTCTCTTCCAGTACAATACAATGCACACATCCAGTACAATACAGTACACATATCCAGTACGATAACAATGGAGTCTCCTCAATCCTTATAAAGGCTTAATCACATGCAATACCATGGGACAATACCATGGGCTACAACAAACCATGTGCCCAAACCATGTGCTAGAACTAACCACCTTTGACTCGATCTCAAGTCAAGGTTAACACATGCAATACCATGGGACAATACCATAGGCTACAACAAACCATGTGCCCAAACCATGTGCTAGACCTAACCACCTTTGACTCGATCTCAAGTCAATGTTAACCCTAACAAGAATGATCAAAGTGGAGAGCCTCAACTATGAGTAAATGATTCAGAATCACCTAATAGACCAAGATTGATCAGTATAACCTAAGTTAGACCAGATGACATAAGTACAAGAAAAATGAAAATGTAACCTAGGTGTATGATCATGGTACTAAGGTGGATTATTGCTCTAACAGGAGGCTCAGTAAAAACACTGAGAGCACCACATAATGCATTCACAAGGAAGAGCTAACTAGAACTACCTCCATGCAAACATTAACGCCCTTCCTTTCCTCAATTAGCTTTAACTGAATGTTCACTGTATTAAATTGAAAATGAACTGACTTGAACTAAATGTCAACTGACTTCAGCTGAATGTTAACTTACTTGAAATGAATATTAACTGACTTCAACTGAATGTTAATTGACTTCAACTAAATGTTAACTAAATGTGAACTCAACTCAATCCTTAATTGACTACTAGTCACTTAGTTAACATGCTAAATTAAGCATTAGCAACAACATACTAATAGAGCTGAGACTGGTGAGGGTTTAAGGGACGTCGGCCTTCCTCATTTGGCCCAAGGAGCGCAGTGTAGGTCGGCTCGAGGCTGAACGCCTTGCCTGGAATTTGGGCCTCCTTCAGGGGGCCATGGAATCATCAAGGCAGGAGGTGCCCACTCAAGATCATGGGCCTTCTAGTTCGAGAAGAAGCTCCAGGGTTGAGGAGGGCCAGGGAGGAGGCCCTCCAGCCTCCCAAAAAGGAAAACAAACAAGCATGGGGGGATGCTTCCCGCAAACGGCTCCCATCCCCATGATCCAAATCAGATCTGAGGCCGTAAGGGAAAATATTGGGATCTGGAAGGAAAAGGCTCTTATCGGGAAATTTGTGGGGATATGGCCGAGGGAAAAAGACTTGATTAAGTGGATCAACGGGGTGTGGAAACCCAAGGGCCACTATGACCTGCAGCTGGGGTCAAAATGGTTTTTCACGATCATCTTCTTCAACCAGGAAGATAGAGACAGAATTTTGGAAGGGGGCCAATATTTCTTCTTCTCACCGAGTCTCTTCCTGCGGACATGGAAGGAGCGTTTCAACCCTGAAACGGAAGATATGACGGTGGCCCCAGTATGGATCCGTCTCTTCTCCCTCTCGGGTGAGTATTGGGACCTAAAGACCCTACGTAATATAGGAAATAGTCTGGGAGAATTCATAAAGGTAGCAGAACAAACATGGCTCCAACGTTACACAGCCTTTGCTAGGATTTGCGTCTACATGGACCTTTCCCGAGAATTGCCGAAAGCAATCAGTCTAAACTGGGAAGATGAAGAATGCATCTAGCCCATTGACTATTAACAGCTCCCCTTTCGATGTCAGCTCTGTCATGAATATGGTCATTTAGGGAGGAACTTCCCCAGAAACAATCCCAAGATGAACCCAGTGACTCTTGCGCCTCCCACTTCGGTGGTTGAAGAAGAATTCACGCTGGTTAAGAACAAGCACCGTGGCAAGGGAGGAGGAAAACCTCTAGCACGCTCGGAATCCCTAACCCATGAGAAACCCCAAGGGAACGCATTCAAAGCTCTAGTGTCCCTGGAAGAGGATGAGGGGATGCAAACTAGAACCCAGACAGAAGACCAGTGTGAAGGTCCTCCAGCATCCCCAGAGCCAAAGGAATCTCAGCAGATGGAAGGTGTGGAGGAGGAAGAGGGTGAAGACATGGATCTGGGTGAACTGGACCTGGATGCCTTAGAGGAAGAATGCAGAAAGAAAGGACAAGGATACATCTCCCACCATCAACTAGAACTTCTCCAGGAAGCCATAATCAGAACAGGCGCGGTGGAATGTCTGGGAATCGACCCAGATGCCCAGAAGGGCAGCAAAAGGAAATCTCCTGATGAGGAATTGTGCCGTGAATGAAAGACCAATAAGCAGCGAATAGCAGCGGTGGGAGTCAGGTTGATCGAATCTGGACAGTATCCTACGATCCAGGCGGCCTTGTTTGAAGCTAAAAAGGTTTGTCAATGAAGCTCATCTCATGGAATATTAGAGGATGCAGTAACCCTAGGAAATGGAAAGCTTTAAACCGTAAAATTAAACAGGAATCCCCGAATATTCTGTTTCTTCAAGAAACCAAATGCAGTTTGGGATACATGGTGAAAATCAAGGACAAAATATGGAAGGGAATCCAGGTTATGGCTACCGATGCCGCAGGGCAACCAGGACACATTGCTATCCTATGGAAACCACGATTGGTGGAACTCTCCAACTGGCGAGCCCACAAGTTTGCGCTCATGGCAGACTTTCGCTTTTAAGATTCGGGAGTTAGAGGTATGACGGGAAATATCTATGGGCCTAGTAGCTTCTAGGAAAAGCACTCCTTTATGGGCTTCGTCCAATGGATCCAGGAACAAGCGAGACAAGGTCCATGGGTTCTTGGAGGCGACTTCAATCTCATCGCCAACCTTGAAGAGAAGAAGGGGGGATGATGAACAATGGATAAATTCCAAGAAGCATTCAGTGAGTGTCTGTCCCGAGGATCGCTGGTTGACGTGGAAACGGGAAACGGCTAGTTCACATGGAACAACAAGCGAGGAGGTGAGAATTTGGTGGCTTCGCGGCTAGATCACTTCTTGGTGTCAGAAAATATCATGCACAGTACGTGGGACATTATGGCTACTATTCTCTCGGCGAATGGCTCAAACCACTGGCCCATCAGTCTCTATTGGGATGGGACTGGGTCTCCCAGAGGGAAACCCTTTAGATTTGAAAGTTTCTGGATGGAACACAAGGAATTCAAAAACCTGGTAAGCCAGTGGTGGTAGGAGTTTGTTCCCCCCCCCCCAAGAACCATAATGTTCCGTTTCCAACAGAAACTAAAAGCCCTGAAATCGAAAATCCATAAATGGAACCTGGAGGAATTCGGAAACATCTTCGAGGATAAGAAACATCTGTTGATGGAGCTAGACCTCATCAACAGAAAAGGCATGGAAATTGGATGGAATGAGGAAATGAAAAAAACAGAAAAGGAACTCATGGAAGATCTGGAAGCCAGAGAGAAACAAGAGGCCCTTTACTGGCAGCAGAAGGCGAGAGTGAAATGGCTGAAGGAAGGTGAGAGAAATACTAAATTCTTTCACAACTCGGTGATCTAGAACAGGAATAGCTCTAGAATTTAGAGGCTTAAAACCAAAAATGGAGATAGAGTGGACACCAGGGGGGAAATAGAAACCGAACTCACTCAATACTTCTCGGAGATCCTCAGGGAAGAGGTGGGAGAAAGAAGCAGGGAGATTGAACAAATCACCAGACTAGTACCCAGAGTGGTCACTGCAGAAAGCAATGAAATGTTGGCCAAGCCTATTGAGATGCAAGAAGAGGAGGAGGCAGTTAACTAGATGGCTCTGGGAAAAGCTCCTGGACCAGATGGGTTCACTTCCAACTTCTTCCACCTCTTCTGGGACCTGATCAAGGAGGACGTGCTGGCTATTGTGGAAGAATCCAGACTAAAGAGAGGAGTCCTGAAAGCTTTTAACGTCACTTTCCTCACCCTCATCCCGAAAGAAGCGAGTGCGGAGTCTCCTGATAAATTTAGACCCATTTCTTTATGCAATGTCATATACAAGATCATATCCAAAGTCATTGCTAACAGACTCAAACCCCTCCTTCCGATGCTTATCAATCCGGAACAATCAAGTTTTGTGGAAGGAAGGCAAATTCTGGACGGATTTATTCTGGTTCATGAAGTGTTGCACTCGCTTAAGAGCTCCAGAATTCTTGGGATGATGATCAAACTTGACATTGCAAAAGCCTATGACAAACTCAACTGGGAATTCATGGAGAGAATGTTGGGGGCTTATGGATTTTCTCCCGAATGGGTGGAGTGGATTATGTCCTTGGTCTCCTCCCCCTTCTTTAATATCCTCCTCAATGGGTCCTCGATTTCGTCCTTTCAGCCCTGCAGGGGCATTCGTCAAGGGGACCCCCTTGTCCCCTTTCTTATTCATTCTCATGGCGGAGGGTCTGAGCCACCTAATTGTTGACCAAGTTAGCCATGGGACAATTCGTGGAGTGAAATTTCAGGAGGGGACTTCCCCTCAGACACATCAACAATTCGTGGATGATACCATGCTCATGGGGCACCCTTCAGTCCAAGAAGCCATAATCTTTAAAAAATGTCTAGACCTGTTTGCGCAGGCCTCAAGATTGGCTGTTAATCCCAACAAGTCTCAAGTCTTCTTTATTAATACCCCCCTGACCACCCAGAGGAATATCTTGAGAGTCCTAGGCTTCTCCAGAGGAAGTTTGCCAACCAAATACCTCGGTATCCCTATGGGGCTTGGAAGGCCAAAAATAGCAGAATGGCAGGAATTGTTGGATAGATTAAAGCAGAGACGATCCAGCTGGGTCCTCCGCACTCTCAATTTTTCCAGCAGATTGATCCTAATCAAGCCTATTTTACAGGCAATGTCGACATACCTCTTCTCAGTTTTAGCGGCTCCTAAGGCTATCCTCAAGCAAATCCGAAGCATCCAACGTAATTTCCTTTGGGGATCGAGTGGGGAAAAGGCCAAATTTTCCTTGTTAAGCTGGGAGGATGTTTGCAAGCCTAAGGACCAAGGTGGCCTCGGTCTAAGGGATCCAGAAATCATGTCTGAGATATTAGGGGCCAAGATTTGGTGGCGATGGGTCTCCCACTCATCGGAACCTTGGGCTAGATTATGGAGTACAAAATATGCCAGGGGAAGTCCTAGTCATGCCCTGATCCACTTTAACGAAAATCCCAATGGCTCCCCCGTATGGTTAAAGGCCTTGGCCGAAAGATCTATAATCCAAGACCACATCTTTTGGGAGATCAGGGATGGCAATCGGGCGAAGTTTTGGGATGACTCATGGAACCAGTTCCCGATCCTTGGAAGAAATCCCAGATGGATCCATATCAAACAGCAAGAGAAGGAGAGGGGTAGGCTCCTAGTGAACCAGTCATGGAACCCAGAAACTCAAGTCGATTATCAGAGGTGGGACTTCCCTGAGAAACCTCCCCTTATGAGTGAAGACGACTGGGTGGCCTTCCTAGAGGAAATGCACAAACGCTTCATAAAAACTCAGGCGGGCCCTGATATTTTACGGTGGGGATATTCTCCAAAAGGATCCTTTAGCGTCAAAGAGGCCTATAGCATCAGGATGACAAGGAACGTGGAGATGGATGACATCTGGGGAAAAATCTGGGAAGTCAGCTTATGGCCCAAGGTGGCTCTTTTCGTTTGGCTGGTAGTCAAAAGAAGAATCCTCACTGGTGACAATCCGCGAAAACGTGGGATTGTTGGTCCAACCCAATGTTGCGTATGCCTTCACGCGGAGGACACGATGGGCCACTTATTGGATAGCTACCCCTTTACGGCAGCAATTTGGGATAAGGGGGCATTGATGTTCAGAAGGAGTGACAGGATCTGGGGGCTCCCATCCCAAACCATTAGAGACTGGAACCTGCGAGCTTTCACTAACCCCATCCTCAGAACTATTTGGAATGCTTTTCCGGGCATGGCAATGTGGTGTGTTTGGAAAGAGAGAAATGCGAGGATCTTTTGTGGGCAACGCAAAAGCACGGAGGCAATCTGGAACGTGGTGCAAAACAGTTTGCTTTCCTCAATTAAGTGTATGCAGTGGAATGAACAGGATCAGTTTATCTCGAGAGACGAACTCCACATTGCGTAGAATTGGGGATTGAATAAGCCTATGATTGAAGCTCTGAGTTATCGGGATAAACTATGCATCCCATCCAGCCCTTCTTCATGGGCAGCTCCCCCTCCCAGCATCTTCAAACTGAATTTTGATGGTGCTTCCCACGGCAACCTGGGCTAGGCGGGTTTTGGCGGTCTTGTTCGTGAACATGAGGGCCGGATCAGGATAGTGTTCATGGGAGCCATTGGGGAGGACACCAACAATTTCGCTGAGCTGGAAGGCCTCTTACGTGGAGCGGAAATTCTGATCAGGGGGGTTCTTCTTCCTGTGATAATTGAAGGTGACTCCAACATCCTTATCGCAGCGGCCAAACGTCTCATGACTGGCCAAAAGACCGAAAAAAAATCTCCGAGCTAGCGACTTGCTTACAGACTGGAGTGCCTACGTGTCCTCCTTCTGTCGCACCGCACCACCTCCTTTCTCCACGTTAGGAGAGAAGCGAATAAGGTGCCCGACTGTCTTGCAAATGCTGGGGTGGAATGTGGAGTTGGCATTCGATGTGATAGACTTGATGTCTTCGCTGAGGAGGGATGGGCCCAGCAATGTCGTCACATGGCCATCAAGGATTTAACCGAGACCACATAGCTGGAAGATCATCCGGATGAAAGAACAGGTGGCATTCGAAGGCGCGAACACATCTACATGCATCAGTCCTAATGCATATGAGAACGGGTGGCGAAAATATCCGCCGGCGCCGGGTCCGGTCCTTCCTCATTATTTCTCGTCGTGGCGTTGGCCTTTACACGTTCGGCTCTGAGCACAGGGATTATTGCTCGAACAGGGATAATCAATACAGGACAGAAGCTTGGGGTATCATGATGGACATGACGCAGGTTCTCCTCAGGGATGAGTATGCTCTCACGGATGACCATCCATTATATCCAATCGATCAGGTGTTCGTCCTCGACAAGGTATTCGCCAGAATTAGAAGGTATGTGCCTTTGCCTACCGTCTGGTGCATCGCGATCGAGCTCGGCCCTGTCAAGAGCCCCCTTCGCTACTTTGTGGGGTCATTCATGCCCTTGGAGTTTCATGCAATGGCCCCCAAGCGGCAGCCCAGGAGGGAAGAAGGAAAGGAAGCTGTGCCAGGAATAAATTGGGCCATTGGGAATTCGGCTAAACGCCAAACCCGCCAGGCTCCTCGCATGCATATTTTAGCCCAAGAAGAGGCGGATCGTTATAAGGAGCATGTCCCGCTCAACATTAGACTTGAGGTCGACAGGGTGGTGGAAGGGCTTTGGGCGGAAGAGAAAGCTATGCCTAGGGAGAACCTTCACGCAGAGGTAGCTGAGTGGGTCTTGGACCCAGGTAACACGGTGGGCTGCGCCTCTGCGTATGATCGAATTCTCATGACATATTGGGTCACGATTCGCCTAGTCGGGCATTTTGCCATGATGCGGGAAGCTAAACAGGCGGGGGATGATGAACCAATTCCTTTCTGGAAGGAACATAACGTGGAAAGTCACACCATGCACCATAAATTGGATGTTCTTGTTGCCCAACTAGGGTTTCCCTTCCACCCAGTTGATCGTCGTGCTCTGGAGATGGCTAGGCCTCGGGAAAAGACTGGTCGCTGCAATCAGGAAAGCCTCGGAGGTCGGGAGGAGGTTCGAAGACCCACAGCCCCCATGATTTCGTCGTCGTCGCTGGCATTAGGTATGCAGCCCCCGGCGGCTGGAAGTCCCTCTGCTATCACTCCTCGCTGGAACACCAGCCCTCCTGGTGGGTTTTTATTTTCATTTCAGTCTCGGTCTCTCTATATGTAATGGATTTTATTTTCATATCAGTCTCGGCCTCTCTGTATGTATTCCTTTTTATGATGTGTCACAACTTCTATAATCATAGACGAATTATTACTAGGTAGTATGTTTCCCTCTACGGGATGGATGGTGATAGAACCACTAAAATGCCTTTTTTGTGGGTGGGGAATCCCTGTAATAGGATCAAGATCTATCATAGCAATAGAAATATCAAGGGGAGTAAAAGGATATGGGAACTCACTGTAATTTTTTGGTCAATCAGTTTTGCTCAAGTCCAGGCCGGGTTGTTGCTGGCTAGGACTAAGGTCCCCCCGTTTTTGGGCCGGCCATAGTCGTCTTTCTGCTTTGTAATATGGACTATGTACAGTAATATAAAGTTTTATTTACAAAAAAAAACATGCTAACTTAAACGTCATCAGTGCTTCAGTCTTAGTGTCATCCATGCACAATTTCTATTATTAACTTTTGAATGCATCTCTTTAGTTAACTGATGCTTTGACTGATTCATTGATTGAGGTATTCATATTTTACTAAATCTTTATAACTTGAGTTCACTCAGACATTTGCATGGGAAATTCAAATTCTCATTATCATTAAATAATTAATGCATGTTCCATATGTGTATTATTTATCCATCTTATCATATCATACTCGGAATAATTATTCCATACATATTGAAGATCATATATATTACCTCAGGCCATATAGTCATATGCTAAAGTAATTCAGTCTAGGGTTTGCTAAGCCCTAAAGGAGACTTATTGCACTCAATGACCATGACTAGCAATATATCACATATTATAAATGCATGACTTGATACAACACAAGTCCATATCCATAATTGGAGACCAATTCTCATAGGGTACTTTCTATGATAATCATTGTCTTGATACAACACAAGTCCATAGTCTTGATACAACACAAGATCGGTCTTGATACAACACAAGATTCCAATCTTGATAAAACACAAGATCACAGTACACGCATCCACCTCAATACATGAGGACATAGATAGGACTTGATACCACACAAGCCTTGGAGAATGACTCCTGATGTTGTACAACCAGCCGAGATCCAAATCCTAGGCTCTATCAAGCGCCGAGAGGGATCAAATCTCCCGAGGTGCAAACCTCTCCTCGAATACCTTCTTGAGTGCAATACCGGAGAAGAGGTTTGCCCCTCGAGAGATTTGATCCCTCTCGGTGCTTGATAGAGCCTAGGATTTGGATCTAGGCTGGTTTCAGTCATGGGGGGTGACACAAAACTGGAGTTTGATCAACATTGTAAGGAACATGTTAAGGTGAAAACACAAATAGAATTATCAGGATTGTCTCAATGTAAGTAATAAGTATTAAGGATTGAATAAATTGTTATAATTTTGTAAAGATTAAATAAATGAAAATATGGTTTGGATTTAGAGTCAGTCTACAGTTTTGAATTTTACCCCAAACAATCACTCTTCTTTTGTTTTGCTTAGAAGAGGCACATTCTACATTACTGTACATTTTTTCAACATTTCCACTAAAAAAGATTTACAATTAGAATTTGATCTATTTCGGTAATTGGTAGATTTTTTTTAAGATAAATCTATGTTAGTAAAACACATTTGTAAATTCTAAACTTGGTATTTTGTTTCTCACTACAATTTTTGAAACTAAGGAAATTTTAATATGCTCTCCATCTTTAAAGTACAACAATTACAATATAATTACACTTCTAGTTTGAATTTAAAAAGCCGTCATTTGCATTTGGATATGTATAACATCGTTTTTGCTTATCATGGAAATGTCGATTCTGAGTATGATATTCCTATCAACGACTATCTCGCGTGAGGAGGAGCTAATTCAACTCAACTCCAACTCTCACATGGTGCTTGTGAGAGTTGGCCAATTCTTTAGCTGGTTGGAATTGACGTTATAATACAATGCTCATGGAAAAACAATCTTGGGAAATGAAGGTATTGATTAGTGTTTGAAATAATGTATTTTTTGAAATTTTATAATTTATTTTAGGAGTAGTTTATTTTTTATTTTGGTTATTTTTAATCGAAATTTGGTAAAAAAATTTAACAAATCTCTTGGAATGCAATTTACCATGGGTTCTTTAAGAAGTCTTGCATGGTTTTTTAGTAGGCCTTGCACATGGTTTCAAAATCATGTGCAAGGCCAACATATTTTTCTATTGATATTACATGTGTAGAGGTATTATATCCATGTAAACTTACTATCTTTGGTTTCTGTACTGGAATAATATCTCGACACAATTAGCAATCTCTGAAGTAGATAACATAATAATCAATTAAAATAATAAGCCACTGTCATTAGAGGGTTCAAATCCACTCAAGAATTAGAGGGATTCTCCTAGGAATCATTCTCAAGAGTGAAATGTGTAATTAACTTTTGTCATTAGAGGGATCAAATCCACTCAGCAATTAGAGGAATTCACCCACCAATCATTCTCAAGAGTGAAATGTGTAATTAATTTTTTTCAATGGAGATCATAGAGGGATTCACCTGCACCTACCCTGCAATGTTTGCTTTTCATTTTCATGGCAAGCTCCTTCTCTTGGGTAATATTTAAAACACATATATATTTAAATATATATTAATATTTATTTCTTTAAATTTAAATTAAATTTATAGGAGATTTAACTAACTATAATATTGAATATTTTAAATTTAGGAAAAAAAATTAATGTAAAAAAATATTTTAAATTTAATTTAAATANAATATAAATTAAAATTAAAATTATATTTTCATTTAATTTTAAATTAAAATGTATATATATATATATATATATATATCCACTCAGCGGCAGTGGCAGTGGCAGTGGCAGGAGGCTGTTTCGTGACTGGCTACTCAACAATTCTCTGCAAATGGCCTGCCACCGAAAACAAACAATTTGCGTTTGAGAATGAGAATGGTTAAATGTAGTCACGTCCATGGTGCATCTATTCGATTAACAACCTTGAAGACACTACGACATTTAGTTCCTGTCATCAATAGGGTTTGGTCTGACAATGAATTCTCATTCATCAATATCCAACGTCCTCTATGTACGACGTATTCATTGATATCAGTGGAAGTCATTTGCTATAAAAGCTTCCACAAATTCTGATGTGTGTTAGCGGTATCGAAAGTTTGACAACTTTTTGCAGAAAGTAGATTTATGTTCGATATCGGAAGGTTGACAAGTTTTTGCAGAAAGTAGATTTATGTTTCCTGCAACTTTGGTCAGTGCTCATCACATCTCTTCAGCATGCATCTGGAATCGTCTTGGCCATGGGGAAACTTGGGTAGAATTAAGGCATGTACAATACATTTTTTTGTTTCATATTTGTTATTTTGTTCTTTGCAGGTTTCATAGCATTAGAGCGAGAGTTCCACTCAAAAGCATTATATATACATGATGTGATATAATTAAGACTAGTATATATATATGATGTGATATAATTAAGATGCGAATGGTTCATATTTGTTATTTTTCTCATGTATTTACTTTGCAGGTTTCATAGCATTAGAGTGAAAGTTCCACTCAAAAGCATTATATATACATGATGTAATATAATTAAGACTAATAATGGTATATATATATATATGTGATGTGATATAATTAAGACGAATAATGGATGGAAGGGAAATGAGGGAGACAAAATCTAAAGATTAAAGCCAAAGTAATACAATTTTGTTATTAGTATTGCATTATATCGAACGAATCACAGGAGAGGGCATTTCGCCATCGTTGAAATTGCATTAATATTTTTCATTAGTCGATTTATAAATTTATGCTGCACATATTCTTCGCGAATCACAGGAGAGGGCATTTCGCCATCATTGATTTTTCATTAAGATTTTTCATCAATCAATTTATAAATTTCTGCTGCACCTATTCAGCTTTTGGCCTAAGAATAATTTTGGGTTAAAGAATGGAGGTTGATCCGATGTTAAAATTTCACTGTGAATCTATGCCATAGAACACAATTATTAGTGAAAAGACAAACACTGTTCATTCATATTTTCAACTCTGTATAGTTTCTTTTTCTGGAACATTTAGATCTGAATTTGAAATTAAAATTTAAAATTTAAAATATAATTTTAATTTTAATTTTCTATAAATAATGTTACATAATCTTATAAGATCTTCTTCATAGTATTAATTTTAATTTTCTATTTTAGAGTAGACATTACATAACTTTACTTAGTTACATAACATTATTAGTTACAAGATCTCCTCCATACTAATTTTAATTTTTTTTAATGTATAGTCCACATTATGTAACTTACCTAAAGTTACAAGATCTCCACCATACTAAGCTGTAGAGCGTTTTTCTAGCAATCAATAGAGGATAATAAAATGTGCATAGTTTCTAGGTGAGATGTGTTAGCAATTGAAACCGTCCAAAAAAAAAGTAACTATAAATTGGTTCAATGTTACCACAATCCGGCTTTTCAAAGCTTTGGTATATTGTGCTAGCCATGGGAAGGACTTCCTAGATTATGTAAGATGATAAAATAAATTAAAGTGCAATAAACAACTCAGATTTTGGCTTCCCACTTAATGACTACTCATCTGACCGTTTTAAATTTGAGTCGTGTATCATGAACATTGATTGCATACAATCATTGGAAGACCTGGTGTCCAATTACATTAATGAGTTTGGACCAATAACTATGATTAATGGATTTGGCTTAGCATGTCAAATTCCAATGCAAATGCAAATGAATTTTGATGATGTGGTTAAAACCGGTCAACTGAGAAGGGTGTGAAATTATCTAATAACGTGGGATGTTTTTCTTTATGTGTGAGAAATTTCAAATATCTAATTTCCACTAAAGAATTTGATATTTTCTCTCAAATATCGGCATGTTCAACCATCAATATTATCACTTGCAGAGGAACCCGAAATGGCGTTGATAATTCTAACCTATACTTCCCTCCATAATATGGCAACATAAAAAGGAAAAATAGAGGCATTAATATATTAAATGTAAACGTAAGGGAAGCTCCCTCTCTACATAGAGGCATCCTCCTCTTCTCCTCAATTAAAAAAAAACAAAATAAAGTAATGGGATCAGCTATATCGGTCATCGTACCGCCCTTCTTATGCTTAGAAGATAAAGTGACAAGAAATAAAATGGGCAATGGCTCTCCCTCAAAGAGATAGGTCGTGCCTCCCCTTTCACACGTAGCAGTACAAAAATGAAATCCATGAGAGTGTCTGCCTCCTCAACATAAAGGAAGCAACTATATAATTTTTCTCTACCTCATGCATATATGTGATAGAGGGAGTGAAACCCAATGCGTTACTGGGTTACTTATTATGCCGTAATCATAATATAAAATGAACTCAATATGTTTTGTAAAAAGAGAGATTTACTATTATATATTTTAGGCAAATGAAAGAAGGAACATTGGAACATTCTTACTAGGAAAATTAGATAAGCACATACCTTGAACACTTTTTTTTATACCATAAAATCCATTTTTCATTAATGTACACAACCTTATTGGTCATAAATTTATTTCTTCCCTTGATCAACATGAAGTTGATTAGCCTGACCAACTATGAGACTTGAAGATAACACTCACTTATGCTCTCCCTTATACTATAAAACCATTATTAATATCCAAAAATGAAACAATTATTAAAAATAATAACGAAAAATTAATTTGATTATGAGCTCGTTCCTCCACTCTCCTCTTTCAAGTGTCATTAGAATACGAAAACATGCACTCTCCTGTTTCAAGTGTCATTAGAGAACGAAAACATGCAGGGGAATAAAATCCCCTTAAAATTAATGCAAGTTCCCAATTATATTAGTCGCAGTCCTTATATATATATAAGGATTGTGACTAGTATAATTATATATAAGGATTGCGACTGATATAATTATATATATAATGCCATAAATAGTTGGAATCCTCAATAAATAAATACTAAGGCCTCGTACAAGTCACCGGCCCATATTTGATGAATATACAAACATGAAATTGTTAGGGTTGGTAGGTATTATGAAGTGGGGTATATGAAAACATCTCTATTATCAAAATAACACAAGAAATAAATTACATTGGTCGTATTTATCATTATCTCTCTATCAAGGTGCATTGCGGTAAAACCTTCACATTATTAGTTAAAGACAATTCAAGACACAACCAATAAACTTTGTTTTTTTTATTTATTGGTCATACTTGTAGCATGAATAAAGAGCATCATAAGCCTAGATAGGAAGATCATTCCATGTAAGAGTATATAAATTCATCCCTCGCATACCTAGAATAAGGAACCTAATAGTTAAAAGGATTTGAGACCTTGGACAAAGGACTAGAATCAAGGTTTATTTTTGGTCTCCCATGGCTGGTGGGGAAGCTATAAATTGCAAAGAAAATACATAAAAATATACAAAGTGTAGGGATAAGTTTTCCCGCTCATCCAATTTTTCTTGTAGGAAACAGTGATATGAATGAAGTTCGAAATAGCTTGTAAAAAATGTAACTATCTTTAAACACTAGCATTATTCTACTTTTTGGGTTGCTAAAGGCAAAAATCCCACTTGAGTAGTGTAGAATCCCAACTATTTGCGTTTTTTTTAAACAGGCCTAATAAATTATTTACTTTATTTCAAGAAACACAGAGGTCCAAAGTATGAGAACCTACTCTGATAGCATAATGTAATGCTCAAGATAAGGAAAATGGTAGAGATAATAAACGGAATGAGTTACATAACCATATAACTAATTTATTTTGATATGAAATATAAATAATTTCAATCTAACCAACACATAAAAGATACAAGCAAACAAAATACATGCATGTACCGAAGAATTAACTTAAAGTCGCTCATGCATAGCCAACAATATTCCCATCAATAGCTTATCCTTCAAAAACTATATGTTGGGAAACCACTCTCCTCCCAACCAACCCCCTGGTCCTAGACTGAGATCCCATAAGCCCTCACTCAGCAATACCAAGCCAGTATCCTCCCCTAAGCCTCCAAACCTCCATTTTACTCCAAACATTCCCAAACCGTTCAAGAAGTGGAACAAGGATGGGAGAAGAACCTATTTCCCATCTCATTCCTCCAATTTAAGCTTTTGCAAGCTTCCCATGGATGGACACACATCCTCATGCAAAATCCTATGCAATAATCCCCTAAATAGATAAATAGGTCATATATATATCTATACTTTATAATTTTCCCTTTTAATCCCTTAGTTGACTTAATCCATGCTTAATTAAACTTATTTTTTCAAGTTATATATATTTTTTATTCCTATGATTCCCATGACATTAAAATATTATTATTATAACCCTATATAGTCTAATACTATTGTGTAGGTATATGACCTACTTGTGTGGCCATCATGAGTATGTAGCATGCCTACAATATAAGCCCAGCATGACCCCTAGCACCAATGCAATATGTGACAGAGTGGTGTTACAAAATGTCAATAAACACTTCATTGATTTTTTCTTTACACATGGCACACAAATGCAACATATTGTGCTCTACACTCAAAAGCATAATGGTGTAGTTGAACGTAAAATTTCAACACATAAATAAATGGATAACTACATAGTTCAATACAAAAATTTAGATCCACAATTTGGGGCTAAAACATCATGTTAATTATGTGTTAAATCATACTCATTCTAAGGAAATAATGAATTTAATTCTAGAAGAAGATTTAAATAAGATAATAACTGGATGTAAGTCATTTCAAAAGTGTTTTCCTATAAAACATGGATCACCTTCCTGGTCAAAAGTATAAATTAGCAATGCAACCTAAAAGTGAACAAAGTATCTTCTTGGGATATTATGAAGAGATTAAATCCTATAGAAAATTTGTATCTATCTCTGTAAAGGCTATCTTTGAGGGAGATGTTCCTTTTGATGACACTCCTTGTCATGCATGCCTACATATTCATTATTTCTTCCCATTCAAGTAAAACTTCATTACTTCTTCCTTGAAAAGGGTATAGAGTCATAGACATACATTAATACAAATTCCTTCATCACTAATCATTAGCATATATTGAGGTAAAAATGTGCACATTTATTCCAAATTTACAAATAGAGTTATGCTTGCCATGCACTTTTTGATCAAACAAGTTTAGTTTAGAATCCACTTTTATCAATATAACACTAGTACAAAATGAGGAATTAGCTACTATGTGACTAAAAATTCAAGTCACCACAGGTTTTTTAAGTGATTTACTACTAAATATGAGCAATTTTGATTGACCCAACTATAAACGACTAAAATTAATGACTAATTTAGTCACTAGTTAACAAACATGACTAGATAATAAATGACAGAGTTAAAAATGACTAACATAAACGACTAATTTAGTCACGGCATAAAAAATGACTAACTAGAAGAATATGAACTAGTCATTTATGTTAGTTTTTTTTTATTGCCACTCCAACAATGGAAAATTGCAATTTTGGCGATGAAGTGTTACAATTTACTAAATTTTGACACTACATATAGATTCTCTCTAGATCCATCTGCGGTGTTAAAATTTAGTAAATTGTAACTTTGTAGATGGATTTCTGTCACAAAGAGATTCTGATGAATTAATCCTAATTAACATAACCCATAAGTTAATTTGTGTAGGATAAGTACAAGAACATGCTAACCATATTGCTTATACGTTCAATATTCTTGGCCATTTGTGTACCTTATAAGATAAATAAAGTGAGATCTAGACCACCCAAGTTAGACCTAATACTACAGTATAATGCTTATTTCGGGGAGGCTATAGATATGTTTGATGACATATCAATACGAGACTAATCAATTAATATCGATGATAGACATAAATAGAAAACATCTACTACAACGGATCACGTCTAGACATCTATGGAGGTAAATATCGCTTGCAAGGTACATTTGCTTAGAAAACTCTATCTACAAATCCACAAAATATATTAATATATTACATACTATATAGTTACAAAACTTACAATATATAAATTATAAACCATATATATAACACAAAACAATATAAAAATAAACAAAATAGTCCCAACACACATATATTGTAAAACATACATACAAAATAAAACTTATAATACAATATAAAATAAACAAAATCTATATCATATATCATATACAATAACCTTAATACAATCATAATGCAACCCTATGTAAACTAATATAATGATCATTGGAATATGACCATAATACCTCCAGCTATGGTTTAAAATTGACACCTGTATGCCCTTTTTTCCATTTTTTATCAGTTAAATACGGGTCTATGTGGAAAAAACACGTAAACCGTGAAGTTTATTTAATTTTGGAAGTCGTCCATTTGATGACCACCCTTAATCATTGCCAGTATTGAAATTATATATATATAGTCTAGAGTTTGGTATATGAAGTGACTAGACTACTTCGGATTGGTGACTCGGTAGGATGACTTTCTAAGTTATTATGGCTAGCTAAGAAGTTAATGTTTGATTTTAATTAATGCATGGGTGGTAGTTAATAAATTTTTTAATGTTTAAAATTGTATTTGGTAGATGATTTTATTATGCAAACTCTAGATCCATCCATTCCAATATTTCCTCTTCATCGTAAGTAGTGATCAAATTTGAAGGGTGGGTCTTGATTTCAATTGGAAGGGTATTTATTCTTGGATCCCTTCAAATATGAAGAGAAATATACATAATTGTACTTCAATTGACAAGTATAAATTAACTAAACCCTTTCACCCAAAAAAATGCCAAAAAAAATATTGTTCTTTCAATTTTTTACAATGTTTAACAATTGAGCACCCCTTAATATTTACATGAAAAATGATATATTTTCAATAAAAATTATTTTGAACACATTAAATTGTAATATGTGTATCATTAATTTTACAGGTCAATAATATAACAACTATTCTATTGTATTTTTTCAAGTTGGAGCACACTGGCATTATACAAAAAATCTACCTATACTATGTCATAACCATATTGGGGCACCCACCTGCAATCCAATCTTGAGAGATGTAAAAATGATATGGTTTGGGCACCTAAGAAAAAATAATACAAAATTTGAAAATATTAAAAAAAAATTCCTACATACCAAGCAAGTTAGCAAATCTAGCATAACCGGGGTTAGGCCATCAAATATTTGTGTTCAACACTTGTCGTGAAAGCATACATGTATGGGATGTAGGGGAAATGGAATCAAGACTAAGTCGATTGAATCCTTGCAACTCACTGCATGTCTGAGTCTCAACAATCCTCCTTTTAAATTGAACTAAAATAACAACAGAAGTTTATTAATGGTCGAGATTTGAGAAAGTTCTAGGTGTGAGTAATTAAGGGCTCGAGGCTCTAAAATTAGTTGTGTTTTGTACCAATACATGATTAAGTGAATAGACAGTCACGGGTAGGAATTTAAGTTATTTAATGCAAACAATTAATGTGTATACCTCTATGTCGAAACCGTTTTCCATGCTTAAGCAAGCCACTACCCTCTTTGTTGTCTTACCAAAAGGCATGATAATGAGGAAGAAGACCTAAAATTATGGACTTCACCTTCAAAGAATGCTTTGCAATCACATTGGTAAGGAGTGATAAGAAGATCACAACAATCCAACATGTCAAAATCTCAGTTGATAGTGTTAATTAAAGACATATATGGTCAATTTTAATATGATACTTACTTATAGTTATATCTTACTCTTTGTGTCTTGATTCTTGACAAGTTTAATATTTTATGGTTGTCTCTACACCTTGACCCATTTCGTATTATAAGGTGAGGATGTGCATATCTAATAATCATTAGTTATGACTATGAGATGAGGATTTAAAGGGAAGAGGATGTAAACACAAGTAATTTTTATACGTATTTTGGTGGTGCTCAGGACAAATGTTGTGAGAAGCCACAATGTTTGGAAGGATGGAGGGAGATTACATCACGATCATGCCACCCATCAAATTGAAGACTATTCTTGAGCCAACAATTGTTTTTTTAATTTTATTAATAACCATTGTTTCTCCATATCTTGTTCCCAATGACACCTCTCTATAGCAATGCATAAATCGACCTCTGCACAGTTTGTGATCCTAGCTACATGCCATTATTTGTATTTGCATGACATCGAGTGTTGTTTATAATTGTCCCGAGTCCATGATATTCATGTAATAAATGAATTCTTGTAGAGGAGGACTCCTTAAACTGGCGTTTTGAATTTCATTTCGACGAAAAAATAGTGGACATTGGTAGCGAGGTTCACATAGGTAGTAGGCACAAAGTTTTGAGCTCGTTTTAGGCCTAGTAGTAGACTACTAGTTGTTCTTTTTGTTGTAGTTGTAGTTATTAACACATTTTCACACTTTAGATTGGCTAGTGCCTTGTTGTCGTCAATGATTACTGATCATATTGCACAAGTAAGCAGTGAGTGCATGACATGAGTGAGTGAGTGATTATAATTTATCATATTTCCAATATGTTGAATGACGAGTTGAACTTTATAGAATAGGAATTTCAATATATTGAAAAATTTATATAGATGGGTAATTTCAAATATTGCGCTTCTTTTGAAATGTTAATATAATTTATGAATTTCTTAATTGGAAGGGTAAAATTTAGATTTAAACTTTTTTTGAAAGGCAATTTTAACATTACATTTCTGGGGGGGGCTAGAACCCTCCCCTCTACCTGGAATTTTGGGTGGTTCTCAGAAGAAAAGCGAAAAATATTATCCCTAGTAAGGGTGGTTCAATTTTGATGCAGGTAAGCAGGCGACGATATGATTATGTTGGTTATGCATCCGCTCATCGATGTTCCCACAATGAGGTGGAACAAAATTAATGAGCGATCCATCTGAACATAGAGGCCAATAACAACAAAATTATGCTCCTAATGCACGCCCTGCAGGGACAGGGTTTGACCAATGCTTGTATAAAAAATCATCTCTTTACTCCCATACGAGGTCAAGGACTCGTCAATACTTTTGCTTGGAAAAAGCGTTTGGTCTTTTAGGACTCTGGTAAGCTACTGGTTGCTTTCCTGACTTAAAAAAAATAAAAATCCAGGAACAACTACAGAATAAGAGTAGAATAAATATTGCAGAACACATAATACACTGCTTCTCGATAACTCCCACTCATAACAGGAGTAAGCTATCTACCCGACCATTTGCACCGGGGCCCACTTGACTCCGTCTGGTAATAGATTACTCCATTAACTTTCTGTGACAGTGAGAAAAAGAACAACAGATGCTTCTTTTCTTTCATTTTCATTGCAGATCAATTCTACAACAAACTATTATTACACTCCGGTATAATGCAATAATGAAGAATACTAATTTACCAAATCAAATTGAATCTACAGACTGAACTCACCTAATCTGAAATTGTGTTCTAAAAACTTGTAATTTGAAATTCAATTGTTATGAATTTGATAACGCCAATGTTCTGTGTGTATGCTAGTCTAAAACTTTAACCTCCGTGATCATGAAGGATAAAGAATCCAAGGTTTAAACCTGGATCAGGTTCCATAAAACAAACAAAGGAGTTGATTAATTGTTACAAGGAAGTTGGTAAAAAGTTCCAAGTTCCAAGTTTTAGATCTTTCTAGTTATTTTTATGGAGTTGACTAAAAGTATATAGTTTTAAACATACATTTGCAATTTTTATAAAAAATCCAATCAAAACTTACAATGTTAAACTTGCACTTAAAAAACAAGAATTTTCATGGATAAATTTATGGATGGATGAATTTGAGAGCGCACTTGGTGTGATAGTAGGTGTTGGAATCGGTTGTTCTTGGTATCACTAAAAGGGAACAGAGTAAGCTATCACCTGACGGTGACGACGTCAGATGGACCCCGGTGCAAATGGTCGGGTAGATAGCTTACTCCCTCATAACAGACCTAAACCTACATGAATCAGCTCGGCACAACATAGCAGAATAGCATAGCCTAGGCTTTGTGTGTAGATTCGTAAGTCCTCTTCCTCCTCATAGGACTCGTAGGACCGAGAATAAAGATGGGAAGACAGAGTTTGGAGAACCCTAGCAGGCTAGTCGTGAGTCGGATGAAAAAGTGGAAAGTTGGGAACACAGACTCTGGAAAACCCTGGAAAGATGGTGCTGGGAATGATAAGAGAGTGAGAACCTTACAAGAAAGTTGCTGTGAGAATGCTGAGAAGAGTGAGAACCCTGCAATTTCTTGCAGTAAAGAGAAAGAGGTAACACGTTGGTTGACAAACCCTCAACAATGATTTTCTCGCCGGACAACTTGCAAGGTTGGTAAATTATGGAAATTCACCTATTTTATGCCTGATTATATAACTAATTATCCCATTGGAATGAAATTGGTTGGAGCTTTCCATAGAATATACTCCCATCCTAAAGCCCATACAAGTGATCCAATCGCCCCTAAACCTTATATTTTCCTTTACGGAAGTTGCACCATCTGAACCAACCCCATAATTGAAATCCCTCTTTCTGTGAATAGGGTCAAACATATGTCAATAAACTTTGCAGCAAGACCATGCCTTCTTCTCCAAACTTGAAATAACACTACGAACACCACCATCTCTATCGCTCGCTCACTTCACCATATTCAAATCCCCACCAATGGTCCATTTCATAGTTGGGAGTGAAGAAGCCATCCATTCCCAAACAATAAACCTATTAGCAGCAGGGTTGGTGGCATAAATAGAGAAAAAACCCAAATATGTTTAGTACAGTTAGTATTATTCCATTAGATTCAATTATATATTATATATATTAGATTATTATCTATTAGTATAGTATATTATTTTTTTAGTATTATTTATTAAATATGTAATAAAGAGTTATAAGTGTTTCTTTTCTTTCTAGTATGTATAGTTAGTGTTTTATTATAGTATATATTGTATAATATAGTCTTATATTAGTATAGATTTCTAAATAATGCTTGGTGTTTTATGACTGAATATATAAGAAGCTGTTTGAAAGACTGAATCATCATAGATTCTTATAGTGTTTTCATGTGCTACATTACATAGGGAATAGTCTCCATGCAGAATGAATCTCATCCATCGCGTAATCAATAACTAATCTACGTTCTATCCACAACCCCTATAAATATTTCACACAACTAATCTTTGCATTTATACAAATACTAAATAATATTGCGATGAACCTATCTTTTCGTTGTCTCCAGCTGCTTTGCTTCCGAATCAAAATCGTGACTGACATGCATCTATGCAAAGGAAATACAATGGTAAAATATATTGGAACATCGATACAATAAGGGGAGCACTCCATAACGATAGAAAGCTCCCAGTATAAATAAGCTGTGAAACTGAGGACTGTAAAAACCCTGCAATCCTTATCCCCGATATGATAAACATGAAGCATATCCTTCTTAGCATCTACAGAAGGTTCCTACAAATCCTCCTGTAGAACGCCTCGTTTCCGAATAACCAAACTTACTGGATAGTGTGTTTCAAAGCAGGTATTGAAGTCGTTTGTGTGTGAGTGTTCATGCCTGTGTTTGCTTGTTGTCATTTTACCTTTGGGGATAATTGATCACTTCACGGTGTTATTGTTGCTCATTGCAGTCCTCAAAGGATGCGGGGATGACATGTTTTTTTTTCTGTTCCTCCTGTTCTTGAGGATGAAAGGAAAGTGTTTGACAATATTCCTGAATGGAATGTGGTTTTACGGAGCAATATGAATGTAGGGTATGCTATGAACAATGGTATTTTGGAGCCCAGCAGCTCGGGATGCAGGTTAGATCAGGACTAACAGCTATTGTATACAGAAAAGGCTTGTGTCTGTCTAACAGGTCTAGACAGAAGCATACTGTTGGTGAAATTATAATTTATATGAGTGTAGATGTGGAACACATTGGAAAGTTTTCCTGGTACATGCATGATATCTGGCTTCTCCCTCTACAGGTACTTTTGGCTTTAGTAATTCTATACAAGAATATTGACATGGCGTCTATTGCAGGGTTGGTAGCCACAGTTGGAATCATGGTTGGCAATACCCCTTTCTCTAAACTACAAGAGAAATATCAGGGTAAGATAATGGAGGTAAAGGATAGACATATGAAGGATACCTCAGAGATCTTAAAGAGCATGAGGATACTGAAACTACAAGCTTGGGAAACCTTATATCTACATAGGCTCCAAGAGCTGAGAAGGTTGAACAAGGCTATCTACGAACATATCTGTATACCTCCTCTGCAGTCACTTTTCTCTTCTGGGCGGCACCAACCTTCGTGTCTGCTATTACATTTGGTACCTTCTTGCTAATAGGGGTTCCATTGACAGCAGGTGAAGTGCTTTCTGCCTTAACAAATTTCCAAATCCTTCAGGTGCCTATATATAATCTGCCTGAATTGGTTTCTATGATTTCTCAATGCAACGTGTCGTTAAACCGAATACCCACTTTTGTATAGGAAGAAGAGCTGCAATGCAATGCAGTAGAGAATCTACCTAGGGATTCAACTGACCTGGTAGTTGAGATCAAACATGGAGAATTTTCATGGGATCCAACCTCCAATGATCTCACGTTAAGGAGAATAAATTTGCAGCTAAGAAAAGGCATGAAAGTTGCAGTCTGTGGATCAATTGGTTCTGGAAAGTCAAGCTTGTTGTCCAATATTGTGGGAGAAATACCCAAGCTATCAGGGATTGTGAAGGTCAAAGGTACCATAGCTTATGTTTCAGAGTCTCCATGGATTCAAAGCGGGGAAATTGAAGAGAAAATCTTATTTGGGAACAAGATGAATAGAAACAAGTACGAAAATGTACTTGAAGTATGTGCTCTAAAGAAAGACATAGAATTGTTTTCTCATGGGGATTAGAAAGAGATTGGAGAAAGAGGGATCAATTTGAGTAGCAGAAAAAAGCAAATAATACAACTTGCTCGTGCAATCTACCAGGATGCAAATTTCTATATTCTCGATGACCCTTTTAGTGTTGTTGATGCTCATACATGAGCTCATCCCTTTAAAGTATTGCTCTCCATCTCCAATTAGAAGGATTGAATGCATTTGTAGAGTAGATTGTCAAAGTACAATTTTATTTGAATGTATAGTCCAATGCCTCGCCATCAGTGCACGGCAGGTTACTCTACCAAACCCAACTAGATCTTATCGCTTCAAGACCAAGGGCAATTGGGATATATACCCTGGTTTGCTCTAAACAACCTACCAGAGGATATCCATTACACTAGAGTCTTCATGTCTTCGTACGCGAACAACGTACAGCCCGTCATCAATAATCACGTCAGCTGCCCATTTCAATTGCAGGAGAAATAAACTAAGTTGGTATGGAATAATAATTAGAAACAGTAGCGGATTTAGTTTACCAAATAATCTAACATGAGTTCTTTCTTGGAGTTCTGGGATCGAAGACAGTGGTATATGTGACACATTAAGCAGAATTTTTATCTGCATCTGACCTTATACTGGTGAGCCCACTTTCTACACTTGCAAATTTGTAACCTTCATGTACAGAACAATTTACTCTTTGAATAGGAAATTGCTAGTGTCAAGTCATGAAAAAGTGTTAGGGATCTTTTGGGAAACTTTGCAGGTTATGCAAGATGGAGACATAGTTCAAGTTGGCAGGAATGAAGATATACTGGGTGGTGTGTATTTATTAAATCTAGTTGGTGCACACCAGCGGACTTTGAATGCAATTGATGCAGCACAAATTTCAGCTAGGGGGATAGTGCCACAAACAGGCAATAGCAGAAGTAGATTCTGCAATACCATGGACTCTTAATCTGATAAACCATATCAAATGAGGATGCAGAGGACCAAGCGACGTGAATCAATGAATTTAGATTTGAACAGATTGTAAAGGAAGAAGAAAGAGAAACTGGGAAGGTCAAAATGAAAGTCTACTCTTCTTTTATAATTGCAGCATATAAAGGTGCCTTGGGTCCTATCATATTGGCAGCACACATACTATTCCAGGTGCTGCAAATCAGTAGCAATTACTGGATGGCTTGGGCTTCCCCTCCAACCCAATACCAGAAGTCCACAGTCAGCAGTAGATTTCTCATTCTTGTGTACATATTACTTGCAATAGGGAGTTCCATATGTGTATTGATAAGAGGTCTTTGCTTCTAGCACCTGCAGCAATTGAGATTGCACAAAGAATTTTCACAACCATGCTTACATGCATCTTCCATGCACCAATGTCCTTCTTCGATTCAACCCCAACTGGACGCATCTTGAATTGGGTTAGTACATGTTTGTTTTCAACAAGCTTGAAATTGTTTGATAAGCAAAAGATAGCTTAGGAAAAAATAGTTTGTTTGTGATGCTTTTGTATTGCCCATTTAAACAACAATTGTGAATGCAAACTATAAACATCAGCATCTATATATAATTGCTATAGATTAGAGGTTTTAATATTTTTATATTGATTCCACTTCAAGTCAATAATGGAGACTAGTAGTCTAATTGATGTGAAGAAATAGCTTGTAAAACTGATATTTCCTGCCGAGTGAAATCGTCCTTCTCTATCCATAGGCATTAACAGATCAGAGTACTGTAGACATGGACATTCCTTACAGATTGGGAGGGTTCAGTAATTCAACTATTAGGAATTGTAACAATCATGTCTCAGATTGCTTGGCAGGTCTTCGTTGTTTTTAAACCGGTCACTACAATTTACCTCTGGTATCAAGTAAGTAACTTTGCTCCATGAAGCGAGTTTCTTGATTGGAACTTCTTATTATGGTTGCTCCTGTGAGAGACTTAGAAAAATGGTGTATGATGGGAGCCTTTCTAATTCCCACCAATCTAGCCATCTCCCTATCAGATGAAATGTAGTAACGCTACCAAGCAGTACCTCATTAAAAATACCATGTAGTCATATGGAGTGGCTCTGTCTTCGCTTGAATTTTCTATCCAATATTGTATTTCGCGCTTCTTTAACAGTCCTAGTGAGCTTGCCAAATGGCACAATTGATCCAAGTAAGGACTATTCCTGGAAAGCTTAATCCACACCTAGTTGTTGCATATGCCAACGAGGGTACGACGGTGTTCTCAGAAAGTTTCTCCTCCTTCATTGTGTGCAGGTTTTGTTGGCTTGGCAGTAACATATGGATTGAATTTGAATATAGTACAGGATTGGGTCATATGAAACGTATGCAAAGTGGAAAACAAAATGATTTATGTGGAGAGGATAGTGCAGTATTCTAATATACCAAGTGGAGCACCATTGTTGATTGATTCTTCAAGTCTAAGTCACAATTGGCCATCAACAGGAACAATACTGCTTAAGAATCTTGAGGTGGGTGCAACAAAACCAAACTGGATGATTTATTTGAAACCTTATGCTATTGAGAATTTAACTTTATCATGGGAATGTAAGAGGAAAAGAAAGAAAGAATGGCGGGAAAGAAAGAAATAATAAAGAGAGCCATTGTTTGTTCCATGGTTGGCCCATGAAGGCAGTTATTTTGGGTCATTGTTTGATCCTTGGTTGGGCATCAAGGCCTTTAAATCAAAGTGTAAACAACATTCTCTTATATCAGGTGGTCCATCTTGTTAGTTTTTTGTCAATATGTACTTCACAGCAGAATAATTAACGTTGTATAGGCTGGAACCTACATCATTAGATTTAAGATCCAATGGGTGTATATCTCAGCGTATATAACATTTATTACACTGTTGAGGAGTGCATTTGTTTTGTTAAAGGGTATGTAGGGTTGACACACCCTGTAAGGGGGCATTCTGTGTTCTGCGGCTGGCCCATTATGGACAATAAATCGGGTCACTGTTTGCTTCATAGTTGAGCCATTAAAGTTGTTAAGTTGGGTTAGTTGATATATCCACAAAGAGTAAACAGTATCATGTCACATCATATGATTCATTGCTTAAATAGGGAATCATTTTTTGTTCCAAGGTTGGCCTGTCTAGGTAGAGTCTACAATGGTATTTCTGTAATGACTTCCTAACCAAGGATGGCCCCTATAATTGCACAAACTGTAGGAAGTTCTCTTGTCTTGGCATCAAGAACTCTTTCCAAGAGAATATCTTGTATTCAAGATTCAAATAACCTTTGATCTTACATAATTTATTTTATAGAAATGCAAATATTGGTCTTGAAACCCAATGTTTACACCTTCACAATCTACATAAAAGTTCTTGGGACAGCTGGGAAAGTGGATGAATCATGAATAAAGGTAGGCAGCACTATGAGTGTGAGAGGTGGGCAAGAGATGTGAGTGTAGCTTGAGTTGAGTGTGAGAGGTACCCTATTTTCTATCTCATCTATAGTCCAGTTATCCAATGTCTGATCTTGGTGAATAGACATTGATTTTGAAAACCAGTTTGTTCCTAGAATCAAGTTCAAGCAAGAAGGTTAAGAATGACAACTCGACTACCGATCAGTGAAAAATTGTAGATTAAGGAAAGGTTAAAAGGGTTATACCTAGATCCATAGTTGGACCAATATTAATATCGATTGCTAGAGTTTGCAATTCAGATGTGTTGAGGGTGACACATAGAATTTCCAATTGAAATAAAACTATCTTACTACCTAGAATCATTGTGAGTTACTGGTCAAAGCACATAAATAAAGCATGGGTGGACAATGAAGTAATACACCAGTCGATGATAGAACATCTCACACTTCTATTAATAGAATTTGCTTGGTACGCAAGTTAAGATGGTGATGCACATGAGAGAAAAAAAAGAGTAACAAGAGTCTTCGTGATAGAGTATTGTGCATGTTAAAGCTATTAAAGCAATAAAGTAATACAAATAGGAAGTTGAGTGAGTCATTTCAGCTGTAGAACCCAAAAAACAAAAATAGTATAATGCATGATAGCTACTTTCCTTTCCAGCTTGACAACCTTTTGTGATTCTATCCAGCATTTGTTTCCATAAATTCTTTTTGTTCTTTCCCTAGAAGAGGTTCTCTGTTGCATCCCAACAATTATGAAATTCTTTGTTTTTTACCATTATAATTGAAGAAATATATCTCATATTTTTTATCATTAATCCTTTCACTGGATGCTCTTTCATAGTATAAGACGATTTCCTTTATTTCATAGGCTTCGTGATGGAGAGGTTTCTTGGCCAAACCTGGTACCATCTGCATTTTGCAGATGGGATATTGGTGGAGAAAGTGAGGACACTATCAACTTGTGAAGCTCCCCTCTGTTTTAAGCATCCTCTAATGCTCTGCCATGATCCTTGGCTATAATGATAGAGAGATAGGGAGAATGGTCTCCTTGAAAGGTTGAGAATTATTCTAGAGGAATCATATAAAATTCTTAATCCCGAAAACCTACGGTCATCACCTGGTAACATTTGTAAAATCTGAACCAGGTGGGGCCTAAGACAATCCCCTGCTTTCAGGTCAGCTGGCCTGACTAAATGGCCACGATGGTTATACTGCCTTTAATTCAACCCTTGAAAGGGAAATCTGGCCACTTTTGTGAAATCTGAGCCTTGGTGGGGGCTAAGACAATCCCCTTCTTT
>LPNX011127009.1:620431-649562 GCA_001517045.1 Pseudotsuga menziesii | reverse complement strand
TAACAAAAATATAATGTAAATCTTATTGATTACATTACGTTTTACATCCACAATTAATGTAAATCTATCATCTTACACTAAGAGTTTGCAATTTGGGAATTTCTATTTAATCAATCATCTTACACTAAGTTTGTAATTTGGGAATTTCTATAAACAATTATTCAATGAAAAGTTAGTGTCAAACCTTGTAATATTGAATCATTAAAAGCTCTGCATTTTAGAAATGTCTTTGACTGTTTAATCAACTTGCTGGTGTGGAATTTCATTTTATGAAATAGAGGTAATTGATCATCAGGATGCTTTTTATTTCAGGTGTCAGACAGCGTACTTCATGAACCCAATACCAACTTAGAGACTCTTATGTTTTGTTCTCAGACTCTTAAGGCAAAGGTACATTGGGCATTACTGGAACACTATGTATTTTGTTACTTGATGCTTAGTAATTTCTGTTCAATTTGGAAAGTACTAAAACCATTTTATTGCAGGTCCAACGTGATTTTGAGGAGTTGCCTCCTTCAGCTTTTATATCATTACGGGATTCACTGAAGGTAAGTAAACATTACAACGCCTATGGATGCAGTAATTAATTGTTCTTTAATGTGCTAGCTCAAACTTCAAACAAGTTATATCCAACAATAACTGGATGGGAAGGCAGAGGATTATAGAATTTGATTTCATGGCTTCAATGAATTTTTAAAAGTTCTATCCAACGATAACTGGATGGGCAGACAGAGAATTCTAAACTTGTCTTTACTTTGATGGCTTACATGAATTTTTAAATAAATTTTGGAAGTAATACTGGATGCTCTCATCCACCTGCTTATTTATTCATCCCAGTGCTTCATGAAATTCTATTATTGGTGTGCAGAACTTGTTGAAAAGGTTTTGTAAAGGTCCGAACAGGGTTAGAAGACAGGTACAACCTCATTGTAATGGAAAGCTTCTGTTTTAACCTTAGTTTACCTTCTCGTTCCCTCATAATCTTATTTTCTGACTGCAGATTGGTATAGCAATGGCAGCACTGACAGTGCATGTCCTTGCAAAAGATTGGGGTACTGGTGGACATTTAAACTAGTTGAGAGATGAGTTGGGTACTACACCAGAATTCCTTCCTAGCTTTTTGGAAATACTGACTGTGCTGCCAGAGGTAGCCTTTTTCTAGTTATTCAACATAATTTCTTGATTGCATGAAGAAAATAGGGATAAGATACAAATCAAAAGTTTTGCATTGTTTTCTTGGCAATTTTTTTGGGCCAAAATCTGGGGTGTCCAGATATTTTAGAGGGAGCTGAATCTATTTATACAATAACAAAAATGCAATCTCAACATGCTAGTTTAACAATGATTCATAGTTTTGCAAAAACACCCTAAATGTGTAAAATGTCTAAAAATCATATTACTCCGTAAAAAAGAGTTCATCTGATAATAAACCTGTATTTAAATGAATTTAATTACAAAAAGTGGGGAGCTTATGCAACTCGAAGTCGAACCCACAAGTTATCAAGTTTGAATGGACATGCAGACTGATCAGTATTATTCCAAATCCATTCAAGGCTGATGGGGTAATATTTTATCTTAGTTTTCGTGGGGTCCATGATATAATTGAATTTGACACATATATATACAAGTAGGATGCATTTAATTACATAAAGTGGGGAGTTTATGCAACTCGAAGTCGAACCCACAAGTTCTCCAGTTTGAATGGACATGCATACTGATCAGTATTATTCCAAATCCATTCAAGGCTGATGGGGTAAATATTTTATCTTAGTTTTCATGGGGTCCATGATATAATTGAATTTAACACATACATACAAGTAGGATGCACGACACATACTTCGAGAAATTGGAAACTGTACAATCATAATCCAGTGGTTGGAGCATCTTGACATTGTTATTTTTTCTACCTTATGAAAGCATATTGACCTTGAGCAGTGTTTTTGCTTTGCCATTTATTTAAGGGTGCAAATTGAACCCTGTTAATAGATATGTTTTGTACGGTTTTGTCTTCACAACTGATGGGTTTTTGTTAGGTATTATTTTTGAGCTCACGCACTAGATTTAGTCTTTCAGGAGGCACATAACTACAAAATTGCAGCTCGTCCAGAAAGACGTCGTTGTTTTCAGAAAGAACTGATGGGATCAGTGGAGATTGCTTTTAATATCTTGAGTTCTTGCTTGGCTGTTGAAGATTTTCATGAACAGGTAGGCATAATGTCTTGAAATCATTTCTCTCTGCCGTGCTTTGAAGGTTATTCAGTTATCTTGAATCTACTTTAGCTTTGCATTTCGATGAATGTCTGAATGCATTCAATTTTTGTTTGTAGTTTTCAGTTTATTTCATGACATGGGTATTCTGAGAAGCCAGCAGTATTATATTTTTTTGTTTGGCATTTATTTTATTAGAGATATATATAATAGAATATTTATGGGAAACTCTGGGATTTGCATAAAAACATTCAGCTTCCGTTTATCTCCTTCACGCTATCTGTATGTATACTATATTGTGTTTGTATATGAATATGAATATTCATAATTTGTTGTGAAATTTAAGACTTTTTTAATATAATTATTTGATGTATAAGTTTAATAAATTATTTAATTTTTCAGATTTTATATGGTTATATCATTGAAAATTATATTATAGTAAATTTTACAACTTAGCCTTTTTTGCAGTCAGTGCAGTCCAAAAAACTGTAAAATGATTGCAATATGAAATATTTGGAAAGGATGATTTTGTAAATTATTTGAATTTTCATGTTATATGAGCATGTTGATAAAATGCATATTTCTCCACCTTTGTAAAGGCGTGATGAAAACCTTTACATTCTCCATTTCTGGAGCTAGTAGTATTTTCAATGTTTGCAGCAGTCAAAGATTAGATGTTCTTAAAAGAAATTTTAACTGGTAGTATATGCATGTTTCCAGGTTTTAGATGGTTTTTCATCCTGGCTACGACTAGGCACTAGGTAAGTTTCTCAGTTTCATCATGCTGTTTTAGATTCACTTAATTGTTATCTACAATTTATAACTCAAATAATTCGAAAAAGTAGCATGGATTTTGTCCAATACTACTGATATGTTGTTTCTTCCTTGTCAGAATCCCATCTACCACTCTTGCTTCTCATGCTTTAGTCAAAGCATCTCTTGGTGCTTTGAACTCAGGCAAGGTTTTTGATGCAGTAGTGAATGGTACGGCTTTATTGGATATTTAGTTATTTCTAATTTTAGTTTTGCATTCAATCTAGTCGAAGCGAATTGATATCTATGTTGATTTGGAAGACAGTGGTTGCTTGGTAAAGAGAAAAAAACTGAGCTTTGATTTCTTTGTGTAGCTGTCTGTGAATTGATACGTTACACAATTTTAGGAAGTCCTGGTGGCATGGCAGAACAAATGCCTTTGATTCAGGTGCTTGTACCTCATGTCATGGAACTTAGGCCACGTTTCACGGTTTCATTGAAGGTACAATTTGTTAATCTATTCAATATTTAATAGGATGGGCCTTGTCTGTTTATTTGGCCCTATATTCACAATGGTACGACATATGGAATAATTGGAATGTGCATTGTATATTGATTTTTCCATTGCAGAGTGCCCAAGGTCATTAAGTATCTAGAATGGGTCAAGAGGTATGTTTGCTTCAGATAACTATTTCCACTTATGGCTGAATATCTACAGCATGGGCTACGATCATGTCACGTCATGTATATAAGAGTAATAAGTGTGTGTTTTCTTTCCTCCATTAGCTCAGCAATCTAGAAATGCCACTTCCACTTCTAAAACTCCTTTCATTACAAATAACTCTTAAAAGTCCCTTTCATTACATAAAAATATAAACAGCTGTATCCTTACCAATATCATTTACTTATTCAGCAAGCTAGCTTCTCGGAATATTCATCACATACATAACGTCCCTGTCTTACTGCGAATCCTATTTCTTTTATACCAAATTCTTTTCATGGAAGCACTCTGTCTCATAGGTTTTGGCCCGGTTTAATTCAACTCAAAAGAGTTAATATAATTGGATCAACTGAAAAAATAATTAGATCGATTGAAATTTAGTTTATTGTGTTGTCCTGATTTCAAAACATAGATAATAAATATTAAAAAATGATGTTATCTTGAATTCAAAACATAGATAATAAAAATAAATAAAACATGTTGAATGCTATATAATTTTTTTTTTAAACATAGATAATAAAAAATGATGTTATCTTGAATTCAAAACATAGATAATAAAAAAAATAAAACATCTCAAGTGCTATATATAAAAACCTTTTAATTTCTCATTGGCTACAAGTGTACAATCGTCATACTATTATTTTTTTCTTCCATACTCTGTGTGATAATGAGTAAGAAAAGACAATTTATTTTGAATTGACATATTATAAACTTGTTATGAATGTGTGTTGCTTATGTTGTATAATAGATTGTATTAATTTCACAATCTATACAAACATTAAGGTGTGTCTCCAGTAATCTGGCATTTGTATTTAAAAAAAAAAACACTTTTAGCCGTCGGTTAAGCGACGGCCTGTAGGTGATTTAAAAAAAAAAAAATTCAATACCGTCGCTTAGCCGACGTTTAAGTTTTCATAATCCGTCGGATAGCTGTCGCTTAAGTGATTTAAAAAAAAAAAATCAATACCGTCGCTTAACCGACGTTTAAGTTTTCATAATCTGTCGGATAGCCGTTGCTTAAGCGACGTCCTGTAGGTGATTTTTTTTTTAAAATTAAATACTGTCGCTTAACCGACGTTTAAGTTTTCATAATCCATCGGATATCCGTCGCTTACGCGACGCGTGTTTAAAGTTTAATATGAATTAGATGTCAGATAACCGACGATTTACATTTAACCGACGGTAAACTGAGCTGTCGCTTAACCGACGGATTGGAAAGATGTCGGATAACCGACGAAAATCCACCGACGCTTAAAAAAAATCATAGTGTCGTACATGCGACAGGGAAGTATCGAAAATCCGACAATACGGCCGTCGGATTTTTGGTCGAAATGTAGTAGTGTGAAGAGAAATGTTTTGACTATGGCATTTGCACCAAGGGATTCACAAGAAGCCCAAGTGCATTTTTCTTTGAAGCGAGGCGTGCCTGCTATGATTGGTGTAATGGAGACACAACAGCTTCCTTACCCTTCCCATAGTAGGGATCGAAATGTCGATATTTGCAAAATCATCCGACGCAGCTCTTTCTTATTTACAATTCTCCATTGCGTAAATGACTACTTTCATAAATACTAGTTATTGGTAAGTTGTAATAGTAATAATTATGTAGTTTGTAGATTGATATCTATCATAAATTTGTTTGAATATCATCATTGTCAAGCAATAACAACTTCTTAAAGGGTGCTAGCTCAATGGTAGAGCGCCTGCCTAATTATAGGCAGGAGGTTGGGGGTTCGATTCCTCCATGCCTTATCATAAATTTGTGACTACAAAAACGACTAAATTCACATATATATGACTATTAGTAGCTAATTTCTCGTATCTTAGTCGTATTTAGCTTAGTCATTAATATGTTAACATTTAATAGTTTATTTAGTCGTATATTTGGTCATTAATGGTTGCAATCAATGACTAAATCAGCGACTAAATTAATGATTAACTCAGTGACTAAATCAATGACTAAAGCTGTGACCAAATCAATGACTAATTCATTAACTATCAATGACTAAAACAATGACTAAATCATTGACTATCAATGACTAAAGCATTGTCTATCAATGACTAAATCATTGTCTATCAATGACCAAATCAATGACTAAATCAGTGACTACTAAGTCAAGCTATTAATGACTAGTGAAATACGACTAGCTATAAGATAGTGGTAATTTGCTACTATTAGTCACTGACTCAAAAATAGTTGTTTATAGCCTGATTTTAGTCATTTTTTTAGTCATTAATTTCTCATTTTCTACTAGTGTAATAACACAATTGGTTTAGAATCCAATATGATCCTTAACATAATATTACATAATAGTGTATACCTTTACCTTATATTTAATAACTATATAATATTATTGATACTTTGATTGTGACTATAAGGGTACTTACAGGTATCAAGAAGGATATAATAGTAAATTCTCTACAATATTTCCCATTGCATAAGTGTGCTCATATAATATGTAAACAGGCCTTGAAGTTCATTTATGGGAATAAACAATAGTAATAAATAAACCAAACACCAAAGATGGGTTATCTTCATAACTTAAAAAGGAGAGCGGGCTATTTCTATAAAATTGGACTCACAACAATCTAAGGACCAAGAAAGAAACTTATAATATATTACACAGATCAATTTTACTCATGAAATGACATGAAACAGTGCAAAAAGACTTGTATATGTATATTTTCTTATCATTAATCAGAAGTAGTGATACAATGCAATACAATGGCATGAATATACATGAAATTCAAATCTAAGAGAGGTCATTCAAATTCATTACATGAGAGTGGCTTAATTGTCAGTTAAACACCACTTGACACATCGGTTAACCACTTAAATCCAACATAATTGACTCTAACTAACTCAAAGGCAGTTTAGACTAAGTCTAACTAAACATAACTCAATTGCATTCCAACAAGTACGTGAGGGTGCCTATCTGACTTCATTTAATTGAGATGAACTAAACTGAATTGAAATGAGTCACGAAAAGTAGGTGGAGGTGCCATTAATCACTCCAGTTAACTTATTTTAACCAAAAATAAGAAAATTGATGAGGAAGGTGCCTTTGTAGCTTCAGTTTAAATGAAAGGTAGGTGAAACAACCTCCAGTTGACTGAATGGGGTCCTTATGTCTGCAGATCAACCTATATTTTCTCCTAGATTAAAGGAGGAGGCTTATTTAGGCTCCCCGATTGAAGGAGAAGCTCCAGTATGATGATGCAGCCACATGTTTGATTCAAAACTTATGATAAGTGGTAAATTAGGCCAAAATAAGCCAATTAATGACGTGTGGTTGGAAAATGACTCCAGCACCCCCCCTTAAGATAATATCATGTGGAGGAGTAAAAAAAAATAGGGCCCCGACAACAAAGGCCATAGGTCACCCTTTACAAAAAAAATTAACTCTAAAAATTCTCAAAAAATTCTAACTGAAGAAAAGAGGAAAAACCCTGTGGGAAAGAAAACCCACCCTCAAACTAAACACTAAAGAATTAATCTGTCTGCACCATGATGGAACTCGCCACCCACAGTGAATGAAGGTAAGTGAACTTCTTCTTAGTGAATCTCTTGGTGAAAATGTCTGCAATTTGCTCATCTATGGGGAAATATTGCAGAACAATTGTTTTGTCATGCACAAGTTCTCTAATGTAGTGTATGTGTATCTCGATGTGTTTGGTTCTCTATCTATGAACCGGATCTATCGAGATCTTGATAGCACTTTGATTGTCACAAAAAATGACAGTAGATGAAGTGCTACCAATGTCGAACTCTGCAAAAATACCTTTCAACCAAGCTGCCTGTATGCATGCATTAGCTGCTCCCCAATACTCTTCATCTGCTGAAGAAAGGGAAATGATGACCTTCTTTTTGCTTGACCAGAAAATAGGCCCACCACCAAACATGAAAACGGATCCATAAGTATACTTCTGATCTATTGTTTCTCCTTCCCAATCGGAATCTATGAATCCTACCAAGTCTAGTACGGAATCAGCAGCATAGTATTAAGTCATTAAGGAACATTCAACTGTCGGAACAACCTTTTCATCAAACAATTTGACATTTCTCATGAATCAATATTAATTTAATATAAAAAATATATTAAATATTTATTCCAAATTTATACATCATGTTGTTATGTTGTTTTGGTGTCACCCTTCATTTATGAATAAATGCCATAGGTTCTAGTACCCTGCACATACTGTAGAATCCTATTTTCTTCCCTCCGATGAAGTTCACAAGGCTGCTTCATATACCTTGATACATCATTCATAACATAGCAAATGTTAGGCCTTGAATGTGTCAAGTAGAGAAGGCTTCCAATCAACTGACGGTAGAGAGTAGAATCCACCCATGGAATAGAATTTCCCTCGTCAAGATTGACCGCTGAGAGGAATGGGAAAGGTGATGCCTTACAATCATCCATATTAAACTTAATTAACAGGTCTAAAGAATATTCGGATTGGTAAACCATGATCCCATCAAAATATTGAGTTTTTTCTAGCCCGAGAAATTGCCTAAGCAGGCCTAGATCACTCATCTCAAAACCTTCATGTAAAGTTGTTTTTATAAAGCTAATTGAAGCAAGGGTGCTTCCTGTAATTAATAGAGCATCAAAATACAGATCTATAATCAGCATATTACCTTCATATTTCTGAAATTACACATTTGGATCATTCTTACATATTTCAAAGTTTTTTGATAGCATAAAAGAATCCATTTTGGTGTACCAAGCTCTTGGGGCCTGTTTTAAGCCATACAATGATTTTTGTAGCTTGCAAACTAATGATGGATCTGATATGTCGCCTTTAGTATGCTTCATGTATATCACTTATTGCAGGTCTCCATGAATAAAAGCACTTTTTACATCCATATGGTGCACCTCCCAGTGTTTGGATGTAGAAATGGCTAAGACTAGCCGTATAGAATCCATTTTTTCCACCAGTGCAAAGGTCTCAGTGTAGTCCACTCCTTGGACTTGGGAGAATCATTTTTCTACCAGACGTGCTTATATTTTCAGGTTGATACATCTGCAAAAAGCTTCATTTGATAGATCCATTTTCATTGAACAAGTTTCCTCCCAGGTGGAAGGGAAACAAGCTCCTAGGTTGCATTTTTTCAGAGAGAGTTAAACTCTTCATCCATTGCAACTTGCCATCGAGGATCATTTCAAGCATGATAATATGAATTAAGATCAGATACAATAATTATGTATCATTTCTCATATAATAAATAATCATTTCAAGAGAGATCAATACATTCTCTTTGAAAGTCTACCTGAGTTGTCCTTGGATCAACAAGATTTCCAACATTTGACCCAGCAGAAGAGAGAGTCTTTTCGACCTATTTTGGTAGATGAGAGGGGCCATTTGGATCTGATTCAAAACCTGATATTTAATTCTCACTGATTTTAGACATCATATCTGAAATATCAGAGCTCACACTTTCATTTTCATGTCCAGAATCTTCAACAGAAAGAGAAGGTAGTTCAGCAGTTTCTTCCTCAACTAGTTTCAAATCTTGGAGAGGTTCTTCGAAGCAGACACTTCTCTCGATGAGTATATTTTTAGTTTTGATATTTAAGAGTTTTGTATCCCTTTTATTTCTCATCACACCCAATGAATATGCACTCAACACTCTGTGGTTGCAAAGACTTTATCTTATCTAGTGGAATTCAGGCCTAAGCAGTGGACTCAAAAACCCTGAAATTAATGGACACATCCGGTTTGTGATGAGTGTATGCTTCAAAAGGTGTTTTTCATTTCACGGATGAATGTGGGACCCTATTATGAATGTAGGCATCAATATTCATAGATTAATCCGAAATATTTGCAGCCAAATCCTTAGACTCAAGCATACAGGTTGTCATTTCTTTTAGTGCCTAGTTTTTCCTTTCCACTACACCATTCTACTAGGGTGTGTAGCGAACTATGTGTTGTATCTTGATTCCAATTTTGGAAAAAGGTTGTAGAAGATATGATTTAATGAATTCACCTCCATTATCATATCTGAGAGTTGTGATCTTGCTCCCATTAGCAGTCTCAACGGAAGCTTTAAAATCTATGAATTTTTCAAGAACTTTTGACTTCTTTTTGAGAAAGTAGACCCATGTAAATATTGAAAGGCCATCTATGAATGTAAGCGCATACCTTGAACCGCTCATGCAGTTAATTGGAATTGGACTGCTGATATCAGAATGGATCAGTCCCAAAATACATGTAGCTCTGCTTGCTTTTCCCCGATCAAACTTATGCTCAAGATGCTTACCGACTATGCATCCATTGCAGATCCCTTTTGAGGATTTGATTATTGGAAGGAATTCCACCATGGAATTATTTTGTAGAAGATGCAAATATTTATAGTTCAGGTTTCCAAACCTTTCATGCCATAGCCGGCTGACCTTATTCCCATGAGTCAGGAGGGCGGATGGCTTTGAATCAAGCACAAAGTTAGAAAACTCATAGGTCTTGGCAGTGTGATTTGCTTTCCCTACAATAATGAGTTTTCCTGAGGCTATCTTAGATTTATCTACATCATCTCGGATAAATAAAACTCTTTTAGGAAAACCTATGTGTGTCATTTGATATATAGACAACAGGTTTGAATCTAAAAAGGGCACATATAGAACATTTCTAAAGCTTCCATGTTCTAAGTGGATAGTACCTTTTCCTTTTGATGAGACTTGAGAGTCATCTCCCATGTAAATGGAGATGCAGCCATCAGAATCCAGTGATGTGAAAGAATCATTGCATGCAACCATATGATTCGAAGCACTAGATTCAATGAGAAGAGCTCTAGCCTTCAAAACATTAGCCATGAGAGCATGTCCTCTTTTAGGCTGATTATTTCAATCTCCATCTTCTTTCTTCCTTGTGCCTTCTGGAAGAGTAATGTTGTTTTTCTCAAGGATAAGGGCCATCTGATTAATTTTTCTCTTCATTCAAGAACTTTTAGGGTGAAATCCTCTTGCACAGTAAGATCAATGTGTCTTCTCTTTTCCCCATTGCTTGTTTTTCCTCGAGCCTAAGGGCTCATCCAAATGCTGGTTTTTCTCCTTCTGCGTGGGAGGATCAAACTTTGTCTTCTCTTTCTTTTTCTTTCCTTTTACATTCAAAGCTTTGGGCCTTCCAACAAACAAATATTGATCTTTGGAGGATCTCAAGGATCCAATATAAACAAGTGTATCATGTTCATTGGTAAGGGACTCAATGAATGCATTTAGGGTCAGCATCTTCCAATTTGGAATTGTAAGATTTTTGATATGGAAGGTAGACACAAAACGAATTAGTCTGGTCTTATATTCGAAAGGATAGAAAGGATGAACTAATATTCTTTCTTTTCAACTTCACATTTCTTCAATTGGAGCACAATGTGCTTAAAATTAGTGAATAATTCATTGATGGTCTCAAAGTTTCCTAGATTGAGAGAGATCAGTTCAATCTCCAACTAATAGGCTCTCAAACTATCATGCTTGCCAAATAATTTAGCAATTTGTCCCCACACTTCCTTGGGAGTCTTCAATCCAGAGAGATGGAAAAGAAGATCCTTAGAAATGGAGAGGCATAGGAAACCATACGATTCATCTAGTTTGTTCCAATATTTTTCCTTCTTTATTACTGCATTCAGCTCTATCTCCGTGCTTATGGTGACTCTGTAGAGTCCTTTGGAGTATAATGATATCTCAATATCCTCTTTCCACTAATGATAGTTGAAAGGAGTGAGAACATTGCTTGAAGAGGAGTCCATTTTGTAGATTTAGCGAATGCAATAGAAGTGTTTGAGATACCTGAAATCACACAAAAAAAACACAATAAGATCAAACAACCTACACTTCTGGAGTTTTCTTTATGCCTGGATGGACCTCTCTGAACAGAATCCAAAGGGAGAAAGGATATTTTTCCAGGACTTATGTGGAAAACTCTCCACTTCTGGTGCAGTGTTGGAATAATTTTGAGCAATTTTGCTCAATCTTCTTCAAATATCCAGCAAGAAACCTGTAGAAGAGTTGTCTTGTCCATCCATGGCTCTGATACCATATAAAATTGGAGTCACAACAATCTAAGGACCAAGACATAAACTTACAATAGATTATACAGATCAATTTTACTCATGAAATGACATGAAACAGTGCAAAAAGACTTGCACCTATATATTTTCTTATCATTAATCATAAGTAGTGATACAATGCAACACAATGGCATGAATAGCCATGCAATTCGAATCCAAGAGAGTTCATTCAAATTCATTACATGAGATTGGCTTAATTTTCAGTTAAGCACCACTCGGCACATCATTTAACCACTTAACTCCAACATAATTGACTCTAAGTGACTCGAAGGTAGTTTATACTAAGTCTAACTGAATAGAACTCAATTTCATGCCAACAAGTAGGTGAGGGTGCCTATCTAAAAAAATTTAGGCAAGATGAACTGAAATGAACTGAGTCACCAAAAGTAGGTGGAGGTGCATTTAATCACTCTAGTTAACTGCTTTAAACCAAAAATAGGTAAATTAATGAGGAAGGCTCCTTTGCAACTTCATTTTAATTGAAAGGTAGGTGAAACAACCTCTAGTTGATTGAATGGGGCGCTTATGTCATGCAAATCAACCTGTGTTTTCTCTTAGATTGAAGGAGGAGGCTCAGTTAGGCTCCCTGATTGAAGGAGGAGCTCCAGTATGATGATGCAGACACATGTTTGAGTCAAAACTTAGGATAAGTGGTAAATTAGGCCAAAATAAGCCAAATAATGATGTGTGGTTGGAAAATGACTCCAACAATCTATAAGTAATTATGTGAACTTATTATCCCTCAAACAACTTCATTTTTCCAATATGGTTATTTTTGGGACATTATCCACCCTAGAATAGTAATGAAGTATGAGGAAATCTCAATGATTCATCAATTTATGGTGTCTCCATAAGCCTTTAACTTTATATTTTACATCAATATTGTATGTTATGTTCTCTCTTGCCAGGTTTTCTATAATTTCCTTCCATATATGATCAAGGTCTTGTGTAGCTTCTTTAGAGAAAAAAATGTTTATTTATGAGGCTTTGTTTATGTAAAATAAAAAGAGAAGGAATTGAAGCAATGAACAATCTAAATATTGTGGCATCCTAAGGACAATCTACAAAAAGGTATCTAAATTAAGATAAGAGAAATTATATGTATACCTATGTAAATATACAAAACCCCGAAGGATGCAACTTTAGAAAGGACATGATAGTTACTTCTAATTATACTTTGGCTAGTTTATAATTAAGTTGCTTAAATAATGTTTTTTTTCTTAATTGAATTCTACTTGTATTCTATGGATAGATTTCAAATTCAAGAGTAATTTTCTATTGGTTCGATCCACTTTCTTGATATGAGTAAGTTTGATGTAGTTTTCCTTAACATTTGCTTAGCAAAATCATTTTTGAAGACCTCTTATGGAGGGTGGCCAAGTTGTAGTAAGTCTAGCCATTTCTTTTATTCAATAATTAGGGGGTCCTTTAAGCTTAAGTACAAACCTACAAAACTTGGAAACCTTCCAATTCCTACAAAACACTTATTTTCCTTTAGAATAAGAATGCTAACAACCATATATTTAAAACAACCAGATGAAATTACAATTTTAAAGAAACTACCAATTATAAGCATCTTGCATTTGGTTTAAATTTGGAGGAATTTAATGGTCCAATGAGCTTCCTACTCCATTAGAAAATTAAAACTCAAACAAAACAAGATTTATGCTGTATATGATGGTCCAAACATAAAAGTCCCAAAACAAGAAATGGAAATATGAGAGTGACACTTGAATAGTTGCAACTACTAAAATATTTGAAACTAGAAATGATACTATGTTAATTGGAGAATTTAATATAGAGAAGAAAGTTAATTTTAAAGTATTTTATAGATTTGAAGAAAAATATGATTACTATATTAGGCCTAAAAATATATACAACCCTTTAATTAAAGTCCAATTTTAATTAATAAAATAATCTTCATTATCTTAGAGTCGAAGAAAGGGGACTTCCATTACAAATACCTAGGATAACCCCTCATGGTTTCTAGCTATAATCAAATTAATTGGAGTGACACTATTGATAAAATGAGATGTAAAATGGATACCTACACCAAAAAAAAAAATAGTAGGAATATTGATTTACATATCATCAATCCTTATGGTTCTCCCTATTTTCCTCACTTATTTTTTATTTACTCCAAAGTGACTCTAAATGCCATCGCACTTCCTCCTGAGACATGAAAGATAGGAAATAAAACTTGCTTCTATGACATGATGTTGCTAGTCCCAAATGGGTTGGAGGATTTGGGTAAAAACAATTGGAAGAAATGAAACTAAACTGGATTGCAAAAACGGTATGGGGTTTTACAACTAATATTATATCTCTTTCAAGTAGAATACAAATTATAAATGTCTTGCTTTAGTGTATGCTATAAAACTTCTAAACAATGTCAATATCCTAGGGGATCTCCTATTTGTAATAATATGGTGAAGTGTTTCCCTCTTATCCCTAACCATGAATTATAGAAGGTTACAAATCACACAAATTATTTTTGGGATTCTTGGTGGAATGAGAATCCCCTAATCTATTACAAATTAGAAATGAAAATCACCTGATTGAATTTATCCCCTTACAAGCAAACTAGGGTATATCAATTATGGAAACAATCTTCTTGTCATTTACCATTCATGGAATCAAAGGATCCTTGTAAGTGAGTTATCAAATGAGCTATTTAATATCACGAATGCCAAGCCTACAAAATTAGTAAGTGAATAAGGATTTATTTAGTGAAGAAGGGGTTCCTTAAAATTATTCAAATATCCACTCTAATATAAAAGTCTAAGATTTCATAAAAATATGGAATCCAAGATGTTGAGGATAAGTGTCTACCTTCACATGTTTAGCAGTGAAAATTAAGATCATTTATTGTGACGCTCTATGACATAGAGGTATGCATGGGCCTACTCAATGCTTTAGTTGAAGAGGTATTAATAAGGATAGTACCATACATATACACATTGTCTTACCTTATGCAAGAATGGTTTGAGAATGTTGGAATAAATTTGTAGAGAGTCCCCTCACAGTAGTAAACAGTGTCAATATCCTCCTACATGAATGGGGAAATGGACCCTAAAAATCATCAAGATTTCATAAAATATGGAATAGTACACCAACCTATATCATTTGGTAAATTATATGGAAGGAAATGAATTCTAAGACATTTGAAGGAAAATTATTAGAATATGATGTTTTGAATAGGTGTGGCAGAGATAAAATTAGAAATTATTAAATGTATTAGATAATTCACAACCCAAATTGATAATATATAAAGAAGTGGACCTCTTGAAATGACTTTCCCGAGATAGTAGTTCTAATCACCCAATTAAGTCATCCATTCAATTTTAGGTATGTAGGACCCCTAATGCAAGTTTGCTCCAAATTTATTTTTGATGATCCAACAAAAATGAGCCCTACATTATTAGGAACATAATACATGATAAGGATCAACTATGGGGTATTCCTAAGATTGTGTCTTCAATTCCTAAGCTCTAACTCTAAGAATGTATAAAAAAAGTGGCCCTAATTGATGATTTAACAATTGTTAAAGAAAAAAAATATCACACTGTCAATTGAAGTGATTATGAGTTATAAAATGATTGCCTCAATCAAGAATCCTTGCATTAACATTGGACTATGAGTTCATTAGTCCATAAATCTTTTTGTACAAAAAAATGATAAGACCTAGTTTATCTATGTTAGGAGTTGTTGTAACCATGTTGTTGAGTAGTTCATTAACAAATCTATGTGATTAATTATAACATTAGATTGACTACAAGGAAAGTAGTTTCTTGGTAATCATTTCTCCCTGTTGTGATTTTAACAGAGGATTCAAGAGAAGGTGGGCGAGTGGTTATTTTTGTTGAGTTTGGACCTAAAAATCTAAATGTTACTTTATAGCCTATGTTTGTGGATATTATTCGAGGTGAACTCTACGTTACAAAGTTCACCATTCGGCATTGATGGTTCATAAGTACCTTAGCTATATAGACACCTTTTATAGAGCCCCACCTTGTTTCAAAGTTGCAATGTAGAGTTTTGGGGAGTATTTAGAGATCGGTGTTCCAAAGGGATAGCACAAGTTACAACCCATGCTATTTTCAAGCAGCCAATAAGGGCCTTTCTCATGGATATGGGAAGCATGATTAATCACAACCTTCCCAGTGGGTGAGTAGATATTTTTGTTGAGTTTGGACCTAAAAACAATTAGTTACATTAGTGCTCAATGAAAACACACACATCCATGAATTTATATATCTAAATGAACCACAAATAAAATTTAAAAGGGTGGCCTCTCATGCTCAAATTTAGTGAAATAGAAAAATTAAAAAAAATGATATATGATATGAAGTAAGCTTATAACCACACTAGTCTATGTAAAAAAGCAAGATGCACACGGTATGGTTAAATAAAAGAAATCTCAAAGCATGCTTGAAATTCATAAAACCTACTGTGAAAAAATTCTTAGTAATGCATGTTAGACTTGTAACTACACGTTTGTATTGAGATACCAAGATCAACATGGTCTAGTGTTAAATAATAATAAAATACCAAACCAGTTTCTCATTTAGACTATCCACCAATACTTCACTTATACTTATAAGAGCACTCCAATGTCCCATACTTTTGAATTGTTTGATTCCAGTAACACTATTCATCACAAAATATTTCTTTTCAATTATAGATTTTCAACCCTATTTAGATTTATTTTTGTATTTGTGTAGAAACTATCACTAACAATATTCATCACAAAATATTTATTTTCAATTATAGATTTTCAACCCTATTTAGATTTAATTTTGTATTTGTGTAGAAACTATGCCTTTGTTATGGAGACAATAATAGGTAATTCCCCTACTATCCATAAATAGGTAATTCCCATTCTACATATTAGTTTATATTTGTAATTCTTCAATTCATTAGGTAATTTCTTTTTATGGGAAAAAAAAATAGTTTATAATTCATTTTTGTGCGGCAAATGATGGTGTGTTTACAAATCACACCACTTTTGTTGATCATTACCTTGAAATGCAATGGTTCAATGATGAAACACGCCCTCAATGGTGCACGTGAATGACTAGTGGCATTGTTGTTCTATGTTATGTATTATTCCTTTCATAGTAAAATCAACGATTACATATACTTGTTTCTCTCATCACATGTGTGTTTATTCAAGTTATATGCATTTCCTTTTTGTTATTCCTAATTTTTTTCAATTTATTAATCTTGTTAATTCTTTTAGGGATGACACAACACAATGTTAACCATGTTCATATAAACCCAATGGTGATTACATGTCTCACTCTCATGATGCACTAGCATGATCTAGAAAGAATAACTTTATAGTGCATTGATGAACATATAAGCACACTCTTGTAGGTGCATTAGTGTATAGAATTAGCTCCCATGACCTATTAAGAAAGGTAGTTTTCTTTAAAATAATAATAATAATAATAACTAAGTAGGTTTTTTAACAATTTTTTAATGCACCAAATTTAAAATATAATGTTGAATGAATATTGAAATTATTAAATTTAGTATGGGTTGTATGTTTTGTATCGATATTTTACTAATGAGGTTTGTTTGTGAATGATGTTTATTGATGAATGGTTAGCATTTAAAAAAATGTCTAGGTTCTCTATCATAGAGAGCTCAATGGGATCTGTTTGCTAAAGAACAACCCCGGATTTGGTTTTTTAAACCATAAGAACTTAGTAAGGAACTTAATTTATAGTCTTCCTTCATTGAAAGAATTGAATCCCTACGAATACAAGTTGTCGAACCACTTTCTTAGAGGATATTGCATTTTCACTATCAACCATAAAAAAAAGGTACTTGAAGAAGAAATAGCCTATGTAACATTTTCCTACACTCCAAGTAGATGCTTCTTGTTGTTAGGGAATTTATCCTATGACTGGGGTATGAGATCACCAACATACTAGGTTTACAAACAGACTATAACAAGGTGTATGTGAACACAAATCAAACTTATATATTACCAAAGATTGGAACAAAGTTTTATGGATGGAAGAGGCATACCTTATTTCGAAGGTTGATCCTAGCTTTCACTTCTTCCAAAGAAATCCTTTGATCTACCACTCCAATAACTGCAAAAGGAAAACTACCCTTCTCAAACCACTTTCAAATATTACAAAATCAGAGAAATTAACATATAATAAGATTAAAACTTAAAGCAAAATCACAATCATGATCATAACTCATTAATAACTGAACAATGCACAACAAATATTTGGAAGGAAATAGATATCTTTATTCATAAAAGTTTGGAACAAATACATTCATCTTAGCCTGATTTGATCCTCTTAAAACCTAGTTATGAGCCCTCTCGCTTCTCTTCTCTAAGGAAAATCCTCCATCATAACTCTATCTCTAGAATGGTGTTGTTTTCCTATAGCCCCTCTCATCATTTTAGTGTAAGTTAAGAGGAGAAGTTAAGAGGATAGGGTAATTGAGGAAGGTGGGGTGGTTTCCATATCGACCCCAACCACCTCTTGATTTTTATTTTTAACGAGTATTAAAGGAATATGCAAATGCAACAAGATCAACCTGTGTATAACATGTCGGTTTCCTTAAGGAAACTCGCATATGTAATTTTTAAGGTAAACACATGGGTTGACTATGGATAACCACGTTTGTCAGTGAGAAATTTTTGTATATTCCCAAAACTCAAAATAAAAAGGTGTTACCACTGGAGTAAGCATTATATAATTTAGACTAAAACCTCCTATAGCCATAAGGATCTTCAATCCAACTTGTCCATTTTTTGTGAAGAAACATTGAGTCACTCACTCAGACTAAGAAGTGCCATTTTGGGGTATAACACTTCTCCAATTTGGAAAATATGGCATTATCGTGCCTTAAACCTTTCATATGCTTCATAATTCTTTATATTCAGTAAGCTCATTTCCTATCCCTTTCATAGATATATTTCTCTGAGAAACACAGTAAGAAAGAACCAAGTAACCCAAAAACACGGTCTTTGGTCAAGGTTATTTCGTTATGGGATGATACCTATTCTAACAATTGAAGCTATTCCCATTAAACTTCATTGATTGCTTTATGTGATATAACCTTATTTCTTTAGCATAAACACATGAAGACAACTTTCCTTATTTTTTCATTCCTAGTTGAAGGTTTTCATCTACATTTTGAAAAATGACGAATTACAAAACATATATGTAGATATACTAAGGGGAATTACCAACTTATATAGGATATGAACTTGTTGATAACAATATTTGATCTTGACTACCTTGCAACAATTTTTTTCGTAAATAATATTTATTATATTTACAAGAACATATTTGCAGCCACACCCACAAAGCGTTTTGAACCTGAGTATCTATGTTAATACAATACCAATCACTTTGTTGCTTGCTATTAGACCACATTCCTGTGGGAAACCTTGCAATAGTTACAAGTACTACCACAATAAAAAATAATGCCCATGCATATCAGATATAAAGAAGTTAGCCCACATAAATTCCAACTATGAAGTAGCAGGTTAATTAGAATACATTATAAATTGGTTTTTTAATTGATTAATTAATGTATTTTATCCTCCATTAGGAGCATAGGTCCCAAAGGATTTACCAAATGATATAGAACATGAACTTGGTCACGACAATGGTTGATCCTCAAGTCCTTGCAACAGTTACAACAATTACCATAGACAAGATTCTCAACCATGGATATCAGATAGAAAGACTGCATATTACATATATTATAATAAAAAAATATTTAATTGTTAATATTTAAACTCCTATTGATTAATTAATGCCTAAATAAAGGGAACCTTTGTGAGGGCGGCAAGGAGAATAGATAACTAAATAAAAATTTAAAAAAGGCGATATGCGACATCTAGAAATCGTGATCAATTCCTTCCTGGATTGTTGGCAGATGTGCCTAGACACTTTTGAACTACATATTGAACTTGATGGAAATTTTTCTATAGAATCCACAACTAGTCAAATCACAACTTGGGAATCTTTCTATCAAGGAATCCACACTAAGTTATATCCTGTTGTGTACCAATATAACTTAATGAGTTGTTGACTACAACTTGAGAAAGTTCTTAATTAGTCATTTGAACTATATATTGACAAATTGACCAATCTATAGGCATAGCTCTAAATCATTGAGGTTGAAGAGGTACACATTCTGAAGTTTAATTCTAGTTTTCTGTTATGTTTAGACATGAAGATTTCTTATTTGAGATAACCACATTGGAAACAGTATTTATTTGTTCCTTGGATGTGGAAAATAAATTGTATAACTGGTCTCATTTCCCACATCCTACTCCTTTCCTCCATACCCTTCACCCTACTCTTACTCCTCCACATGTCCCTTCTCCTTCTTTTGACTTTTCTCTCTCCTCCAGTTCTAGTCAATGGTATCGCTATCATAAGAAACAATATCATTCTTATACAGTATATATGGTGCTTCAACACCAAACCAACATTAAGGCCTCATATGTATACAAACAATATACACCCCCAATCAACCCCTACTTATCCCCTCATCCCATTTCCTCTTCTCACCCTACATTGATATTGATGACCTGTGATTATTGTCCCCTTGTGAATGATCTATTTCCACCCATAACTATCATATTGAGGATCATATTTTCACTTTGATTCTTTATAATATTAGTCAAAGGAATGATATTTACCAATCCTTGGTCAACTCTCACTGACTTCCCAACGTTTTCCATTCCTCCCATTATCACCTTAACTAGGTTAAAAATGAAGGACCCCATTTGTTGGTAGATTAACAACTTGACATTACCTTTGTTACTGGAATTTTAGGTGACATAGTTGAATATATTCTGACACAGATAGATTATTCCTATGTAATTTTGGGGATCCCCTATCAACATTAGTGTAATTATATATGTGATGCTTGTCACATTACTTATAAAATCCTTAAAGATAGAAAAAAATGAGCCCACTTCTTCTGCAATACATTTACCCCCACTCCTTTTCAAAAATGATATAGTGTGCTAAGTTAGCATGAGTAAATTCCCTTCCCTTTATGCGACGTGTCATTTAAATCCTAATAATACTTCCTATCCCACTCCATGCAACATGCAACTGTTACGAGAAGGATTTTATGAAAATTTTCAAATTCCCGAGGGACATCCTTGTACACATTTTGTGAAACATTCCATTGCTTTAACCCTCCAGGCCTCCCTTTTGAATTCCCCTACTTATTATTTATCTCTACTTGAAGATAATAAATTTGAACGCTAGATTCAATTTTTCCTTGAGTTCAACCATATTCAACCTAGTTCTTCACCTTATGGCTCAACTAAATTCATTATTCCTAATAAATAAGCACAATCTTGGTATCTTGTGATATATTATGATTCTATGAACAATATCACTATAGCAAATCATGATCCATTTCCATGGATTGGATATTTTCTAGACGACTTAAGGGTTCCAAATACTTTACTAAAATGAACATAACAACATCCTATCATAAAGTAGGTATGTGAATTAGCGATTCTTGGAAAATAACCTTTAGGGCTATGTTTGGCTTGTATGAATGGTTGTTGATGACATTTGACCTTACTAATGCCCATGCCTCCTTCATGTGGCTTATTAATGATATTTACTATACACATCTAAGATGATTCATGGTGGTTTTTAACTCAATGAAAACTCATTTTTATCCAATTTAGTGTGTGATGAGAACCTTGCACTTAGTGCAAGAGCTACTTCAAACCCACAAATTACAGGTTAACTACAATAAGTCTTACTTTGGCTAAACAATCCTTCACTATTTGGGATTTTTAATTGATCAAATTGGGATGTGTACAATGATGTACATATCTATTTGGTTCTCAATATTGACGTTGATGTACTTCTTATCTATTTGGGTACCAAGGTCAACTTCCCACATAGTCCAAATGGTTATCCCAAATTTATTTTCAAAATACCTTCCCACATCATATTGAGAAAGCAAGGTCACATTTTTCCAAACAAGTAGGAATTTTTATGCCACATCTAACAATCATGATTAATACACATTATAGTTAGTTGTAGGCCAATAAATGGATCAATAACCTTGAATCCCATGTAGTTTTATATATATATAAATCTTCGATAGTTAAATTTGACTATGTCAAATAAACACCAAATTGATCCGTTATAAAACTAGATTCATGTGTAAGTGTCTCTTTCTCGTATTGGTGGATCGAGCATCTCATTAGAGGGTTATTAATTCTTAATTATGGTATTATTGAGAACATAGTAATCTAGTAGAAGGTGACACTCATCTATCTTGTTTTTTTTCCATAGAAAAAAACGTATTTGTATTAACATTCTTCAGATGGAACAAAACTATCCATTTACAAAAAGGTGTCTCAAATATTCATAGAAAAACTTCTTACATATGTTCAAGGATGACCATCATCCGTAAATTTCAAATAGAAAACAAAAACATAAAATCACAACTCATATATCAGCTCGAAGTATAAGGTTCAAAAAAAGATACATGCTCAAACAACATCCAATTGTCATCATTCAAAAATCATACAGATAGAACAACAACATCCAGAAATCATCCAGGCATCAACCAAACAGCATCCAAAACAAACAGCATCCTCAACCTCCAGTAGCATCCATTCAGCATCCATAGCAACCACTAAACATCACCCTTGGCATAAACTCAAAATATCTAATAAGTCTCAAAACTACCAGAGTCTATAAAATATTTAATATACCAGTATCCTTCCATAACATCTGCTCCAGATTTTGCTAAATCATCTGCAAAAGTATTTCTTTCACGGAAAATGTGTTTTGGCTCAACCAGCTCAAACATATCAGATAATTGATTGAATTCTAGGAGAACCTGAGAAAGTATAAGATTTTGGATTCTGTACTTACCTTTGGCCCAATTGATGTCCAACTGAGAGTCTCCAAAAATTTGAATTTTATTAATATGCTTAACCCAAGCCAAAGACAGAAGAAGCTTAAGAGCACATAATTCAGCAAAAATATTAGTGCCAACTCCTAACCCAGCTTTGAAGGAAAAATAATGATTATCATAAATATAAAGCTTACCACCAGCTCCACAAATTTTAGGATCACCCGCAACCAACCCATCAAAATATCCCCAAGCATAAGCTTTATCAATACTTTCCTCAACCACATTCCTGATGTTCAAGGCAATTTTATCTCGAGGATAAGATTGAAATAGACCTAGACTAAAAGATGCAACCTGAGATGGTGCAAAATTGATATCTTCAAAGCAACTTTGATTCCTGGCCTTCTAGATAAACCATAAAACAATAACAGGTAAAGACTTAATATGTTTAACATCATCATTGAGACACCAAGACTTCATACAAGAAATCACTGAATCTCCAGTCCATAAATGCATCAAATTTAACTTGATCTCAATATCAAGCCAAACACTCTGAGTGAAAACACATTCAACACCTAAATGGTAGTTAGATTCAAGTTCCTTCTTACAGAGATAACATCTCCCGGGACCTTCCCGTCCTTTTCGAACTAAAATATCCCATGTAAGAGCTTTACCATAAAATAAAAACCAACAAAAGATTTTTTATTTAAGTGGACATTTCAACTTCCACAACACTTTCCACCACCAAGATAGTTCCACATCATTTCTGTCCAAAATCATTTGCAAATATCCATCTTTTGGAGTATATCTACCCGATTTGGATTGATTCCAAACCAAAATACCAACTTCATTTCTTAGTATAACATGACTAGATTTGAGAATGGCAAGATAACCATTCCACAGAGAAACATCAGATTGATCCACTATACCAAGATCTTCCACAGAAAGCCACCGTTGGTCCATCAAAAAAGATGTACCAGTACAACCAATATCTTTAAGGAAAAACAGACCAGCAGAATGTAATTTATCAATAATGGAATGTGGTAATAAGTGTCTCCATTTACGGCCAATCCATGGATACATACCAAGGTGAACATCAGCCCCATTCCCAACCTTCCAAACAAGTTAATTACCAATAATGTCAAAGGACCATAACACTGCTTTCCAACAAATGGAGATATTCCTCTTCTTTTTAACAGAAGATCTAATCCAATCCAAAAAGGAACTAGGATGAACATATTTCTGCAAAGCAATTTTAACCCATAAACCCGAACCATGGATCAAGTTCCACACACTCTTTGCAGCAAGTGTCTTAGCAAAAAAATCTGGAATTTTTAACCCCCACCCCCCCATAAACTTAGGACAAGCCATTGATTTCTAGGATGTCCAAGGTAAACCAGAAGAATACTGCTTTCCAGACCAAAGGAACTTGAAACACAGCTTCCCAATCTTTTTGATAAACCTGACAGGTATCCAGAAATGCATCCAATAAACCGATATAGCTTCAAGAACATACTTAATTAAAGTAAGCTTACCTCCCTTGGTTAGCCATATGAAACTCCAATTCATAATCTTTTTTTCCACTTTGACTATCAACCAATCTCAGTCCTTGGTGAGATATCTTCAAGGTTTAAGATAGAAGCCCAAATACTTCAAACCAATCTCAATTTTAAAAACATCATAGGAAAAAATATTTGGAAGAGTAATTAATCCAGATCCATCCAGTCCAAAGTAATAAAAACCAGATTTACCTCCATTAATCTTCATCCCAGATGCCTTGAAAAATACCGATAATATTTCATACAAAGATTATAGGGATTGTTCAGATCCATCAATTACCATAACAATATCATCCACAAAAAGAACATTAGATAAGGAAACATTATTTCCAAAAGAAATACCATGTAAATCCCCAAAGGCTTTTGCTGACAGTATAGCCCTTTCCAGACCTTCAACAACTATAAGAAAAAGCAGAGGAGCTAAAAAGAAACCTTGCCTGAGTCCCCTACCAGATCTAAAAAAGGTGATGCAACACCATTTATAAGTAAAGCAAAAGAAACAGAGGTAAGACTACTCATGACCCAAGTTAAAACACTAATCTATCTTGTTATTGTAGATGGTCGCACAAAACATACCATCCATCTTTATAAATCATAAAGAGGAATCAAATTTGTAATAGACAAAATCATATTCCATTCCAAAACTTTCATATAGTATCAAATGTACAATTACTCAAGGATATTTAGGGCTATTAACTAGCAATCTATCATGTCCAATAGATAACTAAGATCAATTGTTTTTTGGATTCTACCATTTTTTTACATATTACATAAGTGTGTCATCAATTTGAGCCCTGTCACGCCCACTTCTTGAGCCTTGTTTTGTTCTTGATTGGTTTTTCACCCTTGACCCATGGCATGTACTACTGCATTGGGAATGAATTCACATAAGATTCTATGAGGTCATGTCATCACCTACATTAATAACAAAAATAAATAAATTGATGAGTTCAATTATTAATCATTCATAAAGTTCATTAATTAAAAAAAGGTATGCAAAGTTATTTACCTAGTTCACCGGTTAAAACTATTGGAACGGTTGGCATGTGCTCCTCTACTCATAGAGGGAATTCCACTGCATGCCCTTCCATTGAAACAATGCAAAAATTCATAAGTACACAATAATAAATGTATAAGTATACAAAAGTTCAAATGAACAATAATAAAAAGCACAATATAAATAAGTCATATACGATTTTAGAGCTACAATGTCATTTACCTGTTGCACTAGTAGAGATCGTTGGAATGGTTGGCATGTGCTCCTTATATGATCACAGAGGGACTTCAGCTTCATTCCCTACCATTGAAACAACAATAAAAATTTAAGTACGCAATCATAAATGTATAAGAATACAAAACTTCAATAGTAAGTACAAAATGAATATATCATATACGATTTTATACCTACGATGTTATTTACCCAGTGCATTAGTAGAGCCTGTTGGAGTGGTTGGAACATGATCCTCTTCTCGCAGAGGAACTTCAGTTGCATGCCCCACCATTGAAACAAAACAAAAATTTGTAAGTACACAATCATAAATGTTAAGTATACAAAAAATAAAAATTTAAAGTACACAATCAATAAGCGATATTCAAATTTCTAGCCATATTACCGTTATCATGTGACTATGGGGACGGACCATGTCTTGGATGCATTCCAGTACCCTGGTGTTATATTTGTCCACTCGTGGCTTCATTTTGATTGATTCTCCCCTGCTATAAACAAAGAACACAATCATATTTTGGTGATATCAAACATGATTTCATTTTACAAATAATGAAGGCTTAAACTAAATCGAGGCTTATTTATTGTTTCTTGTTGACTGGATAGAGGGCTCTCCCATAGAGTTTTTCGGTGTTCAACCACAACTTCAAACCCAAACTTGAAAGAGAGCTTATGTTCTTCCTATGTGATTGTAGATCCAAACATATACCCCTGCATTACAAAAATATTGGGTTTTGTCTATTGGAAGGTGAAACTAAACATAAATTAGGTGGCAATATGAATGATTTTGTTTAGATGTTGCATTACTCACAATTCATGTTGTTAACTTCATATAGCCACCCTGGCCAAGTCTGTGGTGGCCATGTTTCTCAATCCTTGCCTTTGTTGCTTTCGATGTGTCTGGGAGTCTACAAAAAGTTTGAAATGTGTAATCTACCATAACTTTATTTAAAACTAAATAAAATTCAATGTATTGAATTGAAAACGTAATGTACCTTGGTGGACCAGGTGGTGTTTTTCCTTCTTTTCCATTTTCTTCTCCTTTTCATCCCTGATAAGGGACCTCCACTCCCTCTCAGGAATCATGAGTGGCACCTCATATGTAGGGTTCTTTTTCATTTGAACCCTATACATTTCCCTCACAATTTATAAATAAATTCTGACCAATGAAAGTCCCTCGCTTCTGCTGAAGGTATTTCTCCCTAACAAATATTCAAGGTAGTCTGTAAGGGCATTATAAATTCTGACCAATGAGAGTCCCTCTTCTGCTGAAGGTATTTCTCCCTAACAAATATTCAAGGTAGTCTGTAAGGGCATTTTTCAAGTCAAAGTTTTAGGAATTCCACCTTGTCCATATGGGGGGAACAAATCCAACGCCTTATCATCGCATGTATTTATAGAAGAAGTTTTTCCTGCATCTGGAATGATTGTATCATTAATTTAAAAATAATAAACTATAATGTTTATGTTTCAGGTATATAACATGTAACAATTGAAACATTAAAAAATACTAGGTATCTACGGCCCCTTAATTGGAATAAGTTTCTCGTTCACCAAAATTGTTGTTGGATGTGTCCTCATGCTTTGAACATGTGTTGATCCAGGATATGAACACATAACATCAGCAAAAGTGTCCCCTCCATCATCATGACGTGCAGGGGCTAGAGTTGTGACAGTCTCAGTGGTCGTGTCAAGGGGAACTAAAGGTGGCGTTCCTCCCTGAGTATGGGGATTATCAATGACATGTGGAAAGGAGAAAAACCCCGCTGGTATATGGTGGCTTGTGACCGAACAGTGTGTCATGTATGCATCACTGCTGCCAACACTAGGTTGAGGAGTTGATGCGTCCATGTTAGGCTGCAAAAAATAATACATAGGGAAAATGTTAGGTCCTTTAGATAATTTAAATGCTAAAGAAACAAAAATCATAATTGAACATTTGTTACAAAAAATATCTTTCAAATGTAGTGTTTATCTTATATCTATCTATAGCTTGCATCACCTCTTTGACCCGTTGTTTGGTCTCAGGCATTTATTCCTATCTGACCAAATAAAGAAGGTCTTTCTGCAACTTTATGCCATCCTTTTTTACTGTTCAGTTTGGATCGAGTGAAGAAAACAACTTGTCATAATCAAGCTCTAGATCATAAACATAATGTCTAATGGACTACATATTTCAACAACAACAAAAATGTAATTCTCAAATATATATAAAAAATAAATTTAACACTCATCTAAACTCAAAATTGTTTACTTGTTCTTAAGCTGGTTCTTTCCCTTGATTATGACTTTGCCACTTGAAGCCTTAGTAATTAGAATCATAAAAAAAAAGGAATATGACAAGATCATATCAATGTATAACCAAAGCATTGAAGATGATAATATATTTAAGTGAAAGATATTCTTATTGGTCGTACTCCTTTTTTCATATTAATTTGATATGTTTTTTATGCTAGTCATATTCCATGAATACATGCTTCCCCTTTGGCTATATACATGCACTAAAATAAAGTTTAAATAGTCACAACCACAATTCCCCTTTGGAAGGACCTGAGCAATCACGGGAATGGATAAGTTTTGAATCCACCATCTTATTATGAATAGAAATGTCTAGTTAGTTGGATTTGAAAGATATCTTATGCTTGAAATAAATTTTAGACCCGCTTATGGTTTCTGTTACTGTCCTTGTATATAGATTCAATAACTTTCTTGACATGAGGTTTTCATTTGATTGTGCTTGTTTTGCTTTCATATTTATGGTTTAGCTATTACATGCATCACTAATATCATGTTATATTTAACAAATACTATTTTAGTGGTTGCAGTTTGCAACTCTTATAATTCATTTATTTCACTGAGAAATTAAGTAAAATGCAAAAGATTCTTAACTTTCTCCTTCCTTTTATGGTACTAGAGAGAGTGTTGTCAATTGCATTTATAGAACATCTCTTGAAAGGTGTAGTTTTCTAATGCCATGGTTAGTTGATGATACAATAGTTTGAAGGTTTTGGGTTCTAGTGTTTGCTAGCAAAGTGAACACAAATTGAAATATAGAAACAATCATGGTCCAATATATTTTTGTTGTGACTCGCAAGTGAACACATTGTACTGCATAGTTGTCACGGGTCTAATGCATGGTTGATGTGTCTTTTAGGAAGGGACATATGTAATTTCTTATCTCTTTTCTTCTATAGCTAGACAAGCTTGGTTTAATCACTTCAATAAGAGGCACATGGGAATTGATCATATTATGGACTTTCAATGAAGGGTTACTTATTTCGTAGGTTCATTACTCTTTTCTATTTCATTTACTTTATGCATGTTGATTTTTTTCATATATTGTTATTCAATTGGTATTTATGCCATATAAGAACATTGCATAGTATGTTTATATCGGATCAATGTTAGGGAGGTACACTTCTTTATGTGGTAGTTGACACATGGATATTTGGCATTTTTTACAAGGGAATATTTTTTTTTGAAGATGGTGATTTGAAAGACATGAAATAACCACCTTGGAGGATGACATTATTTCACTCATAGGTTGGTATTAAAACCTTAGGATCATTGGAGCCACCTTGGACATATGTTGAGTAGAAACACTTGAGTTGAAGAGTCATTATTGGAGGACACACCATCTCACTTATTGGAGTTATTTACATGTGTACCTATTAGCTTAAATGGTGTACCACTTTGGGGTTTGTACA